>OU696699.1:4977911-5307911 GCA_916050605.2 Platycheirus albimanus | reverse complement strand
TTATTATTATTATTATTTTTATTATTATTATTATTATTATTATTATTATTATTATTATTATTATTATTATTATCCTGATTAAAATAAATTTTATTATTATGTTATATTGAAATTAATTATAGATTTTTCACAAAAAAAGAAGTTAAATATAAAAAAAATAAAATCTTTCAAAACAAATTTAAAAATAATGGTTGTTGTTAAAAAATTGTTTTCACATTCCTTACTTAAACAAATAGTATCTTTATGTTTTTTTTGAAATTTAAGTTTAATTTTTGCAAAAATTCCTATTCATAATATGTATTTGTTAAACATTTTTGGAGACAAAAAATTCTTAGTGGGGGAGGTGTCACATAGTTAAACGCTTCACTGTTCTTGACCACAACCCACTTAGGTAGAGAATACTTTTTAGTACACTTATTTATTGGTTTATCAGTTGCTCTATTTCCTCGATAATTACACTATCGAACATTATCTCTCGTTAGAGATAAAGTTGGAGAGATTGAGTCATATCGTAAGCCTCAGCTCGTAAGTTAGTTCTGTAGTATTTTGTAAGCTAGTCTTGTAGATTATTAAGTCAGTCGACACTTAATATCCTTCTTGTTCTCATTTGGGAAAAAAAATTGTAAAAAAGGGAAATAAATATTTTTGTGTTAAAACTTAAAAAAAAGGAATTGTTTTTTCATTTAATTAATCAACTTCCTTATTTTATTCCAAATTTTAGCTTTCTAGCTCAAAAATTGCGACCTCTAGAGAGTATACATACGGACGGACGGACAGACGGACATAGCTTATTCGACTAGACTTTTGATTCTGAGTCAAACTATATACTTTTTTATACCTGACTGTATTATTTCTCTATTTGTTACAAACTCCACACCCAATACAATATATTCTAAAAAATAGGGTATAAAAATACGACTTAAAAAGCGAGATTTTATAAAAACGGGATTTTGAGAAATACTATTTTTAAAAACGGGATTTTAAAGACGGAATTTTAAAAAATAGGATTTTGAAAAATGGGCTTCCAACCCAAACCATCTAGTAGGTATATATAGTAGGTATTTGAAAAAATGTAGGTATGTTAAAAAACTCAATTTCTAATCGAATTTTTATATCTATATAAATAAAATTGGATGTGTGTATCTATGCATGTATGTGTATGGACTAATAAACCACCTAACGGAATTTTATGAAAATTTCAAGCTGAATATTGTTTAGTCCAGGGGTGGAAAGTTTGGTTCCGATCGGTTGGAAAACAAAAATAAAATGAAGGCTTTTATGATTCTTTGGTCAATTTTTGTTTTTTTTTTTGTTTTTTGGTTTTTCCATAAATTTTTTAGTGGTTTGAAACATCAGCGAAAATTCCGGAATGGCCAATCAGGTCGAAGACAATAAAAAATGCAGGCTTTAACCAAAAATATTGTTTATCCGCTAGCATTCAGATGAAATAAATAAATAAATTTAATTTCATATTAAATAAGTGCTTTTTTGGGCGTAGCAACGCGCGCTGGGTACCGCTAATTTTATATTAAAACTTAAACTCTACCTTGTTTCGTTATTAAAACTACTAAAAACTATAGCTAAAACTACTTATAACTAGAACCGCCACAGCAGCGTGTTTTTAAGCTGAATTATAAATTTTTGTTTGTGCCACCCATACCTTAAACTACTTATTGAAGAAAAGCCACAGCAACGGGTTTTTTTTAAGTTGAATTACTAATTTTTGTTTTGTGCCATAGTGTCTTTTCACATTACCCAGAAAACCCGAGAACATAACATCGATTCGCATTACCTGTTCTTCGATTTTAAGGAAGTCTAGGACAGTGTTAATATAGAGTTGAACTATAACGTGCCATGTCAGACTTTAAAATCCTGCTAAATTTATAAGCCTTCGTCCTTACCAGGATGAAGTTAAAAAATGATCTCTGTTCCGTCAAAGTTGGTAGAGACTCTACTGAAACCTTCGACACTATCTGGGGGCTAAGACAAACTGACGCACTGTCATGCAGCTGTTTAAACATTGTGCTTGAAAATGTAAAATGGAACAATCATGCCAGCACATCGGGCACCATCTTTAATAAATCGACACAATTAGTTAAGCTAACGGACGACATTGACGTGATAGGAAGAACAAAGCGAGCAGGAACCGGTGTCTTCAATACTATGAAGCCAGCAGCAAACAGAATGGGACCGAAAACAAACAAGGACAAGGGCAAGTATATGCTTTAATCGAAAAAAGTCTAATCCCAATACCGGTCCCGACTTGGTCGCAAACAAAAAAAACAAAAAATCACTTGGAGTCTTCGAGAGAAAAGGTTTGGGTACGATTAATGGTTCTGCCTACATAAGCAGGGAAAACAACATTTGGCGAAGACGGTACCACGACGAACTTACGTGCTGTACAGCGACGCCTAGCCTTAAAAATCGAATTCAACGACTTAGATGGCTGGCCCATGTTGAGCGAATGGAAATCAACGCTCCAGCTCGCAAAGTCTTCAACGCCAGCCAGAAGGAGTTTGAAGCCAATTAAGACCTCATCTTCGATGGAGCGACCAGGTAAAGGGAGACCTCCAACAACTTGGAATGCTAAATTGAAGACGGCAGGAACATAATAAGCAAGGCCTAGGAGCACCACGTTCTAGTTGAGCCAACATAAGTTAGTAAGTAAGTAAGTAAGTATGCTCTACCTTATTCTACCTTAAGCTGATCAAGGTGATAAACATTGACCAACTTCCCCTATCCAACTGCACCACTCAACGACCAGAAGTGCTGAGTTTGTTTTAATTTATCCGTGGACACAGTCCTACTAATCACCTTTACCCCGCTGTCAAGAGGGCTACTATATAACGACCGTTTTTTCAGGTCCCCTAGCTCTAAACAGAGCATCATCTATATGTCGGTTGAAATAGAGAATTTGATCCAGCCAGATACTAAGGTACTTTTACTCACCAATGAATGTCTGACTGTCTGCCCAACTGTTTGTCTGTTCATACATAAAAACCTTCAACAGATAGGGACATTGGCTCCAAACTTGGTACAAAGTATTTTAAGGACGTCCTACCGCTGGTTTTTTTAATTGTCATTCTAACTCTTAAAATAAGTGTACCTAGCATATGAAATTTAGTGATGTGTTTCAAAAAAAGTTTTTTGACGTAAGAAAATTAAAGTTAGATTTTTTCCCATCATCGGATATTTTATAAAATCTGACCCAATTTTTTTTATTTTTAATCTTACGGAATAAAACTAAATCTAGCTATATAAATCACATGCGAAAAAACTGATCGACCTATCTTAAGAGTATTTTTTTCTGAAAATACGAAAGTGTAAAAATACACCATTTTTTACATTTTCCGTTTAAGCTAGTGGTTTCGGGTTAATAATGCGATTTCATTGATTTTTCCTTTCTAATTTGTTTTCATCAAAATTTCAAGCCCCATGACCACTTTCGCACATAAGAGCAAAATCGCGCGACCCAGTCATACTTGAGCTTTTATGATATACTTGATTTTACCAGCGGCTTCGCTCATGTCAAATACAGTGTCTAAGGGATCGCCATAGTTATCTTAATTTTGAAAAATGAAGCGCACTTCTGGATTGCACGATCTTCCTCTAATAAGACATTGGTCATGGCTTGAGAAAAAAAATTATTTTTCGAAACTCTTATTATTCTTTTAATGAATTTCAATATAACGTAGCAAAATTTATAAAATTCTGTGGAGTGGTTTCTTAGAAAAAGAAGTATTTTTTGGAGAAATTAAAAAAAAAAAAATACCACAATACATAGGTATACTCTGCATTTATCATATAAATACCTTTCATTTTTGAAATAAATTAATGAGCTTAAGGTACCGTTCTTAGCAATTGTTGGCAACTTTGTTTCCAGCCATTTGATAGGTCATGGTCATACCTAAAAACCTAAACTAATACAAATAGTTTGAGTCGTTTTTGAGAAAAATGAGCTTCAACATAACGTTAAGATGGCAGGTACCGTTAGTTTTTGAGCTGCAAACAAAAATTCAAATGCTCTTGTAGATGTCTGTACATAGTCCGACGGAACGGATAGGCAAACAGATAAGATCAACTAGAACTGCACCCGAGCATTGGTTCTTAACTTTGTATAATTGGATGATCTTACTTAAGTCTTTATGTGTTGCTAGCTTTTTCCCGCTACTTCGTACGTGTGGATTTTAGAATCAAGTATCTAGGCATATTTTTATTTTTGCACAGCCAGTTCAAAATTGAAAACCAATAAAATGGATTTATAACGGTGGACGGGTAGATAAAAAGTGCTTATTTGTATGGAAAATTAAACAACAAAAATTAAAGAATTTGTTTACATAAAACATGTCTGATGTTCTACCCATTAGGACCCATTATAAACACATTAACTGAGCTTGTGACCCTAGAGCCTAGAGCAAGAATCTTATTGCTGACCGTGAGAGGAATAGTTCATCCTGAGATGGTCGTTGTGAAACATACTCTCAAAACGTGAAATTGCTGGAAATGGGAGGATTGAGTGGTATGAAAACTACATACTTTACCAGCTCCACATCCGGTAAGATTTTTAGCTTCTGTATAGTTCTATTTCGAAATAACATATTTTTAAGACGGCTTCCATTGCATAGTTGGAGGGTTAAATTCCAAAGCAGTATACTTACTCGGAATGCCCTCTTTCAAAACGGTGTTACGAGCGGGGAGTAATAGAGTTAAGAAACTTTACCGAATAAGTGGTATAACAACGGTTCCGTATATAACTTTGTACTATGTTTATGGACCGGTATTCCCCCGTTAGTCTCCTTCAACTTTTTCCAAAGCTCCGCTTCATCAGTTTTTGGCTTAAGTATTGCTCGTTGACAATGCCAAACATTGTCGTGACGTTTACTTTGTTCTTTGTGCGTCCCTCTTGTCCATTCTATGATGGTTTCATTATTTTTCGAGTTAAGTTCATTGAATAAAGTGCGACTGGAGTAATATTAAATAAAATGCACGACTGGGTCGCACGAACTTGCTCTTATGAATTGCTTAGTGGTTGCATATATGGATATTAAAAAAATAAAATGCACGACTGGGTCGCACGAACTTGCTCTAATGTGTGACAGTGGTCTTGGCGGACTTGAGATTTTGATAAAAATAAATTTTTCAAAATTCTTAAATAAATACTTAAACTAATTTGAGCTGAAAAAAAAGTACGCCATTTTATTTCTTTTATAAATTTGAATTTATGAGAATAAATTTATAAAAATCTGTGGAGCGGTTTTTGAGAAAAAAAGTTTTTTTTGAAAAAGTTTTTGAAAAAATTTTTCAAAAAAAATTCAAAAAAGCCAGTTCATAGGTATTCAGCAAATACATTTATTTAAAATTTTTAGAAAAAAATTTAATAAGCAGTTCTTAAAATATTAATTTTTTAAATTTTTTTTTTTTAAAATGCTTTTAAAAATACAAAAAAATATTTTTCAAAAATATTGGTATGCAATACAAATTGAGCTATCTACAGCTATATGTGTGTGAAATTTCGAAAGAATCGGTTGAGTCGTTTTCGAGATAGTCGAAAGCAAAAAAAACGGTCCTATGGAAAGTACCGTTCTTAGCCATTTTTTAAAACTTTTTTTTCAGCCATATGATTTGTCGTACCTAAAAAGCAACACTGATTTTTTTAAATAGAAATCGTTAGAGCCGTTTTTGAGAAAAATAAGCTTTGACGTAACGGTTGTATGGCAGGTACCGTTATTTTTTGAGCTAAAAAAAAAATTTCAATTTCCCCTCTGTACAATACCTAAAAAAATCTATATGCCAAGTTTGAAGCAATTCGGCTCACCCGTTTGGGCTGTAGGTCTCTATACATACAGACAGACAGACAGACAGACAGACAGTCAGACAGACATACAGACGGACAGAATTTTTAGACCATCTTTTTTCGTCTTCGCTATCATCGTAATGTCATGTTTGATTGTTATCTCAAAACTTTTTTTTTCGACGAATGCATAACTTGCCTTATAGTACCTATAATCGCAAGTAAAAAAAAAAAATTTCGAAAATTCTTTTATTTTTTAAATTAGTTTAAGAGTTTTCTCGGAAAAACTAAGTATGCAATAAAATTTCAAAGCTATACGTCAATCTAGGAAAAAAAAATATTGAAAATCGTTGGACCAGTTTTTTTTTAAAAGGTTATTTTTGAAAAACTTTTTCAAAAAATATTTTAAAATTTATTTGAGTATGCAAATATATGGCAATCAGTAGTTTACATTTGAAAAAAAAATTTAAGAAAAAAATCAATGTACCCGTTTCCAACATATTTCGAAAACCAAAAATTTTTTTGAAAAAATTATTAAAAACCCAAAAAAAACAGTTTTTGAAAATTTTGAAATGCCATGTTAATAAAATTATGAATGACTTCCTGTGACCGAAATTTTATTGAAATCGAATGTATAGTTTACGAGAAAATTTGATTTGAAAATACTGGTTCTATGAGAGGTACCGTTATTAGACAAATTTTGAAAAAAAATTTCAAACCAAAAGATAGATTGTCTTGCAAAAATAGCATTCTGAAAGTTTTATTAAAATCGTTAGAGCCGTTTTTGAGAAAATCAATTTTTGTCTTCAAGATTGTATGGCAGGTGCCGTTATTTTTGGACCTAGAACAAAAATAAAAAATTCGTTCCGAGGGGCGGCCAAATAAATCCTAAATACCAAATTGGAAGCAAATTGGCCCACCCGTTCAGCCTCCAGAGGCGCGAACAGACAGACAGACAGACAGACGGACGGAATTTCCAGACCCACTTTTTTCGACTCCTCCATCATCGTAATGTCATGTTTGATTGTTATCTCAAATTTTTTTTTCTGCACGAATCCATAACTTGTCTTATAGTACCTATAATCGCAAGTAAAAATCAACCAGAATTAGATACTTCCGTGCGATAAAATATAGCCTATATTTTAAGTTGGTGTACTACCAATAAATCTGCGAAAACTGCATTCAATTCGATGCAGTATAGTTTTTGCGTGATGGAATTACAAACATACAGACAGACAGATAGACAGACAGACAAAAATTCTAAAAACCGGTTGTTTTGGCTTCTGTGGGTCTAATAGAGACTCCCCATATAAGTTTTGCATCTATATCTTCAATCTACAGACATCGACCCGTTACAATTTTATTATTTATATATAAAGATACTGAATTTTGACAAAAAAAAAACACGGCTATTGCATCAAAATCAGATTAGATTAGAAACAAATTGAAATCACACTTATGTGCTAACTATATTAAAGATCGTCCCAGGCATGAATTCTGGGCTGGTACACAAAAATGCCAGACAGATTTTCGCGATCAATTTTTTTTTTCGTTTTCTCTATCAGCATTATGTAATATATTATAGCCCTACGAGTATGAGTCAAGTAACACCAGACATTTCTCGTGTGTCGAAGGAAATAACAACCGGCGTTGTTATGATACATTTACCCACGCTTTTGACCTTGGGCTAAAGGCATCTGGATGGGAACTTTAGTTCTCTGTTTAAGTGTATATTTGTTTTTTGTCTTACCTACATTTGATTATATCACCTACACCAGTGTGGCGTGATTATGTCTGTGAACTTGAAAATAAATGAAAAGAAACTTAGGCATCGTCGAAACGAGGATTGGTTTATCTATTGTTTAAAATATGCGTTGAAGACGAAAACATTCTCAATTTTCACATAGGAATATAATTTATTCATGCCAACAAAATTACATGTACATTCTGACTCAAAATGCTTGGCCTGGTTCTTTGGTGTGAATACTAAACATTACTACGAGTAGTAACTTCCGAACTTCCGATGATATTAAATGTGTTATAAAACAAAATAAAAACGATTGGGTTAATTTTATTTAATTATTATTTATAAAAAAAAAACAAGTAGATACGCAATAATATTGCATTGCTTATTATCTATATCTACGAAAAAAATGTGTTTCTTTAAATTGTATTTTTGAAATTTTTTTCGAACAAATACATATTTAAAAATTTATTCGAGTATAGATAGATATATGTTATTTCATTTCAAAAAAGGAATTACAATACATTTGCTGGTATAAAATTATTTAAATATAAAAATTAAGCTTAGTGATTTGATTTGATTATAAATTACTTATAAAAATTCATTTAAAATAAGATAGCGATATTTCAGAGTGGCTTTTAAAAAATTATATAAGTTTATGTAGCAGTTGCCATTTAGAATTCTTAGAAGTTGTGAGTGCGAGAGCACTTCATTACCAAGGAACTTTCTTCTGTGCCCTTTAAAGATAGGATATACTCCGACGAAGTGAAAAGTATTTTCCGATGCATCCAGGCTGCAAAGTGGCAGTACACTGTATATATACCAATAGTATCTCTCTAATAAGCTTTTCCATTGAGATTAAAGAGACAACAACGAAGTTTTAAGATGAGAGAGATCATATCACGGGCATTAAAGTCTTTAAAAAATTATGGCACATAACAATACAATAGATTGTAGAATCTACTCATTATGAAATTGTGATTGTAAGAATTTGCTAGTTAACCTTAAGTTTTGATAGAAGAATATAATGAAATCCACACCACTCTAGCACGTTTATAGGCCGAGCTTTATTATTCCATACATTTTACCGGAATAAAAAGTTGCCTTTGGCGTGATTTCAGAAATTAAAACAAATCTATCCCTCGGGAACCATACATTTTACCGAGATAGAAAGTAGCCTATGTGCTTTTCCAGACCAGTGGCGTAGCGTGGGTGGAGGCCGCCCGGTGCAGACCTAATTTTTGCTGCCCCTAGTACCTAATTTTTTTTCCACGCTAAAAAATAAACAAAAAAATCTTTCTCTACGGTTTCAACCAGTTACAACTAAAAATATATATAATTAATACACATTAGTATTACCAGTCTCATTTTTCCAACTTTGTCGTCAATTGCAAATGCGTGGTTAGGTGTCTGCCAGGACTTAAAGGTGAAGGGTCAGGTGGATCAATATTTAGAAACACTTTACCTCGGTTCGTGTTTGCATATTTAGAGTTCAGACGGTGCGGTGGCCCAAGAGTAGTTTCAGAGTTAATACACCGCTTTCCACGGATTAAATACAGTTGATCCCCGGATCAGGAATTTAAAAACAAAGTTCAGTGTAGAACTACTAAGTACCCACTCAACTTTAATCAGTTGGTCTAAGTTTTGATTATGCGAACATTTATTTTGCAAAATTTTATTTTCCTGTCAATAAATACTTTTGAATAGACACATTTTTCTGCCCGTGCATTTTGTAGTGGAATCGCTGTCGAAGTGTGTTAATTTTATTTGTTCCTGATAGTTTCTTCCTTTACAGCAAGACAGTACTGCACTTCTGTGGAACGGCATGGCACTTCAATAGTTGAGTAGACCACCAACCGTTTACTGGCGCTATATATTGCAGCTCCGCTGTTGTGTAAAATGCTATTTAATTCGTACGATTTCATTCAAAGAATACGTGCATTTCAATGCAGTGCAGTTTCACGTAGTGCGGTCCTTTATTTAAATAAATAAAGCACCATCTGTTCGTTGGTCGTTTATCTTTGTTCCGTCTCTGTGGTCCGGCAAATTCAACTGACAGCTCGATTGAATACACGTGTTCTTATGGGAAGCGGTCCATACACAACGCGTCAACTTTGAAAATTTCCCCTCCGTTGACGCAACGGATCAAGGGATTCTATTTTACGGGCTGGGGCCTTCAAGAGTTGACGCTGCGCTGGTGAGACTGCTGTGTGGCAATAGACACATTTTTTCAAAAAACGATACGATTGCTTCATTTCGAAAGGGTGCGATCACGAAGAAGGAAACAGCGATTTTTCGCACTAAAGTTAATAGTCGTCAGTGCATAGCACTTTTTGAACTTAAGCTAAGATTCTCATTATTCAATGAGCAGTTGATAATGTTTGGTGAATACCACCCTAAATATCTAAATTAAAACCTTCAGGATACTAAGCAAACAAAGCGAGTTTGCTTGCGCTGTCCTGTAGGGTGTTGTTACTTCTGATAAAATGTAGCTGCATACTAGTTCATGGGATTTTGTTGTTAAGCAACACAAGGCATGTCCGATGTCTTACTGTGTTAATGTAAGTTACCTTTTTAATAAATTCGTTGCACTAGAAATAAAATGCACGACTGGGTCGCACGAACTTGCTCTTATACTCAATAAATTGAGCCACTACGCAATTTATTGAACATAAGAGCTTTATATATGGATATTAAAAAAAATTAAATAATTTCGAAAATTCTTTTATTTTTTAAATAAGTTTAAGAGTTTTCTCGGAAAAACTAAGTATGCAATAAAATTTCAAAGCTATACCTCAATCTAGGAAAAAAAAATATTGAAAATCGTTGGACCAGTTTTTTTTAAAAAAGGTTATTTTTGAAAAACTTTTTCAAAAAATATTTTGAAATTTATTTGAGTATGCAAATATATGGCAATCTGTAGTTTGCATTTGAAAAATAATTTAAAAAAAAATCAATGCACCCGTTTTCAACATATTTCGAAAACCAAAAATTTTTTTGAAAAAATTATAAAAAATCAAAAAAAAAAGTTTTTCAAAATTTAAAATGAATTCCTGTGGTAAAAATTTTATTGAAATCGAATGTATAGTTTACGAGAAAATTTGATTTGAAAATACTGGTTCTATGAAAGGTACCGTTATTAGACAAATTTTGAAAAAAAATTTCAAACCAAAAGATAGATTTTCTTCCAAAAATAGCATTCTGAAAGTTTTATCAAAATCGTTAGAGCCGTTTTTGAGAAAATCAATTTTTGTCTTCAAGATTGTATGGCAGGTGCCGTTATTTTTGGACCTAGAGCAAAAATAAAAAATATGTTCCGAGGGACGGCCAAATAAATCCTAAATACCAAATTTGAAGCAAATCGGCCCACCCGTTCAGCCTCCAGAGGCGCGAGCAGACATACAGACAGACAGACAGACAGACAGACAGACAGACAGACAGACAGACAGACAGACAGACAGACAGACGGAAGGAATTCCCAGACCCACTTTTTTCGACTTCTCCATCATCGTAATGTCATGTGTGATTGTTATCTCGAATTTTTTTTTCTGCACGAATCCATAACTTGCCTTATAGTACCTATAATCGCAAGTAAAAATATTATTATATACAATTTTGTAAAAAGCAGTTACAAATCCTATCCGAATAATAAAAACTGATCAAAACTATCGCCCTGTGCAGTTTGCTAGGTTAAGGGTAGAATTAGGTACAGTGGTGTTCGGTAGCACCAACAATAAAGTGCACGACTGGGTCGTACGAACTTGCTCTAATGTGCTAAAATGGTCTTGGGGCTTGATATTTTCGGAAAAAAGCATTGAAAAAATCATGTGAAATTTTATTAATCACTAAAAAATCAATAGTTGAAAGGTTTTTTGGAGAAAATGAAGTAAGCCATCAAATTTCTTTTGCTTTTTTAAAATTTAAGGAATTTTTTTTCAAAACCGTTCGACCAGTTTTTTCAAAAAATGGTTTTTTTTGAAAAACTTTTCGAAAACATAGATATTCCAACTATTTTTGGAGTATGCCAACATCTAGAACTTTGTAGTTTTTATCAGAAAAATAAAATTAAAAAAAAAATTGATCAAACCGGTTTTGGAAAAAATAAAAAAAAAAGTTAAAACTTTTTTTAAAAAACTCAAAAAAACTTTTTTTTGAAAAATTTAAGAATTTTTATCACTTCCTTTATAATAGGGCTTCCACATTAAAAATTTCATCGAAATTCGTCGAGTGGCTTACGAGAAAATCGGATTTAAAAAAAACCGGTCCTATGGGAGGTACCGTTTTAAGACTTTTCCTGAAAAATCTATTCCAACCAAAACAGACGGACATAATTCTTAGACCATCTTTTTTCGTCTTTATACGAATGTAAATCGGATGACATTCAGCTGATTTATGCACCCCTTCTTGAGAAAATTGCGCTAAGAATCTTTTTCACGAACTTTTACAAAACCCTTACGAAACACGGTCCCTGAAAACTATCCATCCAAACTTTCTTATTTATAATATTAGTTGGATTTATAACATCAGAGAATTTAATTTGAACAGACACAGCAATTGTATCGTGCATTCATATACTCATATACTATTAATCTATACACTTGTGGAGCTATGCGATATGTGCTTTAAAATGATTACTATGCAAATATAAACCGCCGGACCATAAACCGCACCATACAGTTACTCGTTGAAGATGGAGAGGTTTTTCAATAATAAACCTTAGGTTTTCCGAGCGCCAGATGCAACAATATTGCTTGTTGACGTAGCCTTCGCATTGGAAATGGGATTCATCAGTCAAGATGATTTTTCGATTAAACTCCGGATCATTTGTATGGCTTTCAAGGACCCAATCAGCAAAGACACAACGTTGTTGATGATCGGCCGGCTTGAGTTCTTGTGTTAACTGAACTTTATAAGCCTTTAGACCCAAGTCTTTATGCAAAATACGATGTTATGACGTTTGTGGTATATGCCCAATTCCAAAGAACGAAGAGGAATTGACAAACCTGGGTTTTCTTCAAAACTTTGGGCTACAGTGGCAATGTTCTCAGTTGTTCTTGAGTAACGTGCACGGGTTTTATTCTTCTCATCGCTAACTTGTCCCGCAATAGTTTAAACAAAATCGAAGTATCTGTTTATCGTAAGTCAACAACCTCAGACCGAAACCAATGATTCGTTTTGTTCAAAACAACACATGCTACCAGCATTTAACTCGATGATCCACCGGTTATGTAAGTTGCCACTGTCAACGGCCAATTATATGAAGGAATAGGAAAATATTCTTCGTATTGCAAACATACACGGTTACAAGAAACGCACTATCAACAAATTAGTAACTAAACATTCAAAAAATATACAACAGCAAAATCTTGTAACTTTGTTCACTCAAAACACCGAAACCGCATCAAACAACGAAGATAAAGTTACCGTCACATTTATGTACCTTTCATCAGGAATCAGCTGTTAAACATCTTTTTAAAACATGGAATGAAAATAGCCTTTACAAACAACAAACTAAAGAATGCTTAAGGTAGCACTAAAGATCCAACCCCAATGCAAAACAAATCGGACATTTACGAAATAAAAAGCTCCAACTGTAGGTAATGCCAAATGCGAGACGAAACGTCGAAAAGAGATTCAAAAAGCACCAATATGTACATATTATCAAAAATCTGATGAACACCGACGAAACCGATCCGTGCAACATCATCTTCAATCTTTTTAAATTTGCAAAATAATTTAATTTTCGCTTTTTTCATGTTTCTTAAACTAATTTCTTTCTTAAATTCTTTACATGACAAGTTCTGGGTGACGTGCATTATGTTTCGATCTTAAAACTTCTTTTTACATAAGATCATGCATTTTATTTCTTTTTGCTAATAAAAACTTTAAACCTCTCTTATCAAATTCGAAAGACAATTGCTTTGAAGTAGGTATACTTCTTCGTCGTGTTAATGCTCATCAAAAACAATTTTCAAGACTCACCCTCTCAGACACATATAACCTTAAGAATAATTGTGCGCAAGAGGTCGCGTTTGCTTGAACAGACCTTCTATAACTTATATAAATATTCCTTCAATTATATTTAAATACGTTCCTTTTTACTAAATGTCTTTTTAAGACAATGTTTTTTTGAATGCCTTCTGATGATGTGTTCAAACTGTGATGGCGCGCCCGGGCCGCATCCGACGCTGGCCGTAGAGACTAGGATCTCGGCTGACACCTGTGAACATTAAGGTGTATAAATTCCCCTGTATATAAAAAGCAGACGACATACCAAAAACCTTTGTTTTCATGCCCATATTATGAAAAGAAAACCAAGTAAAAAAAAAAGAATTGTTGGGATGAGAAATATTTTCCCGCATTTGAATGAAATATGTATCTGCTTCTTGGGTTTTTATTATTATCGTCCTAGATCGTTGTAATTATATTTTCCGTGTCCGCTTACTGCAACCTGCCATATCCAATTTAACTACAAAAAGAAGGAAGGAAGGAAAAATATTATAAGATGGTATAAAATTGCCTTACACTTGTGTCATGTGGTTGCTTTCCTTGTACGGAGAAATTTAAATCGTACACCTTGTAGCGTCAGTTTCATATAGAGGGGTTAAAAAGGTGCGCGTTTTGTATTCTGCCGTAAAACAGTTAATGTTGCATTTTTGTTTGATTCAACAAGATGCACGTTTCCACCCTTACCTAATAAAATGTATGTATTTTTGTATTTTTAACTGAAATTTATTTTGAAACAACAAGTTGCCACTTGACATCAGTTAAGGGTGTGAGAAAGGGAATTGAAAGGGGTCGCACAGTTCATGTTCATGCTATGATTATTATGGCGCGATATATTAAAACGGTTTTATGTGAGGACCTAAACTTATTAACATTTATTTGTTTATGACTGATGATATTTTTGTGTTTGACCAACTTTAGTTGAACAAAAAAGTAAAGACAATATATTAGAAAAGTTAGAAATTTTTGAGCGTAATAGTATATGGCATTGCGTAGATTTTGAATAGCATGCGCAATGGTCGGTGCCGTGCAATAAAGTCGTGCGTAAAAAGTTCGAAGCGCCAGTATTTTCATTTGTCAAAAGTAAGTGAAGGGAAACAATATCGATCACTGCAATTTCAAAAAATGTCTGCAATTGGTGAAGTCCTGATCCAATAGCATATTCATAGAAAGTATGCTATTGATTCCCCCAAGCAGCTTTTAGTCTTACGCAAGGCTTTATAATATATATACAAGGTGGGCCAAAAGAAGATGCTCTTATTTTTGCAAATGGCCACCAATGTCAAATCTGTTTTGACATTTCTCGACAAGACAGATGTAGAATACAAATGAACAAGCCATGGAGCGATACACTCCCTAAGAACGCGGAATAATCGTGTCTATTTTTTTGCGTAACAATTCGTCTGTAGTGTTGGCGCAGCGCGAATTTTGTCGCCGATTCCACGGCCGTCCGACACCGACTGCGCTAACACTGCGCCGTTTGGCCCCCAACCTGGAAGAGTATGGGACCACACGACACGTTGCCAAGAGTGGCCGGCCCCGGAGAGCCCGTTGTGCCGGGAATATCGCCGCTGTTGACGAGGATGTCGAGCTGTCGCCGGAAACATCTACCAGACGCAGTGCCTCGCAATTAGCCAGCAGCCGGTCGTAATGCACAAGGAGCCGTAAAACCCGCTCAAAGTTACTGTGTGGTGGTCAAACGTTCAAATAAAGATAATCAAAAAACAGAATCGAAGTTTTTCATTTAGAAATTAAATGCACGACTGGGTCACACGTACTTGCTCTGTGGGTGCAATAGTACGATGAAAACAAACTTTTCGATCAATGAGAACAACTCATTTTTGAAAAATTTGGTAAAACCTAAACAAATTTGACTGAAACTGGAAAAACCGATATACGGGAGCTAACGTTAAGAAACCTTTAATATTTAAAATTAAGACGTTATCTTTTGGGTGTTATAAATGATACAAATGTCCACTTATGGCCAAATTAATTATACGGGTTGGGTTCGATATCCCGCTTTTTATAATCCCGTTTCTTAAAATCCCGATCTTGAAATCCCGCTTTTTTAAAATCCCGCTTTTTAATATCCCGTCTCTTATAATCCCGTTTTTTACTATCCCGTTTCTTATTATCCCGCGTTTGCAATCAAAAGTAGTTGTTTTATTTTAAAAAATCGCCCGATTTTTTAAAATAAAACAACTACTTTTGATTGCAAAAGCGGGATAGTAAGAAAATTAAAATAAATTAAGCAATGAGTGATTTTTTTAAATGCATTTTATTTTAACAATGAATATGACAATCTTCAATAAATTACAAGAAAAAAGTATAAAGCAATGCGTTACGATATTATTCAAAAGGGAACAAAAAAAAAAACTTTAAACCATTAACAAATTTTTTTATTTTTTTAGTTTTGTATATTATAAGCAATGTGACGCAAAAAACCTGTTTTACTCATATTTTTTTCTATTTCTCATTATTTTTTTTTACTGCGCGTGACTTTATAACATTAGTGTATTTTATGAAAAAAACGGGATTAGCGGGATTTGTCGGGATTTTAAAAAGCGGGATTATAATGGATCGGGATTTTGAACAAGCGGGATTTTAGAAGACGGGATTATAAAAAGCAGTATTTTAGCAGACGGGATTTTAATACTTTTTTTTCGGGATTTTTGAAAAGCGGGATTTTAAAAAGCGGGATTCCGATACGCTCCCAATTATACTATTAAAACCTATTTCCTCTTTTATCATGTATAGCCAAAAACTAAAAATGCAGTTTTGTTTGAAGTATTCTATGTATGTTACATACACAGTTTTATCAAATCGGGGGAGCCTTTTTTGAGTAAATTAGAAAAAATTAAAAAATTGTCCAAAATCTAGTGGCTCTTTGTATAGGAGCCACCATTTAAAAAAGAAAAACTGAAAAAAAATCAATGCCATCTGATAGGAAGCTGTAAGGAACTATACCAAACAAAGTTTGAGTGAAATAAATGCAACCGTTGACAACTTATGGCCAATTGAAAAAAAGCCGTTAAGAGCATATCTCCGTTATTTGCATTTTTAGCCAAAAACTAAAACGCAATTCTCTTAAAAACACTAAAAACATATAACACACAAAGTTTAATCAAAATCGTTAGAGCCATTTTCGAGAAAATTAGAAAAAACCAAAAAAAGTTGGCTAAAACTCAACGGCTCGTTGTATGGAAGCCACCGTTTCGAAAGGCTTCAGTGAAAAATTTATTAAGCCATCCTATAGAACACTATGAAAAACTATGTCAAACAAAATTTGAGTTGATTCAATCTAGCCGTTGTGAACTTATGGCTTATTGTAAAAAAGCCGTTAAAACCTGATTTTCGTTACGACCATTTGAGCCAAAAACAAAAAACGCAGTTTTGTTAGAAATGCTTAAAGTTAGCTAAATTTTGAGTTTAATCAAAATCGTTAGAGCCGTTTTCGAGAAAATCCAAATTAAAAAAAAACCTTTACTTGAAAGGTACAAGTTTGATCCGGGTTAAGACGAAATAAAAAAAGTCTCGACAACATTTTTTCTTGAAACTGCTATATATCAAGTTTGAAGAAAATCCGTCAAGCCGTTTAGACTGTAGCATGACGTGAAAAAGCGCACAGACGCACATACGCACATCCGCACATCCGTACATCCGCACAGACAGACCGACGCCGACGGACGGTGTGGCGAAAACCACTTTTTTGGGCTTCTCTATCATCGTAATGTCATGTTTGATTAAAACCTCGATTTTTTTTCTGCACGAAACCAATACTTGCCCTATAGAGCAAGTACAAAATGAGAGCCAAAAAACTTCGGATGACTTCTTTTGGCCCACCTTGTATTTAGATATTTTCTCGGGTCCTTTCTATATTTGAAGAGGTGAATGGTTTTCTTTAAGTATTATTTAATGCGTCGAAAGAATATCTTAATAAAAGGGAAAGGGGGTATGTGCAGCAAGGGGAGGGGGAGCAGTCGGCGTGGGTGGTTGGTGGCTCAGCAAAACGATGCAGGGAAATAAGTCCATGGGTACTAAGAACACTGAGGGACTTTATTCCCACTTAGAGGGAAATAAATCCTCTTAAGAGAAGTGGACTAAGCTATCATGAATCGTGAGAATTTAATACCGAGAAAATCGTGTGGATTTAATACCCCTTTAATGTGAAATACGTTCCCACTTCCTTTTCCGAAACAAATGAATTAGGAAATATGCAAAAAAGGCATCTGAAGCTTACATAAAAAAAAAAGTGAATATACACAAGGGGACCTGGCGGTCTCCTGATCAAAATACCGTCAACCAAATTGATCACATTGCGATTGATAGCAGACATGCCTCCAATGTCATGGATGTCCGCACTTTCCGAGGGGCCAACATAGACTCGGACCACTACCTTGTTGTAGCTAAAGTGCGAATGCGGATCTCCACCAGTCCGCAGTATCGAACATCCACTGTGAGAAAGTTTGATGTTGCGAAGTTGCAATCGCAAGAGACCGCCACAACCTTTGCCAATCATGTCTCCTCTTATCTCTTGACAAGCCCGGCGCCTGCGCCAAACCCAGAGGCCCAGTGGCAACATTGCAAAATGGCCATCAAAACCGCTGCCACGGATGTTTTGGGTTTCATTAGGCGACCACAACGAAACACCTGGTTCGATGATGAGTGCAGGCTCGCACACTTGGCCAAAGACGAAGCCTATCATGCAGTTCTGAACGCCAGAACTAGAGCTGCCAAGAGCGCTTTCCGTGCGGTATACCAGGAAAAGAGGAAAGAGGAACATCGGCTTTTCAGAAGAAAAAAAAGAGAACTGGAAAAACGAATGGTTGAATCTATTGAGGGGTGCTACGGCAGAAGCAATGTTCGAAAGTTCTACCAAAGGGTAAAGCATTCGTCCAAGGGTTACAAAGCCCGAGCGGAAGCATGTAGAGACGAGGGTGGGAATGTCGTTGTAGATACACAGTCGGTGCTGAGAATTTGGAAAGAACACTTCTGCAGACCGTTAAACGGCGAAGACAGCCAACTAATCGCTGTCAGGCAGAATGATCCATTCGATTTGGATGATGATGAACAAAATTTCCGTCCTCCCGACCAAGAAGAAGTTCGGATAGCAATATCTAAACTAAAGTCCAACAAGGCTGCTGGAGCTGATGGCCTTACGGCTGAACTCTTCAAAGCAGCGGGAGATGACTTGGTGAGGAGCATACACCAACTCATCTGTACAATCTGGTCGGATGAAAGTATGCCTGACGAATGGAACCTCAGCATTGTGTGCCCTATCCACAAGAAAGGAGATACTCTAAACTGCGCCAACTACAGAGGTATAAGTCTCCTAAATGTCGCCTATAAAATCTTGTCGGCCATTCTGTGTGAACGTCTGAACCCTTTCGCACGTGAACTGATTGGCCCCTATCAGTGTGGTTTCAGGCCCGGTAAGTCAACCGTCGACCAAATTTTCACACTTCGGCAGATTTTGGAAAAGACCCAAGAATTCCAAATCGATACTCACCACCTCTTTATCGATTTTAAAGTCGCCTATGACAGCGTAAACAGGAACGAGCTATACAGAGCCATGTCGCTTCTTGGCATCCCTGCCAAACTCGTTCGATTGTGCAGGATGACTATGGAGAACTCGCGCTGCTCCGTCAAGATTGTTAAGAACACCACCGACTCATTTAATGTCGAGAAAGGCTTACGACAGGGTGACGCGCTGTCATGTAACCTCTTCAACATCATTCTTGAGGCAATCGTACGCAACTCGCATGTCAACACCAGCGGTACGATTTTTTTTAGATCCGTTCAATTACTTGGCTATGCTGATGATATTGACATTATTGGAAGAACGAAGCGCGCTGTCAGTGGAGCATTCGCAAGTATTGAAGTGGAAGCGGCTCGAATGGGTCTGGCTGTAAATGAAGATAAAACAAAGTATATGCTGTCCTCGGGTGAAGTAGATCATCACCGTAGGCTCAGACAAAACGTCACAATGGACAGATATAACTTTGAGGTTGTCAAGGACTTTGTCTATTTGGGTTCCACTATAACCTCTCAGAACAACATCAGTGAAGAGATCAGTCGAAGAATCACTCTTGCCAATCGCTGTTTCTTCGGGCTAAGAAGGCATCTTAGTAGTAAAGCCCTCTCTCAAAGGACCAAGGAGACACTATACAAGACCCTTATCATCCCAGTCCTGCTGTATGGGGCAGAAGCGTGGACACTGACACAATCGGATGAATACAGGCTGGGGTGCTTTGAGAGAAAGATTCTTCGGGTGATATTCGGGCCTGTATGTATCAATGGAGTATGGAGGAGAAGATTCAATGACGAACTGTACGGGCTATACAGCGACATTGACTTGGTTAAGAAGCTGAAAATTCAGCGGCTTAGATGGCTGGGTCATGTGGAGCGTATGGACGAAAACGCTCCTGCCCGACGAGTCTTCAATTCCAACCCGGAGGGCCGACGCAGTTCTGGAAGACCCCATCTAAGGTGGCGCGATCAAGTGGTAAACGACCTCAACCAACTTGGTGTGCGCAACTGGAGGCCACTGGCTAGGGACCGGCCTAGCTGGCGAGGAATGTTGGTTGAGGCCGTGGTCCACAATGGACTGTCTGCGCCACCTTAAGTAAGTAAGTAAGAAGTGGGCAAGGGGGGCATTTTGGAGTAAGTGCGAGGTTGGGTGTATGCAAAACCGGAGATAGCAAGAAACTTTGTACATATCCAAAAACGCATCTACTCCGAATTAAACAGTGAGTCCAAGGATGGGTGTTGCAGGTGGGCAGGGGGCAGAATACCCCCTAACCCACTTCATTTTTTATACGCCGTAAGCCTTATGTACCCAAGTAAGAAGTTCACGGTATTTTTGTTTGATCATTTTCATATTCTTAAAAGCCATTAGTTCAGTTTTGAAGCAGTTCAGTTTGTAAGATTCTTTACTATTGTTGTCGGAAGTTAGTTTCCTCTCATGGTTCGTGTGTGTACTAAGTGTCCACAAGAAAGTGGAGCACGTTCACACCTCCCATCCTTATATGGGAAAAAAGTCCACTTCTCTTAAGTGGACTAAGTTCCCTTTAAGGGGGAATGAGGTCCCGTGGTGGACTTAGTACCCGGGGACTTGTATCCCTGCACCTGGCAAAACTCTGCAAACAATCAAAAAATTGCGTGATTTATAGGAAGAACTCGAGAAAATAGCGAGCTATAACGCTTTGCATAATACTATTGACTATTTTGTGGCTTTACACAGATATTAATTGTATACTTTGCTCATGACGACTACTTAAGTTAACAATTCAATAGGTATGTAGGTGCGGCTCAAATTATGATTAAAAAGAAATTTACATTACATTACATATTTATCTGCTCGGTCGATAAATCGACTATCAGAGCTAGGGCCGTTGACAAAAAAAAATAAAATGCACGACTGGGTCGCACGAACTTGCTCTTATGTTCAATAATTGCGTAGTGGCTGCATATATGGATATTAAAAAAAAATTAAATAATTTCGAAAATTCTTTTATTGTTTAAATTAGTTTAAGAGTTTTCTCGGAAAAACTAAGTATGCAATAAAATTTCAAAGCTATACGTCAATCTAGGAAAAAAAAATATTGAAAATCGTTGGACCAGTTTTTTTTTAAAAAGGTTATTTTTGAAAAACTTTTTCAAAAAATATTTTGAAATTTATTTGAGTATGCAAATATATGGCAATCCGTAGTTTGCATTTGAAAAATAATTTAAAAAAAAATCAATCTACCCGTTTCCAACATATTTCGAAAACCAAAATTTTTTTTGAAAAGATTATAAAAAATCAAAAAAAAAAAAAAGTTTTTGAAAATTTTGAAATGTCATATTAATAAAATTATCAATGACTTCCTGTGGCCAAAATTTTATTGAAATCGAATGTATAGTTTACGAGAAAATTTGATTTGAAAATACTGGTTCTATGAGAGGTACCGTTATTAGACAAATTTTGAAAAAAAATTTCAAACCAAAAGATAGATTTTTTTGCAAAAATATTATTCTGAAAGTTTTATCAAAATCGTTGGAGCCGTTTTTGAGAAAATCAATTTTTGTCTTCAAGATTGTATGGCAGGTGCCGTTATTTTTGGACCTAGAGCAAAAATAAAAAATTTGTTCCGAGGGACGGCCAAATTAATCCTAAATACCAAATTTGAAGCAAATCGGCCCACCCGTTCAGCCTCCAGAGGCGCGAACAGACATACAGACAGACAGACAGACAGACGGACGGAATTCCCAGACCCACTTTTTTCGACTTCTCCATCATCGTAATGTCATGTGTGATTGTTATCTCAAATTTTTTTTCTGCACGAATCCATAACTTGCCTTATAGTACCTATAATCGCAAGTAAAAAGACATGCACTCGCCTTACTAAAAACAATAACAAAAGAAAACAATTCGCATGAATTTTGTGCCCAATTTGTAAGCAGATTTTTGAAAACAGCCCAAGAATTCTGTTAGCTATATTATTATTATAAAACTGACTTGTACAATAAATTATGATGTTAAATCTTTTATTGTTGATTATACTCGTATGAAGATCCCAACTATTGACGCAAATATGTTCCCTTCAATCATTTAAAAAATATTAGAGAAACAAATCCACCAGAAGTGAAATAATGCCAAATTGGCCTTATTTCACTTTAACAAAGCGCCTAATGTCAATGTAACGGTAGCATATGGATACCATATGGATTATAGTGAATAACCATGTGCGAGCAAGGAAAGATTGGAAAGAATTTTAGGTGGTACAGTGGATTAAGATTTTAGGTGTTAATTTATTACACTTAAATCTGTATTTCGCTAATGTTCTTTATTTTCCGCAAACCTAAACAAGAGCACTTGACTCATAGGGTCTTGACACTTGACTTACAAGATCTGTATTTTGTGTACCTAGGTGGTGTATACTCACAAGAGTATGTTTCGCCAGCGTCCACATACTGCTGACATCTTTTTGAAAAAAAAAAAAAACATAAGCGAGAGCTACAGTAGGTTTGCAACGAACTGTTGGATACCCTTTTCCCTATATTTTTTATGTGTATGCGTCTGCCTCCTGCAGCCAGCCGATGTTTCAGTTTCAGAAACAAAATTCTTCTTTAGCAGACAGAAACAAATTCAATAACATTAATTTTGTGTGGTGTGATGTTCAATTAGTGCTGGCACAATAAAAAAAGGCGTGCGACACGCCCAAAGTTAAAACGTTTTGTTGCCAAGGCAATTGGTATGAGCTCAGTGACATTCAATTTTATTCTTGCAGATCGATTTGAACAAAACAAGACAAAGCGTAAATTTTTAAAAACTAGATTTTGAATGGAAATAGCGATTATGGGTGTTTTTAACAATTCTTGGATCACACTCTGCTACGTTACCAAGGAACATAAATCTAAGTGTTCATCTTTTTATTTTAAAATTGCGACGGATAGTTAAAAAAAAGTTAAAAAATTAATGCATTTTACGACTTTTGACGGAAGCGCCCCTTAAAAGTGGGCGTGTCTTCAAAATTTGAAGCACAAGCTGAGCTTTGATCAGTATTTAGGCATATGTGTAAAACTGCAGTTGAATCGAGTAGTTTTTAAACAATCTTACCTGAACAAAGGTATTTTATCAAAATCACGCCTTTAAAAGTGGGCGTATTGAAAATATGTAGGCACACAAGAAAATGTAGAGATATATTTCTCAAAGAACGAACGGAAGGAAAAGGTTTAAATTGAATATTGGAAGTACCTTAAATTTTTGAGAATACGTTTTTCGTTCTTTCATGAAAAGTGGGCGTAAGCCACACCCAAAATTCAAAAATTTCTTTTCATACACAAATTTTTAGTTTCTATTAAGAGACGCAAAATTTTGGCTTGCGGATTCATTATGAATACCGTTAATTAAAAAAAACAATTTTTTTACAGTTTCTAGTGAAAATTGGGCGTCAGCCACGCCCAAAAACAATTTTTTTGATTTCATACACAAGATGTTTATGTGCAAGTAATACCCACAAAATTCAATGTTTTTCTCTTTAATATAACAATTGTTATTTTATAAAAACAATAATGATGGTTTATATGAAAAATGGGCGTCAGCCACGCCCAAAATTAAATATTTGTATTTGACTGGAAGAAGGTTTACCTAAAGCTTGCGTGTGCAAAATTTTAGCGTTATGCTTTTATCGTAACTGTACAAAAAACATAATTTAATTTTACCAAATTGAGGTTGTTCATCAAAAATCTCGATTGTGGGCGTGTTTGTGGGCGGATTTTACCGGTTCAAGAACTTAGCCTTACTTTTGAACCAAACATTATATATACCAAATTTCTTCTAGACTTCTAGAGAGTATACATACGAACAGACGGACGGACGGACGGACGGACATGGCTAAATCGACTAGGCTTTTGATTCTGAGTCAGAATATATATACTTTTCTATACCTAACGGTATTATTTCTCTATGTTACAAACTCCACACCAAATATACAATATACCCATTCTATGGAATAGGGTATATTAAAATTAATTTTTCTTTCAAAATCGTATGGCAGGTACAGTTAGTTTTAGAGCTAGAATGCTAATTCCAAAAACTCCACTGTGAGACGTCATGATAATCCTGTCTCCCAACTTTGAAGCGAATTCGTACAGCCGTTTAGGCTGGAGAGACAGACAACATTTTCGCGGATGCATTTCCATGAGAGCTATTATTGGCCTACTGCTTCGAAAATTAGTGATAACCCCGAAAATGTACTACTACTAAAAAGCAAATAACTGGGCATTTCAATTGCTTCAAATTTATATACGATATTTTATAGTTGGTGTCTATAGAAAATTGTGAACTGATATCTAGTTCTATAATTTTGGGTGCATTGTGTTGCCAGAAGCTCTTTCCGATGCTGTCTTATGTTTTCGAAAACATTATTTTTACTTCCGATTATTGGTGCGATAAGACAAGTTATGCATTCGTAAAAACTTCTTACAATCAAACATGACATAACGATGATAGAGAAGGCGAAAAAGTGGGTCCGACAATTCGGTCTGTTCGTATGTCTGTCTGTCTGTATAGTTATCTACAGCCTAAACGGCTGGACGGATTAGCACTAAGCTTGGTACATAGTATAATAATTATGACGTTCTAAAGAACTGTTTTTGGAATTAGTATTCTAGCTCTTAAATTAACGGTAGGGTAGGGCGGGGCTAGTTGGACCTTTTTTTACTTCTCATAAATATCAAACTATTGATAGTACAACCATAGAACTGGTATTGAAAGAAAGAATGGGATTCTGGCTTCTTAATGAAGTTTTAAAACATTTTAAGTATGTAACTGGAGAATAATAATGCTGCCTTAAATGGATCAAGTCCAGGTGGTCCAACTTGCCCCTTTAGCGGGGCAAGTTTTACCGGCATATGGGGCTAGTTGGACCTAGCCCTGAAAAAAGGAAAAAAAGTTCTATAAAGGACAGCAAATCCAAAATTATTTAAAGAATTTTATTTAAAGCAGTCAAAAAAAAAAAAAAAAACAAAAAAAAAATGACAAAAAATACTTCATTTTTTATTACTTCGTAATAATACTATACAAACACGATAAAAAATACATACTTCATTTAAAATTAAGGTTTAAAAAAAAATAAAGAATCACAATCGCTGTTGCAATTAACACAAACAAAGAAGGGCCCACCTCCAGCTACTGGACATTTTGTATGAGCCCGCTTTCGGCTCTCCCCGTTACCCGTTTGTACGTGCGCTTTCTACGAGTTGCTAATAAAAACATACAAAAAAAAAAAAAAAATTCGAAAATTCTTTTATTTTTTAAATTAGTTTAAGAGTTTTCTCGGAAAAACTAAGTATGCAATAAAATTTCAAAGCTATACGTCAATCTAGGAAAAAAAAATATTGAAAATCGTTGCACCAGTTTTTTTTTTAAAAGGTTATTTTTGAAAAACTTTTTCAAAAAATATTTTGAAATTTATTTGAGTATGCCAATATATGGCAGTCAGTAGTTTACATTTGAAAAATAATTTAAGAAAAAAACAATGTACCCGTGTCCAACATATTTCGAAAACCAAAAATTTTTTTGAAAAAATTATTAAAAATCCAAAAAAAACAGTTTTTGTAAATTTTGAAATGCCATGTTAAGAAAATTATGAATGACTTCCTGTGGCCGAAATTTTATTGAAATCGAATGTACAGTTTACGAGAAAATTTGATTTGAAAATACTGGTTCTATGAGAAGTACCGTTATTAGACAAATTTTGAAAAAAAAATTTCAAACCAAAAGATAGACTGTCTTGCAAAAATAGCATTCTGAAAGTTTTATCAAAATCGTTAGAGCCGTTTTTGAGAAAATCAATTTTTGTCTTCAAGATTGTATGGCAGGTGCCGTTATTTTTGGACCTAGAACAAAAATAAAAAATTTTTTCCGAGGGGCGGCCAAATAAATCCTAAATACCAAATTGGAAGCAAATTGGCCCACCCGTTCAGCCTCCAGAGGCGCGAACAGACAGACAGACAGACAGACGGACGGAATTTCCAGACCCACTTTTTTCGACTCCTCCATCATCGTAATGTCATGTTTGATTGTTATCTCAAATTTTTTTTTCTGCACGAATCCATAACTTGCCTTATAGTACCTATAATCGCAAGTAAAAAAAGATATTTAAATCAGCGGGGACCACCCTGTCCAACTAGCCCTGCCCCTAGTTTGATGAACATATCTCATCATAAATACAAAATGACTGAAAACTATTCAATTGAACACACAAAATATAAAAATACAATATATTCACTGATAAAAAAAACTTTACCTCAATAGAAAATTTAGGTTTTTCACAATAAAAATAAAAAAACTGTATAGAGCGTATTTTTTACTTTTGCCTTTGGAAAACACAAACTGTGCGTAGTTTCGCTTCTGAAGACACAATGCAACTTAAACCGGTATGGCACGTACTGCTATGAGAGCATGCTATGTTCGTGTATAGTCAAGTTTTTTGTATTGCTTTCGGTTTCTGAGAAATTCATGTAGTCCAACTTGCTCCGCTGTCCAACTAGCCCCGCCCTACCCTACCTACCATACGATTTTTAGTGAAAAATTAATTTTTCTCAAAAACGGCTACTACGATTTTTATAAAATTTTATGAATAGTGTTTTCTGTGCAAACTTTATGTTTTGGTTGGAATAGATTTTTCAGGAATAGTCTTATAACGGTACCTCCCATTAGACAGGGTTTTTTAAATCAGATTTTCTCGTAAGCCATTTGACGGATTTCGATGAATTTTTATTGTAGAAGCCCTTTTAAAGCCTTTTAAAGGCGAAATAATATAAATTTTTATATTTTGAAAAAGTTTTTTTGAGTTTTAAAAAAAATTGTTTTTTTTTTCAAAAACTGTTTAAGCTATTTTTATTTTTTAATTTAAATTTTATTTTTCTGATAAGTACTAAAAGTTGACATATACTCAAAAAAAAATTGGAATAAACTCTGGGAAAGCTTTTAAAAAAAACTATTTTTTGAAAAAAAAAACTGGTCGAACGCTTTAAAAAAACATTTTTTTTAACTCTTAACAATAAACAAAATCATATGGCCTACTTCATTTTTTCCAAAAAACGATTTTTAAGTGATCAATAATATTTCATATCATGTATGTTCCCTGCTTTTTATGCTAAATCTCAAACCCCAAGACCACTGTCTCACATTAGAGCAAGCTTGTCTGACCCAGTCTTACACTTAATTGATTTTGATGTCAATATAGTGAGTGTACACTGAACAGCCATGCGTAGTTAGTCAGACTGCTTAGCCTAAGGTTCTGTTCTAGTAGGTACCTACCTATTTTTTCTCTGTTTTTACTTGCGATTATAGGTTATGAATTCGTAAAAAAATTTTTTGGACAATCAAACATAACATTACGATTATAGCGAAGCCTAAAAAGGTGGGTCCGACAGTTCTATCTGTCTGTCTGTCCGTATGTTTGTCTGTCTGTATAGTTACCTTACATCCTAAACGGCTGTACCAATTTGCTTCTAACTTAGAAGATAGTGTTATTATGACGTACTACAGAGGGTTTTTTCCATAAAATTTTAACCAGTAAAAGAAATCAGATGGCTTACTTTATTTACCCCAAAAAAAGTTTTAACTAGTAATTTTTAAGTGATTAAGAAACTTTCATATGATTTTTTCAATGCTTTTTAGCCAAAATCTCAAGCCCCAAGACCACTGTAACACTTTAGAGCAAGTTTGTACGACTCAGTCGAGCACTTTATTTTGATTGCTTTCTAATTGCCGTTCGGATCCGGCGGTAAATAGTTGGTTGCTTACAATAATGCAGAATATTCATTCACGTAATCCCTCTTCTTAAACAAAAAAACGTTTGAAACATCATTAATTTATTTATTTATTTTGACAGTACTCTTGTTAGTTTTATAAGGTGTTCATATTTCTATTTACTATAGCTCTTAAGACTTATTTCAGCTACCATAAATTGCAGCAATAATATAACTAACGACTTTATTTTACTTTAAGGTATCTGTGATATGATCAGTATGGAACTACAACCATCGGTGCATCTTCAGCACTTGAATCATGGATTGCCGTTGCAGTCACATCAAATCCATCATCACGGTGGATTCATACAATCACACCACCACCCTCAGCATCATATAAACATGCACGATGAAAAGCCATTGAAAGGTACATTATCAAAATATATTAGAGGTTTGAATTCCAAACATTTTAAAAATATAAATTACGAAAGAACAAGCCTCTAAGGAAATTGCAGTAGAAAATTTCAAACACTATGCGTCTCTTGTTCAGGGACTGTTTATTCTCTTGAAAAGTTCCCTCAGTATAACAAACAAATCCACTCTCGTTATTGCTCCCTTAACTAAGTATTGAAAACTTCTCGGTTCGTGCACAGCAGCCGCTGTTTATTGGATCTGATAAGTGGCTGGTTCTTGCTGGATGGAGAAGTTTTTTTCGCAGTGGCGGAGCGAGGGGGTTGAGAACGGGGGCACAGGCCCCATGCGGCACTTTGCTAGGGGGGCAATTCGGAGCAGTTAATTTTGTTTTCAATATTTATAATACACATACAAAATGGGTTTTTCCATTACAACCAATTTATTTAAAAAGTTAAACAGCATTAAAACTGCTTCACAGTAATAGGCTTTTCACACTGGATCAAAAACTCAGTTTTTGTCTAAAACCCCAAAACCTACACCAAAACCACAAGGTTTCCCATAAATTTTTCTCTTTCATAAGCTAGTAGTTTTTGATAAAACTCTTCAAAACCTACTTGCAATCGCAAGTATGTGAAAACAAACTGATCTTTTGGCACCATCAACTCGTCGATAAAACAGTGTAGTGTTCTCAGAGAATGGGATTTTTGCCGACAAAACAGTGAAAAAGCGAGGTGTATTTCTTATTTGAGTGGGATTTTCACTAAATGTCAAGGGATTTTTTGGACAAAGTACCTTTAAACACTCACCTATTCACGAAACGTCAAACAAAACCTAGTTTTTGTTCAGTGTGAATGCTCCAACTAGGTTTCGTAAACTTTTTGAGTTTTTGGACGAGTGTGAAAACCCTATAAGTGAGTATAACCATCTTACTCAGCTTGTCGATAAGCTTACTTGTACACCGGATGTTGATGTGCATTCCACCCATGCTCTTGGGTTGTTCCTTACTTCCCATCCCGATAAATATACTATTAAAGTAACTTCTCTATTTGGCACTTCAGCAAATTTCCGTTCTTCAACCATCAAGTTAAAGAAAAAATTCTTACCAAACTAAATGTTTTGGTTTACCGCAGAGCGTAAAGAAGCTTCCGAACTTATAAAGCCAACCCCACTGAAGGAAATCGGAAAAAACACAAAAAAGCTAGGAACTCCTGCAACCCCGTTAGCACAAAAACGAAATTTTTGAATGACAACAAGATACGCCAAACAATTCTCAAAGGCAGTAAAAACAACAGGTCATTTGTAGAAAAACGTCAAGAACTCAATGTCATCATCAGTTCAGCTCTTCAGAGAGGGATACCGACAGAATCAGCAAGTTCACCAAAACCCCGTGCACAAAATCCCCAAATCTAAAGTTTTCAAACGCCGCCCGTTAATGCATGTTGGAGACATCATTATTGACGATGTCTTGCTTAATTGTGTTCTGAATTATTTCCAACACCCAAATCCTTAAAAACAGATTCACCATATTTCGAGTATAAAATTAGGTTTGGCGTTTTTTTGTGTTATTTGTTTGGCTTTAATTTTATATTTCGAGCGAAATTTCTTAGCATTTTAATTTTGGTTTTGGGATTTTTGGCCTTTGGGATTTTGTCTTAGGGGTTTTGTTTTTGGGGATTTTTGTTTTGGAGCTAAGGTTCCCAACCCCTTCAGAGAAGGCGAATATGCTTACAGCTCATTTTGCTGCAAGTTCCACGTTGCCTGCAAGCAAGGACCCCCTCCTTAACTTGAGAACGTAAAAATTTCCATGCGACAGGCATATTTCGACACTCGAACAGTAGCAAGAGTTCTTCAAGATCTTATTTATACTTATATTTATATTTATATTTATATTTATATTTATATTTATATTTATATTTATATTTATATTTATATTTATATTTATATTTATATTTATATTTATATTTATATTTATATTTATATTTATATTTATATTTATATTTATATTTATATTTATATTTATATTTATATTTATATTTATATTTATATTTATATTTATATTTATATTTATATTTATATTTATATTTATATTTATATTTATATTTATATTTATATTTATATTTATATTTATATTTATATTTATATTTATATTTATATTTATATTTATATTTATATTTATATTTATATTTATATTTATATTTATATTTATATTTATATTTATATTTATATTTATATTTATATTTATATTTATATTTATATTTATATTTATATTTATATTTATATTTATATTTATATTTATATTTATATTTATATTTATATTTATATTTATATTTATATTTATATTTATATTTATATTTATATTTATATTTATATTTATATTTATATTTATATTTATATTTATATTTATATTTATATTTATATTTATATTTATATTTATATTTATATTTATATTTATATTTATATTTATATTTATATTTATATTTATATTTATATTTATATTTATATTTATATTTATATTTATATTTATATTTATATTTATATTTATATTTATATTTATATTTATATTTATATTTATATTTATATTTATATTTATATTTATATTTATATTTATATTTATATTTATATTTATATTTATATTTATATTTATATTTATATTTATATTTATATTTATATTTATATTTATATTTATATTTATATTTATATTTATATTTATATTTATATTTATATTTATATTTATATTTATATTTATATTTATATTTATATTTATATTTATATTTATATTTATATTTATATTTATATTTATATTTATATTTATATTTATATTTATATTTATATTTATATTTATATTTATATTTATATTTATATTTATATTTATATTTATATTTATATTTATATTTATATTTATATTTATATTTATATTTATATTTATATTTATATTTATATTTATATTTATATTTATATTTATATTTATATTTATATTTATATTTATATTTATATTTATATTTATATTTATATTTATATTTATATTTATATTTATATTTATATTTATATTTATATTTATATTTATATTTATATTTATATTTATATTTATATTTATATTTATATTTATATTTATATTTATATTTATATTTATATTTATATTTATATTTATATTTATATTTATATTTATATTTATATTTATATTTATATTTATATTTATATTTATATTTATATTTATATTTATATTTATATTTATATTTATATTTATATTTATATTTATATTTATATTTATATTTATATTTATATTTATATTTATATTTATATTTATATTTATATTTATATTTATATTTATATTTATATTTATATTTATATTTATATTTATATTTATATTTATATTTATATTTATATTTATATTTATATTTATATTTATATTTATATTTATATTTATATTTATATTTATATTTATATTTATATTTATATTTATATTTATATTTATATTTATATTTATATTTATATTTATATTTATATTTATATTTATATTTATATTTATATTTATATTTATATTTATATTTATATTTATATTTATATTTATATTTATATTTATATTTATATTTATATTTATATTTATATTTATATTTATATTTATATTTATATTTATATTTATATTTATATTTATATTTATATTTATATTTATATTTATATTTATATTTATATTTATATTTATATTTATATTTATATTTATATTTATATTTATATTTATATTTATATTTATATTTATATTTATATTTATATTTATATTTATATTTATATTTATATTTATATTTATATTTATATTTATATTTATATTTATATTTATATTTATATTTATATTTATATTTATATTTATATTTATATTTATATTTATATTTATATTTATATTTATATTTATATTTATATTTATATTTATATTTATATTTATATTTATATTTATATTTATATTTATATTTATATTTATATTTATATTTATATTTATATTTATATTTATAGTATTTAATCTTAATATTTGTTGCTGAGTGTCTGGGCTGGGACATCTATGTATATGAGAACCTTAAAAAATATAGGAATCATCACACTTTTAGCGCATAATATTAGTATTCAGTCATGAATCATACAAGAACTAAAATAATAACCAAGTAATTGGTTTCTCCCTTTTATGAATCATTTGAAGAATTTCTAAATACATGTGTGTTATGAATTTTGAAAATATCGCTTAATCAAGTCTCTTTTCATTAGTCGTGCGGAAAGAGTGTAGTGAAGGCCATAGATTTTTGTTAAATTCTTGGATCATGGGAACTTGAAGTCTCGCCAAATGAATTGCTATTTATTCTAAAAAGTTAAAAATTTAACAAATTTACGTATTTAACTCCCACTTTATCTTTTAACAAGTTCGTATCACACAAACACCCGAAATTGCAGTGCTCAATAAAATAAAATGCACGACTGGGTCGCACGAACTTGCTCTTATGATAAGCAATTGCGTAGTGGCTGCATATATGGATATTAAAAAAAAATTAAATAATTTCGAAAATTCTTTTATTTTTTAAATAAGTTTAAGAGTTTTCTCGGAAAAACAAAGTATGCAATAAAATTTCAAAGCTATACGTCAATCTAGGAAAAAAAAATATTGAAAATCGTTGGACCAGTTTTTTTTTTAAATGTTATTTTTGAAAAAAAATTTCAAAAAATCTTTTGAAATTTATTTGAGTATGCAAATATATGGCAATCTATAGTTTACATTTGAAAAATAATTTAAAAAAAAATCAATGTACCCGTTTCCAACATATTTCGAAAACCAAAAAAAATTATAAAAAATCAAAACAAAAAGTCTTTGAAAATTTTGAACTGCCATATTAATAAAATTATGAATGACTTCCTGTGGCCAAAATTTTATTGAAATCGAAAATATAGTTTACGAGAAAATTTGATTTGAAAATACTGGTTCTATGAGAGGTACCGTTATTAGACAAATTTTGAAAAAAAATTTCAAACCAAAAGATAGATTTTCTTGCAGAAATAGAATTCTTAAAGTTTTATCAAAATCGTTAGAGCCGTTTTTGAGAAAATCAATTTTTGTCTTCAAGATTGTTTGACAGGTGCCGTTATTTTTGGACCTAGAGCAAAAATAAAAAATTTATTCCGAGGGACGGCCAAATAAATCCTAAATACCAAATTTGAAGCAAATCGGCCCACCCGTTCAGCCTTCAGGGGCGCGAATAGACAGACAGACAGACAGACAGACAGACAGACAGACAGACAGACAGACGGACGGAATTTCCAGACGCACTTTTTTCGAATTCTCCATCATCGTAATGTCATGTGTGATTGTTATCTCAATTTTTTTTCTTTCTGCACGAATCCATAACTTGCCTTATAGTACCTGTAATCGCAAGTAAAAATTAGAACGTATAAGCACGAATTGTATACATAATGTATCTACTCGTTCACCGTAATCCGTACTGCTCAAGCATTTGAAATGTTTTGCCAATGCGGACCACAGTGGTACTTTTTATTTGTTGTAAATGCAAAAACCATTTCTACAGTAGCAAAGGACATAAATGCATTCGTCATTGTTTTTGTTTGTACATAACTGAACATTCCCAGATATTATTACCTTGTGCACTAGTGCAGAGAAGGTCTTGATCTCCCTCATCACCAATCCATCCCTTGTCAGAAGGGGGCAAAACGCTTTGTGTGCAACGAAGCGTTTCCTTTTGACTTTTATCTCAACGCCGGTTCACAGAATGGTTATCGTTATTTTAGGAAAGCTGCTCTTTTGTCCTGTACTCTTCGTTGTATCTAAACTAACTCGAAACTAATGATGCCACAAACGCAAATTGGTCGGTTGTCCAAAACGATTTTCTATACCCAAAGCTATAGATGAATGATGCTTTTGTTGCTGGTGTTGTTTTACAAATGAAGCACACTACTTAAGCACATTGCATTTACTCACTGCTAACACAAACCATCGACCGCCACACTATACTACCAAAAAAACAGTTGCCTTGTTTTTCCTTTCTTTTTCTTGTGGCTTGAATGTTTCAGAAGATACATATGTATGTACAAGAGAGCAGAATTAAGGCTTAATCTATCTAGGGCCCGCACTATAAAGGGGCGGAAGTTTACTTAAATAAAAGGAAATTTATTTTCACTTGCTGTTATAGATGACATATGACAAGTTATCTATGGATTAATGCATAAAAAATGTATATAACAATCAAACATGACATTACGATGTTAGGGAACTCGAAAAAAGTGGGTTTGAAAATTCTGTTCTATTGGGCTTTCTTTTTGATTGCACCCCTACAGCCCGAACCGATGAAGCAATTTTTATTCGAAAGTTCATGCGAAGTACAAAAGTATAATAGTCACACAAAGGCTACACCATTTCAATGATCTATGGTAGGTATAATAGAGTCCCAAAGGCAAATGATCTTTTTCATCATGAGATTTCTGGCTAATAGGTATGCTACATTATACTCGTAGTTCGGAACCAGAACCTTCATAGCGACTACTTGGAACTACATAATACTAATCCGAATGAAAAGTGCTTGTAACGTCGGAACACAGTCAGAGTTCATTATATTAGAATACTGGTCATGTAAGTGTCATGCGATTATAAGGCGATGCATTCATTCAAAGCGAAAATTCAAAATTGAGGCTTTGTGTGCCTATGACTTTTCTCTTTCTTGCGATTAAATAAAGGAGTAAACATAAATTTATTTTCTTTTACTTACCAAGACACTAATGATTTGGTTATTTTAATATTTACATTTGTTGGTCTTTATTATAAAATAAGCTTATAAGTGTATTCTAAAATAATAAATCTTACTGTCACTAAGAAATTTCGAAATAAAAAAATAAAAAATTCAGTATGCTGGGTGATTCATTATAATATTCTTAATATCTGAAAATAATAAACACTCAAGTTAATTTTGCATTGCTGCTAAAATATCTTTGAAATATAATTTATTGTATTCAGAATAACTGGTGGGGGGGGGGGGGGGGGGCAGCAATCAAAGTTCGTCCTAAATACAGCCCTGGTAACAAACCTAATGTTTTTGTAAGGGACCAAGTGGATTAAGTTTCGCATTTATGTATATGTTTTTGTCGTGTGTTTTTTGTCCAATAAATCGCATAAATATAAACATACATGTTTGTTTGTCTATTGAAGTGGGTTTAAGTTTTCTTTGTAATATTTCTTTTGTACTTTTAATTTTAGCTCACAAATTGGAAGGATACTGTGCAAGTGGCGGCGGTGGTGGGTCAAATTTCTTGCCAACAACTGCAGCGGAGTGGATATCTATGAATGAGCATCAAAATAATGCAGGTCAGTGTGTTTTTCTTTTAAAGATTGATACAAATATTTATTGCAACAGAAAAAGCATGTATTTGTTAGTAAGCCTGGGCAACAGTTTAATTATATCGTTTTTGTAATTTATTCCAGAAGATTCTCACAGTTCTCAGGGAAGCATTTCTGGTGATGGTAAGTGGAAGCTTTTTTTTTTTTTTTAAATTTCTTACCTGCGATTATACATAGGTACTTACATAGGCAAGTTATGCATTCGTCGAAAAAAAAGTTTTCAGATAACAATCAAACATGACATTACGATGATATCGAAAACGAAAAAAGATGGTCTACAAATTTTGTCCGTCTGTTCGTATGTATGTATAGACACCTACAGCCCAAATAGGTGGGCCGAATCGCTTTAAACTTGGTATATAGAGTTTTGTAGGTATTGTACAGAGGGTAATTGAAATCTTTTTTTGGCTCGAAAAATAACGGTACCTACTTGCCATATAACCGTTACGTTAAAGCTTATTTTTCTCGAAAACAACTCTAACGATTTTGGTTTAAGAAAATCAGTGAAACTTTTTTGGCTGAGAAAAAAATTAAACAATGTCTAAGAACGGTACTTTAAATAGGAACGTTTTTTTTTTTTTGCTTTCGACTATCTCGAAAACGGCTCAACCGATTCTTTCGAAATTGCACACATTTATAGGTATGGGTAACTCAATTTATACTGCATAACAATATTTAAAAAAACATATTTTTGTGTATTTTTAAGAGCATTTTTAAAATAAAGTTTTATATTAATTCTGCTTATAATTTTTTTTTCAAAAATTATTAATAATATTAAAAATAAATTTATTTTATAAAGGAGTATGGGCAGTTTTGGGCGGTCGCGGCCATTGACAAAATTAGTCTCAAATTAAAGTTTTGTTATTCAGGAACAAGTTTCTCTATGGACATAACAATATATTTCATTTAGAAAGAAAGATATTCAAATGGTCAAGTTTTATTGTATGAAATCAATAGGCGCTCGCAAGTTTCTTCAAAGCTTTAATAAACATATTAACCTCGACTTTGTTTATACTTCAGTCATAAAACTTCTAGAAAGAAATAGTAGAACTTATTCCAACCAATAAATAACAATATAATTTTTGGCCGCCCACGCCCACTATCCATACAAAATTGCCCATTCTCCTTTATTTTCATAAATTCAAATGTATCCACGAAATAAAATGGGATTCTTTCCTCAGCTAAAATTAGTTTAAGAATTTATTTAAGAATTTGGAAAATTTATTTTTATCTAAATCTCAATCCCCAACACCACTGTCACACATTAGAGCAAGTTCGTGAGACCCAGTCGAGCAATTTATTTTTTATTAAAATTTAAAAATTTACAGTTCGGGTGCAAAAATAAAGATATTGCAGCAATGCCAGCCTAGAAGACCAAAGTGAATATAACACAAAGGCACTAATGGAATGGAAGTCTCTATCCAGATCTTAGATCTTAGAAGCGTTATTTAGTTGCAGATTGTATGTGACCACTGTTTTTAAAGGCCCCCTTTAAATATTTGGTTTTATTAAGAACTCTGCTTCGAATTGTTCTTCAATCTATACATATAATAAAATTGTAACAGGTCGATGTCTGTACATTGAAGATATAGATGCAAAACTTATATGGGGAGTCTCTATTAGACCCACAGGAGCCAAAACAACCGGTTTTAGAATTTTTGTCTGTCTGTCTGTCTGTCTTTTTTTTTTTTTTTTTTTTTTATAATGCACACGCGCTCAAGGGGTTTGTTATAGTCCTTTTAATGATAAGTCACAGCGCGAGCGATAGGAAGTTAGGAAGGAAGGGAAAGGAGGTGTCGATGAACATTGATCTTGAATGTTTGAAGATCAAAATGGGAAGGAAAAATTGTGCCAGGCAATCCATTCCACATTCGTGTTGTACGGCTAAAGAAAGAATCTCTATATTTCACGGTACGTCCGAAATTGGGCTCAAGTGTAAACTGATGAGCGTTCCTATTAAGACGAGTATTACGGGGGAAATGTTTAAGAGGTGGAACGCAGCTGGCTACCTCGAGTGAGCATTTTTTGTAAAAGAACCTGTAAAATAAGGAAAGACATGAGACATTTCGACGATGTTCGAGTGACGGAAATGTTTCCATAATGCTTCTCTCTCCTATCAATTTTAACGCTTTTTTCTGAACTCTGTCGAGCAGGTGAAGAAAAGTTTGAGAAGCACCTGCCCAGAGATGGGAGTTATACTCGAGTTTAGGGCGTATAAACGCTTTGTAAATTGTAGCCAGATCAGAAGGGGTGAAAAACTTCTTGCATCTATTAAGAAAGCCTAAGCATCTTGCAGCATTCTTGGCAATCTCAAGTATATGATCATTCCAATGAAGATTGTCACTGATACACATACCGAGTACTGATAGCTTTTCGGCCTCCTCGACGCAAGTACCATTCATGGATAATGGCATAGGGGGTATGTTTAGCTTCAACGACAAAAGACAGCATTGAGTTTTCGACGCATTAAACTCCACACGATTTCTAGTACCCCAATTCACAATGCTGTTTAAATCGGAGTTTAACGAGCTTATCATACGATTTCGTTGTAATAACACGTCCGAAGGCGAAGGCCGTGAATTATCAAACGTATATGAAAAGCTGAGGGTTGAGTCGTCAGCAAAACAATTTAATGGATTAGAAGTCACAGACAAGAGATCATTTATAAAAATGAGAAAGAGAGTCGGAGACAGAACGGAGCCCTGGGGCACACCAGCATTTATTTTGTGGAGATCAGACTTGAAACCGTCTAATACAACTTGTATTGAACGGTCCAGAAGATAGCTTCTAATCCAACGAATAAGAGTAACATCGATACCAAATGCACGCATTTTCGATAAAAGAGCTTCATGCCAAACTCTATCAAATGCCTTTGAAATATCAAGCGCAATAATCTTGCTTTCGCCAAAGCGATGCACAGATTTGTTCCACTGTTCGGTGAGATATGCCATCAAATCACCAGTGGAACGATTGCTGCGAAAGCCGTATTGCCGGTCATTTAAAAGCTCCCGATCTTCGAGATATTTCTTGAGCTGACGATTTATCAGCGTTTCCATGACCTTGGAAAGAAGGGACGTAAGTGCAATTGGTCGGTAGGAGGAGGGGGAGGAGGAATCACCTTTTTTTGGGACGGGCTGGACAAATGCTGTTTTCCATCTACTAGGAAAGATTCCTGAACGATAGGAGCGATGGAAAAGCTTACGCAGTGGTTTTGCCAGAGATGAAGAACACTTCTTCAGAAGAATAGGGGGTATACCATCTGGGCCAGCGGATTTGTGTATATCAAGATCTTGAAGTACTCTTGCTACTGTACGAGTGCGGAAAAATATCTGTCCCATAGAAGAATTAACGTTCTCAAGTACAGGAGGGGCATTGTTGCTTGCAGGCAACGTAGAACTTGCAGCAAAATGAGCTGCGAGCATATTTGCCTTCTCTGAAGTGCTGACAATAGGTTTATCGTCGACGATGAGCGTTGGAACTGATGATGACGTTGAGTTCTTGACATTTTTTACAAATGACCAGAAGTTTTTACTGCCTTTGGGACATTGCAGAATTTTTTGCCGTAACTTCTGGTCATGTAAAAATTTCGTTTTGTGTATAACGGAGTTGCACAAGTTCCTAACTTGTTTGTGTTTCTTCCGATTTTCCTCAGTTGGGTTGGCTTTGTAGGATCGGAAGCTTGCTTCTTTCAACCTGATAGCTTCTTTACACTCTTCGGTAAACCAAGACTTTTCTTTTGGTTTGATACATTTTGTTCTGTGAGGGACAAAAGTTCTCATTCCAAGAAAAATCACTTCTGTAATCATTTCAGCACTGGCATCAATGTCATTATCGAGGAAGCATAATGACCAGTTAAAGTTGCGAAAGAAATTATTCAGGCCGTCCCAGTTGGCTTTTTCGTATTGCCAAACGGTCCTAGTGGGAATTTTTTCTTTAACTGGATGGTTGGAGATCGAGAAATTAGCTGAAATGACACAATGGTCCGAGGTGCCAAATGGAGAAGTTACTTTAATAGTATATTTATCAGGATGGGAAGTAAGGAACAAGTCAAGAGTATGGGCGGAATGCCCATCAACATCCGGTATACGAGTAGGCTCATCGACAAGCTGGGTAAGATGGTTATACTCAGCAAAGATCTCGGTATACCTTCCTTCGAGTGTTGTCTGGCCAGAATATCGGAGCCAACTTGAATTGTGTACATTGAAGTCGCCCGTAATCACGACTTCAGTGTGAGGACAATGGGAAACAATTCGGGAAATTGAATCTGACAAAACATCTAACTCATCACAAGTAGACATGCTGTCAAGATTCGGACTCCTGTAAAGAAAACAGTAATGAATGATATGCTTGCGGACAGTGAATTTGAGCCACAGGAAGTTAAAGTTCGTATTAGAACAATGCCCATATTGGGGAAGGCTCTGGCAAGCAATATCATTCCTAACATAAACGACAAGACCATGGTGGGAAAAAAGTAATGGCACTAAGTTATATCCAAACAAACAAAATTCTGATAAATCAGTATTCTGTCCAACCTGGGTTTCACTTAATGCCAAAACAGCTGGCCTGTATTGCACAGTATGGGCGTACACAGAAAAGAAATTCTTCCTAAGCCCACGAACATTTGAATAGACGACACAAAAATCACTTACCATTCTGAAAAACTAAACACAAAAAATTCAACTTTGACGTACCTAAATTCGACCGTGCAGTGTAGGCCCATATCAAATCAATGATAACAAACTGTCCTAGGTGTTATGCCCATAAGACAATTTGCACACGAAATTAATATATATAGGTATAAACAACACAATAGAACTATTCGACAAATGCTACTTACCCATCCACCGCAAACCTCTTGCGATAAGCCTCACAAGAGGCTTGCAGTGCATAGAAAGCAACATTTATGGGTGGGCTCGGGTGGAGAGGATGGGTCATGGGTGGTGTCGGATGCTGTGCTGCGACTACGAGCGAGGTTTTGGTTTTCTGCTTTCTTCAACTTTTTTTTTTCTTTTCTTTGTTTGTCACTGGCTTATTTGATTTTTTATTCTTTTTTTTTAGATTTTGGGAATTGTAAAATAATTGATTTTAATTTGTAATATTTGTATGTGAGATTTTGGTTTGGCCTCTTTTTTTTTTTTTTTCTATGTATATATATATTTGGGGGACACACGCGCACAGAGCTAGCAACGCGACCGCTCACGACGAGTACTTGATCGACACTGTCTGTCTGTCTGTCTGTCTGTCTGTCTGTCTGTATGTTTCTACGCGCATCACGCAAAAACTACTGCATGGAATTGAATGCGGTGAAGAAGTAGGTTCGGTTATTTTTGAATACCTTGGCAACAAAAAGCGGTAGAGCCATACGGTTTTCAGTGTTGGATTAAAAATTAATGAGAGCATTGAATTCTGAGAACAAAAATTATACTAAATTACGTAAAATTTTGAAAAAAAATTAGTTTTAAAATTATTTTTTCAATTTTTTTTTCAAAATTTTGAGTTTGAAAATTTATATTTTTTAAACTATTCGTTAAAACAATTTAATTTAAAAACAAAATGAAAGAAAGAGTTTTTGGCTTTCCAAAAAAGTATAACACGGTTTATTTTTAATATTTTTTTTACAAAATAAGTCAATTTTTCAGAAAATTGCCCCTCCCGGCTAAATGGAGGGGAATAGACCCCCCCTCCCATGCGATTTTTTTCTTGTCTCAACTCAACCTACACGCTCAAGCTTTTTGGCACAACGTTCGTGAATCACCCTGTATAATTCTGGTTGTTTTTTTAATATTGCTGAAATCGAATTTATTCAATGAACTTAACGCAAAATTAAAAGATTTTAAGGAAGTGAGCGTCTCACTTACATAATGGCGCTGGAAATCATAAAAATAGCGCCACACTTACCTATATATACATGAATAGAAATAAGTTAGTCGTTCTGAATAGAAGTTACATCAAAAATATCATAGATGGCGCTATTTACCACCATATAGACAATGTCTCATTCAGCGAAAGCAGAAATCGAAAAATAATGTAACCATAAAGAACGGTGAACGAGCAATACTTACGCCCAAAACTGATGAAGCGGAGCTGCCATAAATAGCAGTATCGGCACGTAGCATCGTTTTGAAAGTGGGCATTCCAATTAGGTATATTGCTTCAGAACTTAAATCTATAGGTATATTAAAAATAATAAAAATTGTTTCGAAACTTCATTTACTTTTTCAATGGTTAAGAGTTTTCTCGAAAAAAACTAAATATTCGAAAAAAAATCCAAAACGAATTGTCTATCTTCAAAAAAAAAAAATATTGAAAATTGTTACATATGTATGTACCAGTTGTTTTTTTTTTTTTTTTTTTTTTTTTTTTTTTTTTTTTTTTTTTTTTTTATAATGCACACGCGCTCATGGGGTTTGTTATAGCCCTTTTAATGATAAGTCACAGCGCGAGCGATAGGAAGTTAGGAAGGAAGGGAAAGGAGGTGTCGATGAACATTGATCTTAAATGTTTGAAAATCAAAATGGCAAGGAAAAATTGTGCCAGGCAATCCATTCCACATTCGTGTTGTACGGCTAAAGAAAAAATCTCTATATTTCACGGTACGTCCGAAATTGGGCTCAAGTGTAAACTGATGAGCGTTCCTAAAAAGACGAGTATTAAGGGGGAAATGTTTAAGGGGTGGAACGCAGCTGGCTACTACGAGTGAGCATTTTTTGTAAAAGAATCTGTAAAATAAGGAAAGACATGAGACATTTCGACGATGTTCGAGTGACGGAAATGTTTCCATAATGTTTCTCTCTCCTATCAATTTTAACGCTTTTTTCTGAACTCTGTCGAGCAGGTGGAGAAAAGTTTGAGAAGCACCTGCCCAGAGATGGGAGCTATACTCGAGTTTAGGGCGTATAAACGCTTTGTAAATTGTAGCCAGATCAGAAGGGGTGAAAAACTTCTTGCATCTATTAAGAAAGCCTAAGCATCTTGCAGCATTATAGGTACTAGCTATAAGGCAAGTTATACATTCGTCGAAAAAAAAAGTTTTGAGATAACAATCAAACATGACATTACGATGATAGAAAAGACGAAAAAAGATGGTCTAAAAATTCTGTCCGTCTGTATGTCTGTCTGTCTGTCTGTCTGTATGTATAGAGACCTACAGCCCAAACGGTTTTGCCGAATTGCTTCAAACTTGGTATATAGAAATATTTAGGTATTGTACAGAGGGGAAATTTAAATCTTTCTTTTAGCTTAAAAAATAACGGTACCTGCCATATTATAACCGTTACGTTTAAGCTTATTTTTCTCAAAAACGGCTCTAACGATTTCAATTTAAAAAAAATCAGTGTTGCTTTTAAGGTGCGACCAATCATATGGCTGAAAAAAAAGTTTTAAAAAATGGCTAAGAACGGTACTTTCCATAGGACCGTTTTTTGCTTTCGACTATCTCGAAAAAGACTCAACCGATTCTTTCGAAATTTTACACATATATAGGCGTAGGTAGCTTTATTAGTACTCCATACCAATATTATTAAAAAATATTAGTTTGTATTTTTAAAAGCGTTTTTTGAAAAAAATTTAAAAAATAATTATTTTGAAAATTGCTTATTAATTTTTTTTCTAAAAATTATAAATGAATGTGCTGAATACCTATGAACTGGCATTTTTGATTTTTTTTCAATTTTTTTTCAAAAAGTTTTTCAAAATCTGTTCCACAGATTTTTATAAATTTATTCTCATAAATTCAAATTTATCCAAGAAATAAATTGGTTTACTTTTTTTTCAGCTCAAATTAGTTTAAGTATTTATTTGAGAATTTTGAAAAATTTATTGTCACACATTCGAGCAAGTTCAAGCGACCCAGTCGTGCAATTTTATTTATTTATGCTCTAGGCTCAAAAATAACGGCACCTGCCATACAATCGAAAAAAAAATTGATTTTCTCAAAAACGGCTCTAACGATTTTGATAAAACTTTGAGAATGCTATTTCTTTAAGAAAGTCTATCTTTTGCTAAGAAAATATTTATATATTATAACGGTACCTCTCATAGAACCGGTATTTTCAAATCAAATTTTCTCGTAAACCGTACATCCGATTTCAAAAAAATTTTGGACACAGGAAGACATTTATAATTTTATCAATATGGTATTTAAAAATTTTCATAAACTTTTTTTTTTGGTTTTTAATAATTTTTTCAAAAAAATTTTTGGTTTTCGAAAAATGTTGGAAACGGGTATATCGATTTTTTTTTTAAATTTCAGATTTAAACTATGGATTTCTTTATATTTACAAACTTAAACAAATTTCTAAATTTTTTTTGGAAAAGTTTTTCAAAAATAACCTTTAAAAAAAAAACTGGCCGAATGATTTTCAATATATTTTTTTCTTAGATAGACGTATAGTTTTGAAATTTTATTGCATACTTAGTTTTTCCGAGAAAACTCTTAAACTAATTTGAAAAATAAAAGAATTTTCGAAATTATTTAATTTTTTTTAATATCCACTAAGCAACTGCTTATCATAAGAGCAAGTTCGTGCGACCCAGTCGTGCATTTTTTTTTTTTTTTTTTGAACAACTTTTCGAAAAAATATTTGAAAATTTTGTTGAGTGTCATTTTAAGATTATCTGTAATTTGTATCTGAAAAAATAATTTAAAAAAAATTCCATCCACCCGTTTCCAAAATAAATGTTTACTTAGGTACTATAAGGCAAGTTATGCATTTAAAAAAAAAAACAATTTTGCTGGACAATCAAACATAACATTACGATGATAGAGAAGCCTAAAAAAGTGTCCGTATGTCTGTTTCGGTACCTACAGCCTAAACGGCTGGACCGATTTACTTCAAATTTGGTACATAGTTTACTATGATGTCTTATATATAGGTTTTTGGAATTAGCATTCTAGCTCCAAAACTAATGGTACCTGACATATGATTTCTTATGAAAAACTCAATAATCTCAAAAACGGCTATTACGATTTTGATAAAGCTTTATCAATTATGTTCTTGAGTAAATTTCATGTTTTGGTTCTAACAGATTTTTCAGGAAAAGACGAAATATGGTACCTCCGATAGGACCGGGTTTTTTAAATCAGATTTTCTCGTAAGCCACTTGACCAATTTCGATGAAATTTTCAATGTGGAAGCTCTTTTATAAACAAAATAATATTAGTTCTTTAATTTTTCAAAAAAACTTTTTTTGAGTTTTTTAAAAAAAAGTTATTTTGTTTTTAAATTTTGGTTTTTTGAAAAACAGGCAAATCCGTTTAGGCTCTAGAGGTGTGATGTGTGAACAAACAGACAGATAGACGGATTCTGCAGACCCACTTGTTTCGACTTTTCTATCATCGTAATGTAATGTTTGATTGGTTGGAGTTTTTTTTGCACGAATCCATAATTTGCCTTATAGTACCTTTATAATCACAAGTACAAAGGTGCAAAACAAAGCCATGTCCTTTAACACGTTAGATTATTCTTTTAAAACCATTAGCCGTATCCTCAAAGTAAGTAAATGAGTTGTCAATATCTACTTACTAGGAAACAACTTATTATACAATTAAGACTACTTATTTTATCTTGTAAATGTGATAAAGATATTTTCTTACATGGGAGCTAAATCTAGAGAATCACAAATTTCATAATTCCGACCATCGGAAATCCTTAATTTCTTAGGCATTTCTGAAAGGATTTTCTATTGGGTTAAAAGATTTAATAAAGCATTCACAATTTGAAAACCGCAAAACCAATCGTTTGACGTTTTCCGTGGATTTGTTCTGATATGCTTATCGTATGTTTGTGATGAAATAATGCAGTTTCATTATTATTTCGCCACGATTTAACTATATTTTTAATTTGTATTAGTTTAGTAGCAAATTTAAACTTAAATAAAAGCTACGAAGTTGCTCTTATATCTTATTATGAACACATGCCTTTGGACTATGTATTTTGGAAAATTTAGGCAAACTTCTAAGTTTTTCTTATTATTTGGAAGATGTCTTTCTAGAAAAAAAATCTAATTCTGATGGTCGCCGATTATTAAATGAACCTTAAACATTTTTGAGGAAGTTAGTTCCTCAATTACATAAAAACAGATAAGTTAGTCGTTTTATAAAGATGTTAATAAAAAAAAAAACATAGGTGGTGCTGTTAAACATAAGACCAGCCTAACACTTGTTTGTATACATAGGTCCATAAATAGAAATAACTTAGTCGATCTATATAGCTGTTATATAAAAAAATCATAGATTACGAAATTTAACTCTCATTCATCGAAAGCAAAAGCCGAAATAAATTTGAACAAAGTTAAACAGAAACAGTATGTAATAACAGTGAACGATAATTCTTGGTTTTGTGAACGAAAAACAGATAGTACTTTCACGTTTTGAGAGTAGGTACCTATGTTTCGCTATGGCCATCAACAAGAGTCACAACCTCACAATATCAGACATTAAGAGCCCCAACTATTTGATCTTAGGACGAACTGTTCCACACACAGACACTTATTATGTCACTTGATCTCGGGTCCCAGGCTCAGGTAATGTTAATGGTGCCATGACATTTTGCCATATGTCATATGGCCATATTTCGAAATATGGCAATATGACAATTTAAAAATGTGTCATGTGGCCATATTTCAAAATATGGAAATCTGTCACTTTGTCAAAGTGTCATTTGGCCATATTTTTCTGCGACTTTTAGCCATAAGGTTCAATGACACATTTGTAAAAGCGTCAAAAGGCCATACAATTCAAATTTTGCCTAAGAGAGAACCAATTTGTGGTGTGAAAAAAAATCGTTGCTAAGTTTTATGTATATTGCTATTTAAACAATTAAATGGAATTTATAGATAAGTTTTCTTGCTGTGAAATTAAAGTTGAACTTTTAGAATACATTGTCAATTTCCAAAAATATATTTTCAACTAAATACTTATGTTAATATTTAAAATAGAAAAAATCTTGATTCGCGCAAAGCGTAACGGGCGGAAATTTGAAGAGAGAATCAATTTCGGATATGAAAAACCCCTGCAATTTCAACATAGGAAATTCACCCCTGTTATTTCGACCCCGGTAATTTCACCCTTGAAAATTCACCTCTATAAATTCACCCTTGGAAATTCACCCCTGTAATTTCACCCTTGAAAATTCACCCCTGTAATTTCAACCCTGCTAATTTCACCCCTGCAATTTCAACTTTGGAAATTTACCCCCGGTAATTTCACCCTTGAAAATTCACACCTGTAAATTCAATCTTGGAAATTCACGCCTGTAATTTCTCCCTTGGAAATTCACCGCTGTAAATTCACCCTTGAAAATTCAATCTTGTAATTTCAACCCCAGTAAATTCACCCCTGTAATTTCATCCTTGAAAATTCACACCTGTAAATTCACCCTTGGAAATTCACCCATGTAATTTCACCCTGGAAAATTCACCCCTGTTATTTTAACCTTGGTAATTTCACCCCTTCTATTTCAACCTTGAAAAATTCACCCCTATAATTTCACCCCCGGTAATTTCACCCTTGAAAACTCACCCCTGTAAATTCACCTTTGGAAATTCACCCCGTAATTTCACCCTTGAAAATTCACCGCTGTAATTTCACCCTTGAAAGTTCACCCCTGTAAATTCATCCTTGGAAATTTACCCCTGTAATTTCACCCCGGTAATTTCACCCTTGAAAATTCACCCCTGTAATTTCACCTCGAAAATTCACCCCTGTAAATTAACCCTTGGAAATTCACCCCCGGTAATTTCACCCTTGAAAATTTGTTATTTTATATCAAAATTACCCCACAATACCCTTTTGTAGTTATTGCCACCTATGAGTTGATCATGGAAATATTTACAGTCAGTGTAACCAACTATTAAACCACAACATTTATATCAAATGAATTATGTCACTTTTTACTTACTTCATACTTACTTATAATAAAGAAGTCTGTGCAGAAAGACCAACGTGTTTCATTTTTAATAGGTTATGGGCCCAGCTCCAATCCTTTTTTGATAAAATTAATTATTACAAGTTGTGTCGCACGAGAATGACTACTAATTACGCATTAAACGTTCCTAAGCTAAAGGGACGAGAAAACTATGATTTGTGGGCTTTTGCTGCCCAGAATTTTCTCATATTGGAGGGAATGCTCGATATAATTACAGAAGGGAAAGTTGTTGATGCTGCCGATGATAGAAAAGCTAAAGCCAAACTTATTTTAACAATTGATCCATCATTATATTATGTTCACATTAAAGATGCTGATAAATCCATAGATCTCTGGACCAAATTAAAAACAAGGTTCGATGACTCAGGTTTCTCTCAGAGGATAAGCTTGCTGCGAAATCTCATTTCAATTCACTCAAATAATTGAAACTGGACAGAAACTAAGTGGCACTGGTTTTGACATCGATGATAAGTGGATAGCAGCACTAATGTTAGCAGGCTTGCCAGAACGATTCGCTCCAATGATAATGGCGCTAGAACACTCAGGAAAAGCATACATCACGAATTCCATAAAAACAAAGCTGTTGGATATGGAGCCAGAAAGCAGTAGAGCTTAGGGTGGCGCGTTTGTGAGTAAAGGATGGCAGCGGGGCAAGAAGACTGGAACGAACGACTCATTCAGCAATTCAAATGTCAAAATAATCAAATGCTACAAATGCAAGCAATCAGGGCATTTCAAGAGTCAATGCCCAAATACGTCTTTCTTAGACAACAAACGAAAACAGTCTAATGCTTTTAGTGCTGTGTTTCTTAATGGAGAGTTTAGTAAGCACGATTGGTATATTGACTCCGGTGCTAGTGAGCACATGACCGCAGTCAAAGACTGGATTAAAAACCCCTCTTATCAGAACCACTTGCGAGAGATAATTGTTGCGAATGAATCAAAAGTACCAGTGTTGCGTGCTGGAGATGTCCAAATTACGACTTTAGGCAAAGAATGTTCTTACGATATCACTGCGAAACGTTTTGTGTGTTCCATCACTAACGACCAACCTGCTATCAGTAAGCCAGCTAATAAAAAAAAATTAAAATCAAATAAATGAGCTAGTTGCTTCAGCTAATTTAACAAATGAACAAGATGAAAAGCGGGGCTGTAGAAGAAGGTGTGTCATACTCGAGCAAAGCCAACATTGGTAAGATCACATGTACGGTGTGCTGCGAAGGAAAACAATCAAGGTTGCCTTTTTCTCATGTTGGTACTAGAAGTACCAAAGTATTGGATGTGAGACATGCAGATGTATGCGGCCCGATGGAGACAAAATCCATCAGCGGGTCCATCTATTTTCTTCTCTTTGTAGATGATTATAGTCGTATGACATTTGTGTATTTCTTGAAATCGAAAAGCGAAGTCTTTCATTGTTTCAAGGAATTCAAGGTTATGGTCGAGAACCAGAAGAACAGACGAATTAAGGTGCTAAGATCGGATAATGGTGGTGAATTCTGTAATAAAGAATTCGATGCTTTCCTAAGGAGCACAGGAATTCTTTTCTTCGTCAAAAAACAAACCCGTATACGCCAGAACAGAATGGTCTTTGTGAAAGACTCAACCGTACCGTCGTGGAGAAGGCAAGATGTTTGCTTTTTGATGCCAAGCTTGAGAAGAGATTTTGGGCGGAAGCTTTGAACACATCTGTTTACTTGAGAAACAGGTCGATTTCATGTGGTCTAGAAGATAAGACACCTTTTGAGTTTTGGACAGGCTGTAAACCAGGTGTGAGTAATCTGAGGATTTTTGGTAGCCGTGTGATGGTACACGTTCCGAAAGAAAAGAGACTTAAATTCGACAAAAAATCTAAAGAACACATCCTTGTTGGATACTCAGAAAATATCAAAGGATACAGAGTATACGATCCTAAAAACAACAAAGTGACTACTAGCCGAGATGTTGTTATAATGGACGCTGCTGGTGAAGAAACTGCAACCGTATACATTGACGAAAAAAGTGCCTAAAGGAAGAGAATTCAGCTTCAGTGAGGGAGTTAGAACTCGAAAGCAACAAATCCGATGTCAAGCTAGAAGATAACTCACTACTCCAACATGAAGAGCGAGACGAAGAAGACGGAGATTTTTTGGAGTTGCCAGAAACCTGCAACTTCTTTAGAGGAAAAGCGACCAACACGACAGAGGCGTGAACCTGAACGTCTGGGTTATACAAATATGTGCGTTGCAAATCCCCAAGGCACAGGTTCCTGTATAACTTTGAGTGAAGCTATGAATGGACCAGACAAAGAAAATTGGATGCGAGCTATGAAAGACGAGTTGATGTCTTTCGATGACAATAATGCATGGGAGCTGGTTGATGCACCTTCAGATGCTACAATTGTGCAGTGTAAATGGGTCTTCAAAAAGAAGCTAGACTGTAAAAACGAGGTTCGCTATAGAGCACGATTGGTGGCGAAGGGATATACCCAAAAACCAGGTATTGATTTCGATGAAACGTTTTCCACAGTAGTTCGGCATTCAACGTTGAGATTATTATTTGCCTTATCAACTAAATTAGATTCTGAAATAACACATTTAGATGTAAAAACTGCCTTCTTAAACGGTGTTCTTGAGGAAGATGTTTATATGTATAAACCGGAAGGTCTTGAAGTAACAACAAAGTTGTAAAATTAAAAAAGGCCATTTACGGCCTTAAGCAATCCTCAAGAGCATGGTATAAAAAGGAAGACGAAAACCTTGAAGCATTAGGTTATAAAAGGTCTAAATTAGAGCCATGTTTATTCACAAAATATGAAAATGAATTTAAAACTATTGTGGCATTATATGTAGATGATTTCTTTATTTTTTCAAATAATTTAAATGAAACAAATAATTTAAAAAATATTTTGAACACAAAGTTTAATATTACAGACTTAGGTCAAGTAAAGCAATGTCTAGGAATCAGAGTTAACATTGATAAAAAACAAGGTTTCAACACATAAGATCAAGAACAGTATGTCCATGAGTTGTTGGCTAAGTTCAATATGTCCGATTCTAAGATGGTTTTAACTCCAATGGAGACTAAATTAAATATAACGAAGGGAGACAAATGTGAATCAAAATATTCGTATCAACAGCTCATTGGCAGTCTGATGTATTTAGCAGTTTTGACAAGACCTGACATTGCCTTTTCAGTAAGTTTTTTAAGCCAGTTTAATAATTGCTATACAGAAATACAATTTATGTTATTTTGGATAAAACTTTGTTTCGTCCTTCGGCTTTTTTGAAATACATTGAAATTATGCTAAAAGAATATTAAGATATTTACAAAAGACTAAAAATGTTGGGTTAAAATATGAAAACGGATATGCAGACTTAGAAGGTTTTGTAGATGCCGATTGGGCAAGTATAACACAGTGGATAGGAAGTCATATACTGGTTATTGTTTTAAATTAAATAATTCTGCAATTTCGTGTGAAAGTAGAAAGCAAAAAGCAGTTGCCTTATCGAGCACTGAAGCCGAATATATGGCTATATCTGAAGCTTCTAAAGAAGCTATATATTTAAGAAATTTGTTAACTGAAATAACTCAAAAAAACATGTATTATAAAATTTTATAATGATAATCAGAGTGCACAGAAGTTGTCGGCAAACCCTATTTTTCATAACAGATCTAAGCATATAGATGTTCGAAATCATTTTGTAAGAGAAACTGTGGCTAACAAAGTCATTGAGATTAAATATTTGCCTACAGCTGATATGCCCGCTGATTTATTAACGAAAAGTTTATGTACTCAAAAACATTATGAATTTATTAAAAAATTAGGTATTGTTGAATTGTAATATTGATATAGTGGGGGTGTCATTTTATATCAAAATTACCCCACAATACCCTATTGTAGTTATTGCCACCTATGAGTTGATCATGGAAATATTTACAGTCAGTGTAACCAACTATTAAACCACAACATTTATATCAAATGAATTATGTCACTTTTTACTTACTTCATACTTACTTATAATAAAGAAGTCTGTGCAGAAAGACCAACGTGTTTCATTTTTAATAAAATTCACCTCTGTAAATTCACCCTTTTAAATTCACCCCTGCAATTTCACCCTTGAAAATTCACCCCTGTAATTTCAACCCTGGTAATTTCACCCCTGCAATTTAAACCTTGGAAATACAATCCTGTAATTTCACCCCCGGTAATTTCACCCTTGAAAATTCACCCCTGTTAATTAACCCCTGTAATTTCACCCTTAGAAATTCACCCTTGAAAATTCACCCCCGTAAATTCAACCAAGGTTATTTCACCAGCGTAATTTCATCCTAGAAAATTCACCCCTGTAATTTAAACCCTGGTAATTTAACCCCTGCAGTTTCAACCTTGGAAATTCACCCCCAGTAATTTCACCCTTGAAAATTTACCCCTGTAAATTCACCCTTGGAAATTCACCCCTGTAATTTCACCCTTGGAAATTCAACCCTGTAATTTCAACATTGAAAATTCACCTGTGTTAATTCACCCTTGGAAATTCACATCTGTAATTTCACCCTTGGAAATTCACCCCTGTAATTACACCCTTGAAAATTCACCTCTGCAATTTCACCCTTGAAAACTCACCCCTGTAATTTCAACCCCAGTAATTTCACCCCTGTAATTTCACCCTTGAGAGTTCACCCCTGCAATTTCAACTCTGGTAATTTCAGCCCTGCAATTTCAACCTTGGAAATTCACACCTGTAATTTCACGCCCAGTAGTTTCACCCCTGAAAATTCACCCTTGAAAATTCACCCGTGTAAATTCACCCCTGTTATTTCACCCCTGAAAATTCACACCTGTAATTTCAACCTGGTAATTTCAACCTTGGAAATTCACCCCTGTAATTTCACCTACGGTAATTTCACCCTTGAAATTTCAATCCTGTAAAGTCAATTTCGGAAATTCACCCCTGATTTTTTAACCTTGGAAATTTAACCCTGGTAATTTCACCACTGCAATTTCAACCTTGGAAATTCACCCCTGTAATTTCACCCTTGAAAATTCACCCCTAAAAGTTCACCCTTGGAAATTCACCCCAGTAATTTCACGCCTGTAATTTCACCCTTGTAAATTCAACCCTGTAATTTCACCCTTGAAAATTCACTCCTGTAATTTCAACCCTGGTAATTTCACCACTGCAATTTCAACCTTGGAAACTCACCTCTGTAATTTCACCACCGGTAATTTCACCCTTGAAAAATCATCCCCGTAAATTCACCCTTGGACATTCACCCTTGTAATTTCACCCTTGGAAATTCACCCCTGTAATTTCACCCTTGAACATTTACCCCAGTAATTTCAACCCCGGTAATTTCACAGCTGTAATTTCACCCTTGAAAATTCACCATTGTGATTTCAATCCCGGTAATTTCACCCCTGCAATTTAAAGCTTGGAAATTCACCCCTATGATTTCAGCCCCGGTAATTTCAATCTTGAAAATTCACCCTTGGAATTTCACCGCTGTTATTTCAACCCTGGTAATTTCACCCCTGCAATTTCACCCTTTAAAATTCACCCCTGTAATTTCAACCCCGGTAATTTCACCCCTGTAATTTCACCCTTGAACATTCACTCCTGTAATTTCAACCCTGGTAATTTCACCCCTGCAATTTCAACCTTGGAAATTCACCCCTGTAATTTCACCCTTGAAAATTCACCCCTGTAAATTCACCCTTGGAAATTCATTCCTGTAATTTCACCCCTGGAAATTCACCCCTATAATTTCACCCTTGAAAATTCACCCCTAATTTCTTTCTTGGAAATTCACCCCTTTAATTTCACCCTTGAAAATTCACCCCTGTAATTTCGGCTGCGCGCCTCAATATCCGCGGACAAAATATCCGGGTCAAAATATCCGCGACAAAATATCCTCGGACTATGTAAGGGGGGGGCATGCTGCCCCCCTGCAACCCCCCTGCTTGGACACACTATAGGACTTGGGGTAGGTGCGAGGTTGGGTGTATGCGGATATTTTGACGCGGATATTTTGTCCGCGGATATTTTGTCGCGGATATTTTGACCCGGATATTTTGTCCGCGGATATTGAGGCGTGTCACCGTAATTTCACCATTGAAAATTCACCCCTGTAATTTCAACCCTGGTAATTTCACCACTGCAATTTCAACCTTGGAAATTCACCCCTGTAATTTCACCCTTGAAAATTCACCCCTAAAAGTTCACCCTTGGAAATTCACCCCAGTAATTTCACCCCCGGTAATTTCACCCCTGTAAATTCACCCTTGAAAATTCACCCGTGCAATTTCAACCTTGGAAATTCACCTCTGTAATTTCACCCCCGGTAATTTCACCCTTGAAAATTCACCCCAGTAAATTCACCTTGAAAATTCACCCCTGTAAATTCACCCTTGGAAATTCACCCCTAATTTCACCCTTGGCAATTCACCCCTTTAATTTCACCCTTGAAAATTCAACCCTGTAATTTCACCCTTGAAAATTCTCCCCGGTAATTTCACCAATGTAATTTCACCCTTGAAAATTCACCCTGTAATTTCAGCCCTGGTAATTTCACCCCTGCAATTTCAACCTTGGAAATTCACCCCTGTAATTTCAAACCCGCTTATTTCACCCCTGTAAATCCCGAGAAGGTGTACTGAGAATTCCCACTGCTTTGATCTTATTGGTTCTTGTGACACATCTGAAAAGAAAAGAAAAAGAAAAGAAACAAAAATTATTGAAACAAATCAAGCAATGTATTTTAATTTAAATTATAATTGCTGTCAAAATACGAGATGTTGTCGCGTTGGTGGTTGCTAGTGAAAAGAGACCAAGTTTCTTTGTTAATCGTTAAATTCGAAAAAAGCACAGTTTTGTATTTTTAATTCTACTTTGCGCCGCAGATTAACATGGCATTGCAAATTACAAGTTGAAGGTGCATTCTCATCAGCTCGAAATCGCAAGAAGATAACCCAGAAGACGAAAACTTTTAGCAACCAAAAAAACGACATAGGCAAACTATTTAGAGTAAATTACAATTATTGTTGTTGACTATTCAATAAATAAAATTAATTCATTAATAACATTTTTAGCGAAATTTAAATCTAGCAAAATATTATTAATTTCATTCTCAAACAACCATTTAACCGCTGAGTGTTTCAGCAAGATTTTCAAATCATTGTTGGACACCGGGTACTATGAGAAGATAAGGATGTGATTTTGCTACGTATGTATGTATACTGGCAATTGAAATAAAACCAGTCATTGCTATGATTATGATCTCATCAACAGTACCTATACTCTTATGAACGAGTTGGTTGCATTGTTATTTCATGCAGACTACCAAAAATGCAACAGGTTTTAGATATCTGGGGCCAAAAATATGTTAGACTTAAGCGGAAGGCGTATATAAATTAATTTAATAAAAACGCGGGCTTGTATTTGTACGATGAATGCGTCTTTATATATCTATCTATATAATATGTATATCTTCATATAAAAAGCATGAGCCTAAGAAAACGTATAGTCCTTCTTGAAAGACCGGTAGCGGTTAAAACACATAATAAAAAAAAACGATTCAAGAAAACAGTTCAGGCTCCAAAAATAACATACTGTGCATGATAATCGTGCCATGTTGGATGCAGGTATTGATTAAGCACGCAGGAGTTTTGAACAATTAAACATCCATTGATATACCTACGTGCTGCTGTTGAAGGAGCACTCGTTGTGATGTCGTCAGTCTTGACATCGGTGGCTGCCCAGAGTTGCTAAAAAGAATAGACCCCTCAGTTAGATGTGCCCACCCAATACGAATCAACACACAATACACACCGGCCACGATGACAACGAAAATAAGAACAGCAAAAACTAAAACAATGGCTTGCATGTGCACAAACGATAGCTACTCAAGACGAATAAGTCCCACGATTAAAATGTTTAGTTCTAGGAAAAATGTTTCGGCTTTAATATAGGAATCAATTTTCTTTTCTTTTTTTTTACATATAGATACTTAGATACTTTATTCAGGCTTCAGTGTTACACTGTCAGTAAAATTTCTCGTATCTTTTTTCACGTGGTGGCTTAAATCAAGGGTATTTTTTAGAGTGTGATTTTCAAGAAATAAAATGCACGACTTGGTCGCACGAACTTGCTCTAATGTGTGACAGTGGTCTCAGGGTTTGAGATTTTGATAAAAATAAATTTTTCAAAATTCTTAAATAAATACTTAAACTAATTTGAGCTGAAAAAAAAGTACGCCATTTTATTTCTTGGGTAAATTTGAATTTATGAGAATAAATTTATAAAAATCTGTGGAGCGGTTTTTGAGAAAAAAAGTTTTTTTTGAAAAACTTTTTGAAAAAAATTTAAAAACGCCAATTTATAGGTATTCAGCAATTACATTTATTTAAAATTTTTAGAAAAAAATTTAAAAAGCAGTTTTCAAAATATTAATTTTTTAAATTTTTTTTTAAAAAATGCTTTTAAAAATACAAAAAAATATTTTTCAAAAATATTGGTATGCAATACAAATTGAGCTACCTACAGCTATATGTGTGTGAAATTTCGAAAGAATCGGTTGAGTCGTTTTCGAGTTAGTCGAAAGCAAAAAAAACGGTCCTATGGAAAGTACCGATCTTAGCCATTTTTTAAAATTTTTTTTTCAGCCATATGATTGGTCGTACCTAAAAACCAACACTGATTTTTTTAAATCGAAATCGTTAGAGCCGTTTTTGAGAAAAATACCACCCGTTTGGGCTGTAGGTCTCTATACATACAGACAGACAGACAGACAGACAGACAGACAGACAGACATACAGACGGACAGAATTTTTAGACCATCTTTTTTCGTCTTCGCTATCATCGTAATGTCATGTTTGATTGTTATCTCAAAACTTTTTTTTCGACGAATGCATAACTTGCCTTATAGTACCTATAATCGCAAGTAAAAAAAAATTAGCTTTATTATAAAGGTAAGGGTTTGCCATTATGTTTTAAAAATGATTTCGGGCAAGAGGCCGCCGCGGCTGCCTCGAATAAATTACTGGGCGATTATGTCTACCTAATATTGGATGCAGCACGTAATAAATTTGCACGATTTGCAAACGTGGTGCAGAAGTAAGTCTATCTACTATGAAATGGCAAACCAAAACCAAACTGAGAATAAATCAAGTGACAGCTGCTGTCAAAAAGACCATCTATGACAAAAGTACTGCCGGATTGAAAACCTTTCGTCTAAAAAAACGTCATTTTGCCATTATGTTTGGGTGTCAATTTAAGACTATGTGTATATCTACGTATAGGTATCATCGTCTTGAAACATTCACAGTGAGGTCAGCGCGATTCAGAGGAATAGTTTTAAATTTGTATACTTAGGTTAAGCATTTTTGAAGTTGAAATTCAAACATTATATTTTTAAGTTTCAGATTAAAAAAGTTGAGATGTGTCAAGGGACACCCGGATGGAACGAAGTTCCTTTCGATTAATTAGTGAAGGAATTGTTATAATAATATTTATTACTAGCCTTTACCCGCGGCTTCGCTCGCGTTTCAGATGATCAAGAAGTAGACTGTAGCTTGAGGAGTCGTCTATCGTAATCTAGCTTCTTCTTCTTTTATAGGTTTATAATTTCATACCTACATTAAACCGTGATAAAAAGAAACCTATGTGCTATTCCATACTATAATCTATCTCTGTGCTAAATTTCATTCAGATCTCTTCAGCCATTCTGGTGTGATTTCAAAAATTAAAACAAATCTATCCCACGGGAACCATACATTTTACCGGGATAAAAAGTAGCCAATATGCTATTCCAGACTATAATCTATCTCTGTGCTAAACTTCATTCAGATCCGTTCAGCCATTCTAATGTGATTTCAAAAATTAAAACAAATCTATCCCACGGGAACCATACATTTTACCGGGATAAAAAGTAGCCAATATCCTATTCCAGACTATAATCTATCTCAGTGCTAAATTACATTCAGATGAGTTCAGCCATTATTGTGTAAATTCAAAAACTAAGACAAATCTATCCCAAGGGAACAATAAATTTTACCGGGATAAAAAGTAGCCAATATGCTATTCCAGACTATAATCTATCTCTGTGCTAAATTTCATTCAGATCTGTTCATCCATTCTGGTGTAATTTCAAAAATTAAAACAAATCTATCCCACGGGAACCATACATTTTACCGGGATTTAAAATAGCCTATCTGCTATTCCAGACTATAAGCTATCTCTGTGCCAAATTTTATCCAGATCCGTTTAGCCGTTCTGGCAACAAACATCCAAACATCGTAACTTTCACATTTATAATATTATATACCTAGTAGGATTCAACAAAAATAATCGTAGGGACACCACACTGTTCAATGCGAAATAGAAATGAAAATATCTGGCTTGCTTTCTATAAGAGAGAGAGAGAGAGAGAGAGAGAGAGAGAGAGAGAGAGAGAGAGAGAGAGAGAGAGAGAGAGAGAGAGAGAGAGAGAGAGAGAGAGAGAGAGAGAGAGAGAGAGAGAGAGAGAGAGAGAGAGAGAGAGAGAGAGAGACAGAGAAACATGCGCACGCCGCACAGCTTACAATAGCTTTATAGCAAAAACTGTCGTGAATTTTAAGAATTTTTTCCGTCTAGCCCCCTTTCACAACGCGCGATGAGGAACTTCGTTCCAAAACCACTCTTATTGTCAACTGTGTTATAGAAATATAGGTACAAATTAGAAAACCATTTTTTAACTGCTGCAAGTTTTCCCAAGTATTATGAAATCTATGGATTTTTATTGTTTTAGATCACACATTAAATAAAAGTCACCTAAGTCCAGATATAAATCGTTTGTATTCATAGCCTTTGCTTAAGGCAATAAGAACCTTTTTTGAAATTTTCTCCTGTAGCAGGTTTTCCCAAGTATCATCAAACCTGTGCGTTTTTCTGACTTTTATTTTAACAATTGTTACGCCCATTATAAAAAATTTTAACGCTTTATGTTTATTACGCATTTTCTGGAGAAAACGACCCGGAAGTCGAAAAATTAGCATGGGCAGGAAAAATGGAACAGGCTCGAAACGGGATATCTTAAAACTAAGGAAAGGTTTACAATTAGTACAATTTATTTAAACTCATTAAAAAAGGTTATTATTTCTCCTTAAAATCAAGACCTACACGAAGTTTCTATCGTTAGTACCTACTTACAGCGCAATTACCGTTAACGTAATTCGGGTACACCCAAATGAGCCCTTTCTTCAATACCCTTAAATATTGCCTACTAATTGGGGACATAATGTATATATTTAGAATTAAAAATTTGCTATAGTTTCGAAAACTATGAACACAACCCACTTGAGTGCTATAAGCAATTTATTCTACAAGTCATAAGGAAGGTTTATAGAGCAGTCCGACCCCGTTCCGATAGATGGCGCTGGCATTTTATCATCGCGTGTGATAAAATAAACTCAGATTTTCAATCTCGAAGTAAAATACTTCATTCATTCTTTCTTATGCTTAACAACGAACAACGTACTCCGGGTAAGGCTAGTGCATTATAAAGGCATTAATACAAAAATCGAACGTTTTGAGTTTTGTGAGGACAATAATACGTTGGCTTGACTTTTAAAGATATGCGGAATAAAATCTAAACCTGGGATTTAACCAGTTAATGATCGAAATTGACCAATAATGGTATATACTATAAGTCAAGATATGCATTCGTCGAAAAAAAAGTTTTAAGGTAACAATCAAACATGACATTACGATGATTACGAAAGAAATGGTCTAAAAATTCTGTCCGTCTGTGTGTCTGTCTGTCTATGTCTATCTGTCTGTATGCACATATGTATAGACACTTGCAGCCCAAACGGGTGGGCCGAATTTCTTCAAACTTGGTATAAGTATAGAGTTTTTAGGTACTGTACAGAGGGGAAAGTGAATTCTTTTTTTTAGCTCAAAAATAACGGTAGGTACCTGATGCCATTTAACCGTAACGTACAAGCTTATTTTTCTCAAAACGGCTTTAACGATTTTGATTAAAAAAAAATAAGTGTTGCTTTTTATAGGTACGACCAATTATATGGCTGAAAAAAAAAAGTTTTAAAAAATGTCTACGAACGGTACTTTCCATAGGACCGTTTTTTTAGCTTTCGACTATCTCGAAAACGACTCAACCGATACTTTCGAAATTTCACACATATATAGGTGTAGTAACAATATTTTAAAAACATAGTATTTTTGTATTTTTAAAAGCATTTAAAAATAAAATGCACGACTGGGTCGCACGAACTTGCTCTGTGGGTGCAAAAGTACGACGAAAACAAACTTTTCGATCAATAAGAACAACTCTTTTTTGAAAAATTTGGTAAAAACTAAAAAAAAAAATTGGCTAAAACTGGAAAACTCGATATACAGGAGTTAACGTTAAGTTAACTTTAGTATATCAAATTTAGATGTCGTCTTTTGGGTGATATAAATGATATAAATTTCCGCTTATGGCCACATTAATAAAACTGATATTACCAATTTCCGCTATTATCATGTGTAGCCAAAAACTGAAAATGCAGTTTACTTTGAAGTATTCTATATATGTTATATAAAAAGTTTCATAAAAATGGGGTGAGCCTTTTTTGAGTAAATTAGAAAAAACGAAAAAATTGTCAAAAATCTAATGGCTCTTTGTATAGGAGCCACCATTTAAAACAAAGAAAATGAAAAAAAAATCAATGCCATCTGATAGGAAGCTGAAAAAAACTATACCAAACAAAGTTTAAGTGAATTCGATGCAGCCGTTGACAACTTATGGCCATTTGAAAAAAGCCGTTAAGAGCAGATCTCCGTTATTTGGATTTTTAGCCAAAAACTGAAAACGCAGTTCTCTTAAAAACACTAAAAGAATATAACACCCAAAGTGTAATCAAAATCGTTAGAGCCATTTTCGAGCAAATTAGAAAAAACCAAAAAAAGTTGGCTACAACTCAACGGCTCGTTGTATAGAAGCCACCGCTTAGAAGGGCTTCAGGGAAAAATTTGTTAAACCTTCCTATAGAAAACGATGAAAAACTATGTCAAACGAAATTTGAGTCGATTCAATCAAGCCGTTGTGAACTTATGGCTATTTGAAAAAAAGCCGTTAAAACATGATTTTCGTTACGACCATTTGAGGCAAAAACAAAAAACGCAGTTTTGTAAGAAATGCTTAAAGTAAGCTAAATTTTGAGTTTAATGAACATCGTTAGAGCCGTTTTCGAGAAAATCCAAATTGAGAATAACCGTTACTTGAAAGGTACCAGTTTGAGCCGGGCTAAAACGAAATAAAAAAATCTCGACAACCGTTTTCCTTCAAACTACATATATCAATTTTGAAGAAAATCCGTCAAGCCGTTTAGGCTGTAGCATGACGTGAAAAAGCGCACATCCGCACAGACGCACAGACAGACCGACGGACGGTATGGCGAAAACCACTTTTTTGGGCTTTACTATCATCGGAATGTCATGTTTGATTAAAACCTCGATTTTTTTGTTCTGCACGAAACCAATACTTGCCCTATTGTGCAAGTAAAAAAGTTTAAGAAATAAATACTTTGAAATCCGCTTTTTAAATTTTTTTTTTAAATTATAAAAAAATGCATTTACTGAATACTTATGAACTGGCTATTTCGAATGTTTTTTGAAAAATGTTTTCAAAAAGCTTTTAAAAAAACTTTTTTCTCAAAAACCACTTCACAGATTTTTATAAATTTATTCTCATAAATGCAAATTTATCCAAGAAATAAAATGGCTAACTTTTTTAGAGCTCAAATCAATTTAAGTTTTTATTTTAGAATTTTGAAAAATTTATATTTATCAAAATCTCAAGCCCCTAGACCACTGTCATACATTACAGCAAGTTTGTGCGACCCAGTCGTGCATTTCATTAGTTTTGTATTAGTTCTTTTTTTTTTGCGAAAACAAGCATTAAAAAAAAGTTGTTGGCACAACAGCTCCAAGCCGGGCCTGTTACACTCTAAACCATTGCTGTGTGTGAGTTGGTATTCTACCGGAATGGAAGGGACCTACAATTTACCGCCGAATCCAAACGGCTAACAGAGAAGCACTTTCTATGACATTTATTACTCTTGGAGGATTTGTCACTTCCTCGAAAAAGGCAGTACCCCGGAGAAGAATTTAGGTGGAGTCGGCAGGGATCGAACCCAGAACCTTCGGCGTGGCGGTCAGACACACTAACCACTACGCCAAGGAGTACTACGAAATCTAGCATTTACAACTATATTATTTAAGATTATGGAAGAAAATGTTCGTTGTCAGAAAAACATGGAATAAATCATTAGTCTTAATTTTTTGAAAGGGTGTTGATAAACTGTCAGTTTGTGTGGACAATTTCTTTGCTTCAAGATAGAGACTTATGGAATTATTGCTTTTGCTTATTTGACTAAATAATTGAATATTGTTGCAAAAGCGTGTATTTCGTAGTCCATGTTCGTGAACCAGATAGCTGAGCGCCTAGTGCAAGTTGCGTCCACTAAAGATTTTCCGATCCAACGACAGCAGGCTTCTTCCCTTGAGGGTTTTTAAAATTTAACGAATACCACAACAAACAATAAACCTTAAATCCTAAAATTGAAGATGAAATCAAGTGTTGGTCATTAAACTCATATCCTTTTTCAATTTAATGTCATCAATTCTTCACCTAAAGTGGTTAATTGTCATCGAAAAAGAAGGTACTTGAAAACAAGATCATCGAAGTTAACAGTTACAGTCGCAATGTACGCACAACACCTAGTTATAATGTAAACGTGATATAATACGTGTATGAGAACATTGTATACAGAACTTATAGTAATATAACTTGGGAGTTTTGCTGCTCGGCCACGGACGGCAAAACAAGGCATTCACTCATTTCAGATTGTTGGTGAAGAAGGAAGAGATTGAAGGGAGAAAAGAATATGATAAGAATATTTTCACCATTGAAAATAACGAGAGCTCTACATTATACGATTTCAAAAAGTGACCAGTATTCCAGGGAGGAAAATATAAAATGAATTTTGTTTCTATAAATTTGCTGCATCCGCAGCGCTCTTAACGGCAAAACAAGACATTACTAAAAACTTCCAAGTGATATGACTATAGGTTCTATATACAATGATAATAATATATTGATAATATATATCAGCGAAATCAAGGATCAAGCATAGTTGCGCGTGGTTAGTAGTTACATGGGGGACCGTCAAAACTAATAACTGCGTTTCTGTTGGCATATGTATGTGTGTTCTTCTCTCTTCTGTTCTGTCTGTCACTTTCTGTCGTGTTTGTGGTGTCTTGACCCGAAGGTCTTAGTTGCCAGTGCTTGTAAGTGTGTCTACTTCGATCGATTCATCGACGGAGTAGATTAATAATGTAATGTAATGTAATGTAATGTAATGTAATGTAATGTAATGTAATGTAATGTAATGTAATGTAATGTAATGTATTATAATGTAATGTAATGTAATGTAATGTAATGTAATGTAATGTAATGTAATGTAATGTAATGTAATGTAATGTAATGTAATGTAATGTAATGTAATGTAATGTAATGTAATGTTATGTAATGTAATGTAATGTAATGTAATGTTATGTAATGTTATGTAATATTATGTTATGTTATGTTATGTTATGTTATGTTATGTTATGTTATGTTATGTTATGTTATGTTATGTTATGTTATGTTATGTTATGTTATGTTATGTTATGTTATGTTATGTTATGTTATGTTATGTTATGTTATGTTATGTTATGTTATGTTATGTTATGTTATGTTATGTTATGTAATGTAATGTAATGATAAGAATAACTTGCACATAAATCACAGTTTAATCTTATTTTTCTTTTAATTTGGAAGTTTTTTTCAGTTTTAGGTACAGGCATATAGATACCTACACAAGCCGCCAACTCATACCCTCTTGCCTGAAACCCCCTTTAAATACTTTTTCGTGTCTGTGAATACGTATTAGGTACATATTTGTCTATGCATTTTGTGATGGCAGCCATCCCTGCGTGTGCCATTTATTTTTGTCGTGTGTTTACTGTTCCCATTTAAAAAGCATGGGAGAACGTGTCACTCTAAGCATAAATGGCACATCAACTGATTTTCATATCTTAAGCAAAAAGAGAGACAATACCGTGAGTTGGCGGTCTGTATCTATATATCTGTGGTTTAGGTAAGGGGCCAGTTATTAGCTATCATTGAAATGCATCCGTGAAAATATTGGTTCCTGATTTTAAGACGACTTAGGAAACAGAACTGGGCTTTTATTGGTATCAAAATAAAGCTCGGATACATTTCATTGATAACTATAACTGGCCCCTAAGACATAATATTTCCTACGTATAATGGATGATGTCTAAAGTAATACTTATAGGTGCGCACGCACGCACACTGACTCCGAAAACGTAATGGCAGCGTGTGACTATGACATCGCATGGGGATGTAGGGGTTAGTAGACAAACCACCCATCGGCATCGGCTTGCAATAGGTAGGTACTGCAATATTGAGTCAAGGTGCGGTTTCGCATAAAGTGGGGGGGAAATGAACGGAGTTTAGAAGACAACACAGTAGGTATACGCAGAAACTTATATGCGTGCGCATTTGGCGTTGAGGGACACGCCTCATACGAACTTTACCAAATCGTTTAGCAAATGGGAGGGTCGATCATGATTATGTATACCAACCTGGCTTAAAATTCTACTCGGAATAAAAGCATGACTATATATGTAGGTACCAAGAAATTAGATTATTGATAGAAACCTTTCAATTCTTGTTTGCAAGTTACGAATGCGTACAAAAATAAAACCGGGAAAACAATAACATAAGAGCTATGGAATTACAGACAGTATTTAAAGGAAATATTCTGAAAAAATCGATTCAGGTTAATCTGTCCTTTTCTGTATCAGCATCAGCAGCTTAAACTAATGGCGGATATGAATAAAACTTGGTTACTACCTAGTGATTTTGGGTTATACTCCCTTTGATATTTTTGAAACTGTAATTGCAGCTCTAGAAGTAAAGATTTCGAATTTTATAATAAAGGTTTTTTTAGACGTGTGGTTTACGAGAAGAAAAAAAAACGCATATAATTTAATGTTATGGCCAAGAATGTATAGCTTTACTATAAAGATAAGAGTTTGTCATTATGTTTTAAAAATGATTTCGGGCAAGTATGGCCTCCGCGGCTGGCTCGAACTATGTCGACCGAATATTGGACGCAGCGCGCTATGCGTCGTGCGAACCGAACCGTGACTTGGTAATACATTTGAACTATTTGCAAACGTTGTTCAAGACTCAGAAGTAAGTTTATTCAGTATGAAATGACAAACCAAACTGAGCATAAATCAAGTGACAGCTATCAAAAAGACAAACTCCGAAAAAAGTATTGCCAGATTGAAAACCACTCGTCTAAAAAAAACACCCTTTATTGAATGTTAAACAGTTTTGATCAGATTTTCTTATTGATCGCCTTATGAGATTACATTTTAATCTATGTTCTTCTTTTCCCTAGTTCCACACGCTTAATTTTTTCAAATTTGCAGCAAAATATCTTGATCTTTGTTAAAAATAAACCTAGGCCCTACTATGAGAAGACCTGCAAGACATAGATTTTTGGAAAATATACTAACCTTTTTAAAAAAAAAATTCATAAAATTTGGTACATTCGTTGTCAATATTAGAACAAACGTGAACATTTGGAATATTTGAAGTAAACTTTATTACTCAATTCAATATGGGGTAATTGCAAGAAATCAGCTTTAAAAACATTAAGTAGAAGAAGGCGGAAAATAACTGGCGAAACGTAGGGTACACCAAGATGAATTAGTTTTATTTATTAATTGCATCCAACACCAAAGATCATTAAGCCCAATCAATCAAAAGCTCATTAAGTAGTTAGTTTTAAGTGTTATTGCTTTTCATTGAAAGGCTTTATATAATTGAAATACAATATTTTACAGTGTTTGTTTAAGAACAAAGTTTTTTGGTTTGGTTATAAGCCGTCTACCAGACGGAAATTTTTTTTATATTATTAACATTTTTCAAAATAAGTTTTACAATTACCTATATTCAAATTCAATAAAAAAATGAATTTCACATTAAAAAATTCTCAATTATTTTAATTTATTTTTTAAAAATCTTCTTCCCCTTTTTGGTTTTTTTTCCTCTAGTTATATACAGGGTGATTCACGAGCGTTGTGCCAAAAAGCTTGAGCGTGTAGGTTGAGTTAAGACAAGAAAAAAATCGTATAGGAGGGGGGGGTCTATTCCCCCCCGTTTAGCCGGGAGGGGCAATTTTCTGAAAAATTGACTTATTTTGTATACGAAAATATTAAAAATCAACGGCTTCATTTACAACACCGTGTTGTACCTTTTTGGAAAGCCAAAAACTTTGTCTTTCATTTTGTTTTTAAATTAAATTGTTTTAACGTATAGTTAAAAAAATATAAATTTTCAATTTTTTTCGAAATTTTACGTACTTAAGTATAATTTTTGTTCTCGGGTTTGAAAAAAATTAGTTTTAAAATTATTTTTCCAAATTTTTTTTTCAAAATTTTGAGTTTGAAAATTTATATTTTTTTAACTATTCGTTAAAACAATTTAATTTATAAACAAAATGAAAGAAAAAGTTTTTGGCTTTCCAAAAAGGAACAACACGGTGTTGTAAACGAAGCCGTTGATTTTTAATATTTTTTTATACAAAATAAGTCAATTTTTCAGAAAATTGCCCCTCCCGGCTAAACGGGGGGGAATAGACCCCCCCTCCAATACGATTTTTTTCTTGTCTTAACTCAACCTACACGCTCAAGCTTTTTGGCACAACGCTCGTGAATCACCCTGTATAAAATTTTCCAATTAAATTCACCATTAAAAACTCCCACCAGATGCTTCTTTTCTAGTGTTCTTACTCCAAAGTACGTGTTTCGAATTCCATTTAATACGGGCACACAGCAATAAAATGATAAATGGCCTCCCTCTCATTACGGTTGCAAAGGTCGCACAATAAAGGTAGCACAGGTCGATGTGGCTCGTAGTTTAACTTTAAAAATTCACCTCTTATAGAGATAGAGAGATAGATAGATTCATTTTTTTTCATCATAAAATTTAACAATTCAATGACATTTCATAATATGATTTAAAAATTAAAAAAATATTAAAATGCAAAAATCTAAAAAAAAATATTATTACCTACATAATACATAACTATATAGTATTTTTGAATTGAAGTATGTTAAACAATTTTATCAACTTTATCGTGATTTGAAACACAAAATATTACACATTTTGGTTTATTTGATAAGTGGCAATTTCAACGTGATTTGAAAGACAAAAGAAAAAGTGTCAAATTTTGTATGATCAGCACCATAGCAATCAATAATTAAATAAATGAGTAAATTCTACATTATTTATTTATTTAAATTTGCAATAAGTTGGTATTCGACCGAGTTTAATGTAAGAAATTATTACGGTACGAAACAGCACGTTGACAATATTTAAAGAGGCTTAGCCAGCCCATTCTTCCGTTTAAGATTTCATAAAGTTTATGTTATGTTATAAAACTTCCCTGAAAATGTAATCGACGAATTTCTTGTAGAATTGGACAAGCAGCAACGAAATGGTAAATATCTTACATTACATATCGTTACATAGATCACAGAGCTGAGGCAGGCCCGCTCGATGAGGCACAAAGTTTAAATTCAAAATTTCAACTCTTGTTCTAAAAGCAATACCTATAACAGAGGCTGAAAATTCGTTACGAAAGTAATTGACATCCGGCAGTTGATGGTTCAGGTTACTGTAAAAAGCTCTTGATGTAGATGATGGTGCTCTGGAAATAAAAAATAAAATAAATTGTTGGCACAACAGCTCCAAGCGGGGCCGGGGCCTGTGACTTACACTCTCAACCATTCCTGTGTGTGCGTTGATATTCTGCAGGAATGGAAGGGACCTACAATTTACCGCCGAATCCGAACGGCTAACAGAGAAGCACTTTCCATGACATTAATTACTCTTGGAGGATTTGTCACTTCCTCGCAAGAGGCAGTACCTCGGAAAAAAACTTAAGGTGGCAACCTCAGGGATCGAACCCTGAACTGTGCTCTGGAAATATTATCCAAAAACATTTTATGATCAACCTTCGCAATCACATCAGCAAACTGAGTCTGCCATTCGGCAACATTATTTTCCGATAAATCTAAAGATATTTCGTGACATAAAGCTAGTTCGTTCCAGTCTTTGAACGAGGAAGCATTTGCTTGATTTTTTGAATTTTTTTAAAATGATTTTGTGGAGACATGATTCTCTACTTTTCATCACTTTAGTGATATAAGGGTTAAGCCTGACTCTACATATATGGCAAAGTTGGGTGTTGAGTTAGGCAAACGGAATAGGTAAAAAAGTGCTTCACGCGGAATGGGGTCAAAAGCCGATTTGAAGTCTACAAACAAGGCGTTCAACGTCTTATGTTTTTCATTATATATTTCAGCAATGTTTAGTACCTAAGGCTGTTAGAAAATGGTAACTTATCAGAGGATGGTGCTGAGCTAGATGAAGATGATATGGGAGAATTTTCAACTAGTGAGCAGCTGCGAGTACTTCTCGAGTACGCTGCAAATGAGGAGCTGGAACCTGAACAAGACGTTAAAGATCCCCCAATAATTGAAGGTCTTTCATATGTAAATGATTATCTTCAACCGGATTGTGATGTGCTAGAACCTCTGTTGGTTGAACAACCTTTGCTGGAGATAAACAATGGTCCAGGCACGAGTAGCTCCTTGCAATCCACTCATATACGCCCTTTGATACACAAAGACTTAGGTGGAAAAAGAAATCACTTGCATTTCAAGAAGCTAACATAAGATTTTAAGGTTGCAGAGATTTTGTGTCTGAAATAATGGAACTTGAAATTCCGTTTCAATTTGTCTCCTAACTTGAATCTGTGATAATAATATTGTATACTTTTTATAAGTTGTTCAGTAGTAAGGTAGAAAATACCATTTCTCTGTAAATTGTGCAATCTAGAAATACGAACTAATTTATATAAATTCAGCTACAATAAAGATTTGTTAAAAAAAAAAAAAACTTCTCCTATTATTTTACTTCAGATTTTATAAGCAAAATAGTTGAAAAAACAAACAGATATTCTGTTTAAAAGGAACCTCATCGCCCTGATTGTGTCACTGAATGTGAGTTGCGTAAATATATGGGGATATTGATATTTATGTCAGTATACAACTACCCTACCGTTCGTTCCTGTTGGAATAATAAACATGGCTTTCAAGCCATAAAAGAAGCATTGCCTGTAAACAGATTTGGAAGGATGAGATGCATCCTCCATTTCAATGATAACAATTTGCATTGGCCGGTAAACGATCCTATTCACGACAAGCTTTATAAACTTCGTCCGGTAATAGAACACCTGAACGAAAGATTTTCAAGCGTATACCCGTGGAACAGCGTCTGTATTAGATGAGCAAATGTTCGCTACGAAAAAAGGACACTCCATGAAGCAGTATTTGTCTTTGAAACCGCATAAGTAGGGATTCAAATTTTGCTCTTTGATGGGATATGCCTATAAATTTATTATATACACACAAAAGGATAGTGAACCTATATTAGAAAATTAGACGGATTTTAGAGCAGTGGGCAATGCTGTTGTAAAACTATCTCGGGGAATCCAAAGAAGAGTAAACCATATAGTCTACTTTGACAACTTTTATACCTCTTTGTCCCTTATGTACTATATGGCAAAAGAAGGGATTTTATGTTTGAGCACAGTTCAAAGGAACCGTCTAATTAAAAACTGCAAATTGCCGACAAAGCAGGAAGTAATGGCCAGATCTGTGGAGAGAGTGACTTTTGAGGAATACGTGACGAGATATGATGGCATTGAAATGTCATCAGTAAGTTGGAAGGACAACAAACAGGTGACTTTGCTGTCAACTTATCTAGATGCAGAACCAGTTTCTTCAATTGAAAGATACGACAAGGCTGAAAAGCGGAAGAAGCTTATACCGTGACCCAAAGTTTTGAGAGAATACAACGCCCATATGGGTGGGGTGGATCTTATGGACTCGTATTTGGGTAGGTACAGGACCAACTTGAAAAGTAGAAAGTGGTACATGGCATTATTCCATCACCTTCTGGACTTGACGGTGACAAATTCATGGGTTTTATATGAGCAACTTTGTGATAAATAGGGCAAAGCAGCAACAGATATAATGAATTTAGCTGATTTCAGAACTAAGCTTGATGACACGAATATAGAATCCGCGTTCAACCTGTAAGAGCTCGTTTTGCAGGGGAACCAGCTCCCCAAGCGAAGGAAGGTTCTGCAGACTATGCCTTCAAGCGACATAATTCAAGATTTTACATATCACAACCAAACAAGACAGGTCCATCGTATTGCGGTGTATGATGCCAACCCGGCTTCTTAGTAGCATAATGTGCGAATGTAAGGTTTTCTTATATGTTCAAAAAAAATAAAACTCTGATTGTTTCAACAGATTCCCATATTATGTAACTCTTTTGAATATATAATTTTTCAAAAACTTGTATATTTTTTTACTTAAAAAATACATCAGATCTGAATGCATATATTGTATCAAAAATGACACAGTTAGTTTTTTTTTCCCTAAAACACCGTTATTATTTGCACAGGATTTTTATATATTTTTTCCCCTTATTTACGATTGTTTTGTCATTCTATATTTTTTTTTTTAAGAAAAAGAAAAATTATACATTTAAGGGTAAAGTCTGCTAAAAATAAGAGCGGCAACTAATTTGATTGCAGTGGTTTGGAAGGATATCCTTCTATATTTACTGGGTCTGAACAATTTCCTTTTTTATGTTTTTATGAAGCGGAAATATCATTGATTTTTTAAAGCTCTGTGGAAAGTCAGCACTCTCAAACAGTCGAATGAAGCCAGTTTGTGTGAGTTTGTGCGCGTTCTATAGAGCTGTTTATATAAAATTCGAAAGGGACTCCATCTTCTCCTGGGGCTTTGTTACATTTAGAATTTTTGATGACTTCAAGTATGAAGTATTTCGAGTTCGAACTTCGAACGGTATATCTAGATGTGTATCAATAATAAGAGCTTCAGTCAGCGTATTGCATCCTCATTTACATATTATGTCTGTGAGATATTCAAAAGAGCCCTGAAGTGTATGTGTAAGTCTTGTGCTTGGAGACACATTTGCGATCCGGTTTTTTCCGATTAACTATTTTACCGCTTTCCAAAATTCAGATGAAGATCTGGAACTGTTAATCTTATAAATGTTCTCTTTTTCGTACGCTCACCTTTTCAAGTGACAAATACTCTTGAATTCTTTATTTGCTTTAGCATATTGTCTTTTAAAAATGGAAGTATTGTATCTTAAGTAGCAATTTAAGCAAAGCAAACGATCTTCTTCTTGCCTTCATGCAGTCTTTGTCGAACCACTTTTGTTTACTTTGTCCGTCATTACCTCTGGGCTGATGGGTTTAGATTGGCGTAGCTTTTTTAATATTTTCAGTTAATTGGTCTATACTCGGAGTTTCTTCGACTGCGTAAAATTGCTGGAGTTCTAAGATTAAATTGTATTTGATAAGAGTTTGCCATTTTTTCATTCCAGAATAATTTTGGTAAAAGGGAAAAGATCGTTTGTGTTTGTCGTGTTCCCTTCCCATCGATTGCTACTTCAAATTTTTCTTCTAATGGCATGTGATCCGAGAAAATCTTTTTCCCTATTCGGAAATCTTAAAGAAGGTCGTGCCAGCTTCCACTAACGAAGCATTAATCTATGACGGATCATGACGTGCCTCTAATAAATGTATATTTGCCACGTACATCCCCTTCGCAACTTCCGTTCAAAAAACATGGCAATACAAAGCATCAGTGAGTTCCCTTCCTTTGCTATCGCATAGTTCGCCTTTTGATCGACGATCCGTATTTAATAGTGCAGAGTTTGTTCCCGAAATAAAGTTGTTTTGAGAGAGTCCTATTCTACTATTGAAATCATCTATAAGTATTAGATTTGATGAGTTGATAGTTTATAAAACGTCGTTTAGGATGCTAAAAACGCGTTGGCAATGGTAATACAGTTGAGATAAATAGGTACTATTTAGAAAAAAACTTGAAAACTACTGGACCGAATAGAATACTTCCTTCTGTGGGTTTGTTCGTAATTGATACGTCAACGTTTAGGAAAAAAGAAAGTCGGAAAAGATTTAACAGGTGGCGCTGCAGGTGCACTAAAATTTAAAAATACTTGATCGAATTAGGCACTTAGATACATCTGTGCGTTTTTCCGTAAATGCTAAGTTAAGGTTTAGAAAAAGAGAGAGTTAAACAATTTTGAACAGGTGGCGCTGCAAGTGCACATTTTGTTTTTCAGTTAATGTTCACTTATTTTTCGGGTAAAGCAATTTATATTTACGAAATATGTATGTATAGCATTGCAAGTTCATTGAGTTTGACAATAAAGTATATTTTTTTGTTATTTCTGATGATATGTATTTTCATAATTTTTGATTGCTTTTTCGAGTAAAACAATAACGAAAGAATATAACTGCACTTTTGTGAGCTAATAAAAAAGTAAGTTAGGTAATTATTTTTTTTAATTTATTGGTAATTAGTTTGTATTGTTTTATTAATTTAATTTAAAAATCAGTTGCATTTTGTTTGTTAGCCCTCGCATCTACCTGCAAAACTGTTGAAAGGTGGAAGAACGGCACATTTAGCACTGAAGCTTCCGTAAAACTTGCAAATCAATAAAAATCCTGTTTGCAACATTTCAAAGCAATCGGCAATGGCAAAAGTGTTACAAAATTGTAAATTGATCATATGGGATGAGCGCACAATGGTGTTAACACTGTTCGCGGGCGACTTCCGGCAAACACTTCATGTGATTCTGAAATCAACAGCGGCGGATGAATTAAACGCGGTGACGTGAAATAAGACCCAACGAAAAAAGGCCAAATTTTAAATTTGGCGTTATTTCGCTTTTAAAATGGAAATAAGGTCGAATTGGCTGTATTTCTATTTTCAAACCGAAATAAGGCCAGATTTACATTGGAAATAAGACCAAATTTCAAATTTGGATTTATTCCACTTTATTAGTGGAAATAAGGACAATGTGAAACAAAAGAATTTCCACTCCATGGTCGGCGTGGATGGAAAAGGATTTGATATAAAATGATAATTGATAGAAGGAAAGGATATTTCGTTGTGGACAAAAATAGTAGTTTCTTCAATTAACAAAACAACAAATCAAATATATTTTCTTCGATATATATGCAAGAAACAAATTAATGAAACTTATCTAAACAAAAAAACAAATTTATCGAAACACTTGACAGAAAAACATAAAAGCTTAAAATTCGCGGCGAATTTTAAGCTTTTATGTTTTTCTGTCAAGTGTTTCGATAAATTTGTTTTTTTGTTTAGATAAGTTTCATTAATTTGTTTCTTGCATATATATCGAAGAAAATATATTTGATTTGTTGTTTTGTTAATTGAAGAAACTATTATTTTTGTCCACAACGAAATATCCTTTCCTTCTATCAATTATCATTTTATATCAAATCCTTTTCCATCCACGCCGACCATGGAGTGGAAATTCTAATGCTTCACATTAACACGTACTTCATAATATCTTTTCTACCTCAATTCCCTCCTGATGATAAACTTTGAGACCCCTAATTCGACAAAAGAAGTTTTAGTGTTTTCACTAATAAACGAAATAAAGCCAAATTGGCTTTTTTCGTTTTCTAAAACGAAATTAAGCCAAATCAAGATTTTGGCGTTATTTCCAGATTTAAAACGAAATGAGGCCAAATTTTTGATTTTCGGCTTTATTTCGTTGGCCCTTATTTCACGTCACCATTAAACGCATGTCTCAAGTCATCGTATATGTGGAGCAACGTGAAAACCGGATAGAACAAGATAGAACCGCAGAAGGTTTCTAAAAAAAAACTGTTAAGAATCGGACATGGGCAAATTCATCCAGCGGTTTAATATCGATTCCACATGCAATTTGCAAATTCGCTTCAACGACAAAATGAACTCATCACTAACTAATATCCGAGCATTGGTCAAAATTACCGCAACTACGATAGGTTGAGCGCACGCGCATTTTTAGCAGCAACAAATATTGATGTCAACGACTTGAATTGGACGATTCAAAATTTAATTCCGGGATTTTTTTGCGTTCATACAAATCGGCGACGAAGTTATGAATTATCCAGTGGAATTCCTTAACTCTTTGGATTTACCTGGCATGCTGCCTCATCATTTGCGTCTTTAAGTTGGATTTGTCATTATTATGCTAAGAAATCTTCATGTTCGAAACTATTCAATGGAACGTGACTGATTGTGATGAAGCTTATGAACAATGTGAATCCGCGAATTCCTTTGACTTCAACCGATTTGCCGTTCCAATTTAAACGCATTCAATTCCCAGTGAAACCTGTTTTGCGATTACCAAATCACAAGGGCAGTCGCTGGAAGTGTGCGGAACAAATCTAGAAAAGGCATGCTTCTCAAACGGTCAGTTATATGTGGCGTGTTCACGAGTTGGAAAACCACACCACTCACTCTTCATTTACGCTCCGAAGAATAAAACAAAAAATGTTGTGTATCATGAAACCTTAAATTGAATAAAATCATTGTTTCATCCTTTTTTTAGATTTTAATATAAAATAATATAATTAAATTAAATTAAAACTTGATTTTATTTTAATTTCGCCAAATAACTAACGGGACGAGGTCCGTTGGGGCAGCTTGTAATTCATAAAAAATGTGTAAACCTATTTTCTTCTGGTTTTAATAAATGTGTTTCAAATAGTAGAAACACGTGAATTTCTTGTAAGTAACTACAAAAATTAGCAAAACATAATTTATTTTTCATTCCAGCAACATTAAAACTTAAAATTTTAGTGTTTTAACAGAGCTCTCTATTATACTATTTACAGCAGATGTTTTATTTTTCATAGGATAAACTCCTGCCGACCCTGTACTTGAAGCTGTCAAGTTTGACACTAACTCTTCTTGATTATGCACATTGTTTACATGAGCAATTACATTCATTAAATTACTTATTGTTTTTTGTCACCCTCCTGTAGAGACGAAGTTAAGGATGCTTCTAAAAAGGACTCGTGAAGATGATGTTGGGCAAATTGATGTCGCCCAACAATAAAATAGTGCTATTAAAGCCAGTAATATCGTTCATAAAAATGATCTAGAATAAAGGACTGCTCGGTAAAAACTGCTTTAGTACATTTACCAATTTAAAGCTTGTATAAGATATCAATAAATAAATAAATAAAAAAAAAAAAATAAACAAAAGGTAAAGGTAAAGGTAAAGGTAAAGGTAAAGGTAAAGGTAAAGGTAAAGGTAAAGGTAAAGGTAAAGGTAAAGGTAAAGGTAAAGGTAAAGGTAAAGGTAAAGGTAAAGGTAAAGGTAAAGGTAAAGGTAAAGGTAAAGGTAAAGGTAAAGGTAAAGGTAAAGGTAAAGGTAAAGGTAAAGGTAAAGGTAAAGGTAAAGGTAAAGGTAAAGGTAAAGGTAAAGGTAAAGGTAAAGGTAAAGGTAAAGGTAAAGGTAAAGGTAAAGGTAAAGGTAAAGGTAAAGGTAAAGGTAAAGGTAAAGGTAAAGGTAAAGGTAAAGGTAAAGGTAAAGGTAAAGGTAAAGGTAAAGGTAAAGGTAAAGGTAAAGGTAAAGGTAAAGGTAAAGGTAAAGGTAAAGGTAAAGGTAAAGGTAAAGGTAAAGGTAAAGGTAAAGGTAAAGGTAAAGGTAAAGGTAAAGGTAAAGGTAAAGGTAAAGGTAAAGGTAAAGGTAAAGGTAAAGGTAAAGGTAAAGGTAAAGGTAAAGGTAAAGGTAAAGGTAAAGGTAAAGGTAAAGGTAAAGGTAAAGGTAAAGGTAAAGGTAAAGGTAAAGGTAAAGGTAAAGGTAAAGGTAAAGGTAAAGGTAAAGGTAAAGGTAAAGGTAAAGGTAAAGGTAAAGGTAAAGGTAAAGGTAAAGGTAAAGGTAAAGGTAAAGGTAAAGGTAAAGGTAAAGGTAAAGGTAAAGGTAAAGGTAAAGGTAAAGGTAAAGGTAAAGGTAAAGGTAAAGGTAAAGGTAAAGGTAAAGGTAAAGGTAAAGGTAAAGGTAAAGGTAAAGGTAAAGGTAAAGGTAAAGGTAAAGGTAAAGGTAAAGGTAAAGGTAAAGGTAAAGGTAAAGGTAAAGGTAAAGGTAAAGGTAAAGGTAAAGGTAAAGGTAAAGGTAAAGGTAAAGGTAAAGGTAAAGGTAAAGGTAAAGGTAAAGGTAAAGGTAAAGGTAAAGGTAAAGGTAAAGGTAAAGGTAAAGGTAAAGGTAAAGGTAAAGGTAAAGGTAAAGGTAAAGGTAAAGGTAAAGGTAAAGGTAAAGGTAAAGGTAAAGGTAAAGGTAAAGGTAAAGGTAAAGGTAAAGGTAAAGGTAAAGGTAAAGGTAAAGGTAAAGGTAAAGGTAAAGGTAAAGGTAAAGGTAAAGGTAAAGGTAAAGGTAAAGGTAAAGGTAAAGGTAAAGGTAAAGGTAAAGGTAAAGGTAAAGGTAAGGGTTCTGTGATCATGCTCCAATCAATTTTTAATTGAACGCAAAAAACCAGTTTTTGTGAGAAATGAAAATCTCTGAAACTACTTTTTTATGAAATTTTAGATTTTTGGCATTTATTGTCTTTCCATTAGAGGATAAGTGTTGATAAAAGGTTAATCTTTGAGAGTAAAGTACAGCAATTCAGTAAGCGTTAAACAGAATTCACCACTAGCAGTTAGAATAACGCTGAATTCCACATCCTTACGTGAGTCAGTTGAAAAAATCAAGTCAATTTACAATTTACAATTTACATGATGTATCAACCTCCCACCTTACGAACACCGGATTCAACTTCTACAGATTCAAACCTTGTCACAAAGGCGTATTTACAATGATGTTATTTTTATTCACCAACTTTTAAAGGGATTTTTAGACGCATTCGATCTTCTATCATGTGTAGGATTTAACTATAATTTAGAGCTATTACATTGTCCCAACACCGTACTAATTATGGCATGAATGAACCTCTTACCCGCATGTGCAAACTTTTTAACTCAAATAAAAGTATTGTTGATTTTAATATTAATAAATCCTGTCTAAAACAAACATTTAAAATCAGTGCACCACGCTCATAGTTTATGTTTTGTATGTTCTCAATGTTTTTGTATCTATTTTGTATAAATGTATTTGTTTATTTATTTTTTATTTTTTGTGCTTATGTTATGCTATTTGTATATTTTGCTTACTAACAACTAACACCTGCACTAAATGATGCAGCCAGTGAGCACATAATATGTGTTGGCTAATCTCTGATTGTAAGTCAATGCTTGATATAAGCTTCTTACTCTCGAGAACTGATAGTGTAAAAATGTCAGTCTCATCAATGAATTCAACCTCCGTACTTTCGAGTTCGTTGAGTTCGTCAATGATGGTGAGGAGCTGAGATCTTTCCGGCGTCAAACCACCCTCTAGATTTTCACTTTGGACGGTGGGAGCTGGGAGGATGAAAGTCTTAAAGTTGCAGACCAACACTTTCTCTCCCATCGATAAGACCTGGGTATGCTTTTTGTATATGCAATGTCCAATGTCGGCAAAGTGAGTCACTCAGATACTGTTGTTTACAAATACTATTGACACAGGTGCCTTCCAGACAGCTCAACCTACCCTAAGCTGAGCAACGAAGTTGCGTGAGCGGGTGTGGGAGTACAAATCCCTAGACCCCGCGAAGTGGGTGCTCCAGGTACTGTTGATTAATCCTCAAAGTGCGATCACCGTAAATAACAAAAACTAAAATTTCATAAAAAAGTAGCTTTTGCAATTTACAATTTTTTCAAGAATTAAAAGGTATAAAAGGTTTTTTTTGCGTTTGATTAAAAATTGATATGAGCTGAGCATTGATTGCAGAAAGAAAATTTTATTTTCCGTTTCACAATTTTGAACAAATATATGGTTCAAAGATAAATGTTTACATTTTGTTATCAAAGTTTCGAGTTTGAATGCGAATATTTTGAAAACTATTGTAACAAATAATAAATTTAGTTTAAATGTAGAATCAAAGAACAGATCTCTGGCTTAAGGAACCGTTGTAGTAATATATTTTAAGTGTTTCCGTTGTTTTTAAATATTTATTTTAACATTCAAGACTTTTTTTTCGAAAATCGCCCTACCTCCTAAACGGGTGAGTTAGCCCCCGTCCCGTCCCGTATCAAAAAAAATACTTGTATTCGACCCCTCTACATGAAAATGTTATCAATTTGCGGCGCCTCAGTTATCGTACTCGTGACTATAGCATATATCACTGTTAATATCTTCAAAATGTGGCACAAAAACACTACCTGAGCAAAAAATTTGATCTTCTTTGCTTATTTTATACAACTAGGAGAAGTTTTTATTGTAGAGCAAATGCGTGCGACCGATCGTGCATTTTATTTCTCCTACAAGTTATACATAGTATTTTTGACAAAACCCTAATTGTAAACTATATCCAATAAGATTAAGATTTTTATCATTATGAAGGAAATTTTGTTTTCCGGGCCTGGTTTGGAAGGAAGTTTTCTATTGTTTATTATAAACTCTATATACATAAATCGAAGACCTAGCACTAATTATGGACTGTTTTATTTTTTACTTAAGGCCATAAAAATCTATTTATAATAATTATAATAATTTTATAATATAATAATAATAATAATAATAATAATAATAATAATAATAATAATAATAATAATAATAATAATAATAATAATAATAATAATAATAATAATAATAATAATAATAATAATAATAATAATAATAATAATAATAATAATAATAATAATAATAATAATAATAATAATAATAATAATAATAATAATAATAATAATAATAATAATAATAATAATAATAATAATAATAATAATAATAATAATAATAATAATAATAATAATAATAATAATAATAATAATAATAATAATAATAATAATAATAATAATAATAATAATAATAATAATAATAATAATAATAATAATAATAATAATAATAATAATAATAATAATAATAATAATAATAATAATAATAATAATAATAATAATAATAATAATAATAATAATAATAATAATAATAATAATAATAATAATAATAATAATAATAATAATAATAATAATAATAATAATAATAATAATAATAATAATAATAATAATAATAATAATAATAATAATAATAATAATAATAATAATAATAATAATAATAATAATAATAATAATAATAATAATAATAATAATAATAATAATAATAATAATAATAATAATAATAATAATAATAATAATAATAATAATAATAATAATAATAATAATAATAATAATAATAATAATAATAATAATAATAATAATAATAATAATAATAATAATAATAATAATAATAATAATAATAATAATAATAATAATAATAATAATAATAATAATAATAATAATAATAATAATAATAATAATAATAATAATAATAATAATAATAATAATAATAATAATAATAATAATAATAATAATAATAATAATAATAATAATAATAATAATAATAATAATAATAATAAAATAATAATAATAATAATAATAATAATAATAATAATAATAATAATAATAATAATAATAATAATAATATAATAATAATAATAATAATAATAATAATAATAATAATAATAATAATAATAATAATAATAATAATAATAATAATAATAATAATAATAATAATAATAATATAATAATAATAATAATAATAATAATAATAATAATAATAATAATAATAATAATAATAATAATAATAATAATAATAATAATAATAATAATAATAATAATAATAATATAATAATAATAATAATAATAATAATAATAATAATAATAATAATAATAATAATAATAATAATAATAATAATAATAATAATAATAATAATAATAATAATAATAATAATAATAATAATAATAATAATAATAATAATAATAATAATAATAATAATAATAATAATAATAATAATAATAATAATAATAATAATAATAATAATAATAATAATAATAATAATAATAATAATAATAATAATAATAATAATAATAATAATAATAATAATAATAATAATAATAATAATAATAATAATAATAATAATAATAATAATAATAATAATAATAATAATAATAATAATAATAATAATAATAATAATAATAATAATAATAATAATAATAATAATAATAATAATAATAATAATAATAATAATAATAATAATAATAATAATAATAATAATAATAATAATAATAATAATAATAATAATAATAATAATAATAATAATAATAATAATAATAATAATAATAATAATATAATAATAATAATAATAATAATAATAATAATAATAATAATAATAATAATAATAATAATAATAATAATAATAATAATAATAATAATAATAATAATAATAATAATAATAATAATAATAATAATAATAATAATAATAATAATAATAATAATAATAATAATAATAATAATAATAATAATAATAATAATAATATAATAATAATAATAATAATAATAATAATAATAATAATAATAATAATAATAATAATAATAATAATAATAATAATAATAATAATAATAATAATAATAATAATAATAATAATAATAATAATAATAATAATAATAATAATAATAATAATAATAATAATAATAATAATGATAATAATAATAATAATAATAATAATTTTTAACTACATGCCTGTAAGACCCAGGGCCTTTTGAATGCAAACTGCATGGCAATAGTTAGAAGGAATAGAAAGATAGGAAAGATTTTTTGTTGGTACAATGGATTGAGAAATAGGTGATATTTATCTCATGAAAATCACACGGGTGGCGTCCAGTTGAAGCTGGGGGAATAATGAAAAGTTGCTGCCCAGGCTGGGGCTCGAACCCACAACTGTTAGGTTAGCAATGATTCAAATATTTTGAATCAATAATTCTACAGTCCATAACTAGTTTTAAGTCTTCTACTTGGTTAATTTTATTATTTTATTTTATTATCAATATCAATGTAGTATTATAGAATTTGTACTAAGAAATACAAAATTTTTTTATCTAACGAAATTCAACTCGTCTCCAAGAAATGATTTGGGAATGTTGGTCCGTCAAAAAAGACGAAGTGAAAACTAAATTTGTTGTTTTGTTTTAGTAGTTTGGTACTTTATTTCAAGATGGCATATATGTATGTATGTATGTAGTTTCATAAGTATGTAAGTAGGATTTTTCAATAAAAGGGACTAGCGAGCACTGTAGATAGTTATGGCAACGGATCTGCAGAAGGAAAAACCAAAACTATATTTTGTTTGTGCTATCTTTGTCGTTTCGATGGGTGTGGGTTCGAGTATCCTCGATCTTGTCGACCTAGTTCTAGTTTATTGCAAGCACTAATTCAAATCTGTCTCATTGACCCAACAATGTGCAGCTACTCACGCCGCCGTGTGAAAGTCTCTGAGTGCAACACACTCAACTAGAGCAGGTGTTGGATTTTATTTCCTAATAGCAACATTAAAAAGGCAAGATCATTTTTACCTGAAGATATAAATATCGATGTGCAATCAGTGGCCAGAATGCTTATAGTTTTATATTGAACTCTGTGGACTAAGAGGAGAATCAAAGACTATTTAATACAAATCCTTACATCTAGGTATACTATACACCTTAATGCTATGGTTTCTTGAAGTGCAGTCCCGATGGCTAGAAAACTAGAATGATGGAGGAACAAAATCAGAAAGATAAAAGACCAATGATTCACTCAATTTCTCTGTAAAAAAACGTACCTACTATTACGTTGCCTTGATCTTATCACACTATTGGAAGTTACTTCTTTTCAGAAAATATAGACAAGCAGAAAAGCGAAAAGTAGAAGCAGTGGCTTTTAAGCTGTCAACAGTTTGAAATCCTCTTCCACTGCACGAAAACACTATATAAGATAATCTATCTTTTCTAGCTTCATCATGTGTCGCACGTCGCACCGCACTACTCACGGATGAGAAAGCCCCAACGCCAACGGACGAAATAGGGCGTGAAAAATATTTTGAAGTAAACAAACACGTTGCACACTGCCACTGCGACTTTAATATTGTGATCCTTGTTATATAACAGGTTGTAAGATGTTTTTCTCTTTACAAAAAATAAAAAAAAATTATACGAGGAACAACAAAGAAACTATATCGACAGAATGCCTCTTAAGTGAACAAACTCGCGGGAGCTTGTGGCGTTGCTGTTGTTGCTTTTGGTTTATTTAAACTATGTATCTAGTGCCTGAAGTTGCTCGGCACGCGTTTGCCTAACGATTATGATAGAGCAGAAAATTCGGGTTGTTTTTCTTTTAGCAATTTTTTTTTTTTTTTTTTTTTTTTTTTTAATTTTTTTAAAGCACTTGGATATAGCTAATCCTGAAGGTTGTGCCGTTGTTTCGGTGGCAATCACCTCGTGATCATATCTCATTTTGATACTGAAACCAAAAATAATACAAGGCAGCAGCAGTTGTTGTACCATCGACAACAACTGCGATTGGAAACAAGAGCATTCACAGCAGCACTATTGGAATTTCGCTGAGAAATACGCCTGCGCGCGCCGAGCATTTTCATCTCAACGGAAAGTGCATTATTATTACATTAAATAGGTGAGGCATGCTTCAGGTTTGGTGTTGGGAATTGGATCTCCGCAGTATAATGGTTTAGATGTACATATATATAAGTTGGTATAATATTGATCTTGACTTCCTTGTGGCTCAATATAGAGACGAGGCAGTGAGTCGACACAATGAGGTCATTCTCTGGGCTTACTGATTTTTGGGATAAACTTTGTGCTTAGTATTTTATATATATCGTGGTTTTGCGTTTAAATCATTTTGAAAAAAGTTTTACTCAGATGCAATCACGTAAAGATTTAAGTTGTTATATATTTGAGTATATGAGACTACCGCATGGAACAGGCTAAAATGAACAAACAAATTTCTTTGTTACTACCATAATAAAAAGAAAGGAATCAGGAAAATTCGATAGTCTTTCTCATAGCACCTCAAAGATGTGATGATTCAAATAAACTCAGGGGAAAGAAAAACTAGTGAGATATAATATCCGAATGAAATGCTGAAAAGTGTACGGGGGTTACAAAGTGTCTTTTGTTGATAGATAGCGTTACTATCTACGCGCGCTGTATGAATATCAGTACGCATCAGAGGAACTGCTTCTACGAACTCCCACTTTACTCAGAATTTTCATACAACTAACTTATAACAACTAATAATAAAGACAGCCCGCTTCATAGAAGAATAAAATGCACGACTGGGTCGCACGAACTTGCTCTTATGTTCAATAATTGCGTAGTGGCTGCATATATGGATATTAAAAAAAAAATTAAATAATTCTTTTATTGTTTAAATTAGTTTAAGAGTTTTCTCGGAAAAACTAAGTATGCAATAAAATTTCAAAGCTATACGTCCATCTAGGAAAAAAAAATATTGAAAATCGTTGGACCAGTTTTTTTTTTTAAAGGTTATTTTTGAAAAACTTTTTCAAAAAATATTTTGAAATTTATTTGAGTATGCAAATATATGGCAATCTGTAGCTTACATTTGAAAAATAATTTTAAAAAAAATCAATCTACCCGTTTCCAACATATTTCGAAAACCAAAAATTTTTTTGAAAAGATTATAAAAAATCAAAAAAAAAAGTTTTTGAAAATTTTGAAATGTCATATTAATAAAATTATGAATGACTTCCTGTGGCCAAAATTTTATTGAAATCGAATGTATAATTTACGAGAAAATTTGATTTGAAAATACTGGTTCTATGAGAGGTACCGTTATTAGACAAATTTTGAAAAAAAATTTCAAACCAAAAGATAGATTTTTTTGCAAAAATAGCATTCTGAAAGTTTTATCAAAATCGTTAGAGCCGTTTTTGAGAAAATCAATTTTTGTCTTCAAGATTGTATGGCAGGTGCCGTTATTTTTGGACCTAGAGCAAAAATAAAAAAATATTTCCGAGGGACGGCCAAATAAATCCTAAATACCAAATTTGAAGCAAATCGGCCCACCCGTTCAGCCTCCAGAGGCGCGAACAGACATACAGACAGACAGACAGACAGACGGACGGAATTCCCAGACCCACTTTTTTCGACTTCTCCATCATCGTAATGTCATGTGTGATTGTTATCTCAAATTTTTTTTTCTGCACGAATCCATAACTTGCCTGTACCTATAATCGCAAGTAAAAAAGGGAAAAGGAAGGAAGGAAAAAGGTGGAGGCAATCTCAAATCGGTTCCTTTTTACTTGCGATTATAGGTACTATAAGGCAAGTTATGCATTCGTAAAAAAAAAAAAAAAAACATTAACATAAGAAGCCTAAAAAAGTGGGTCCGACAATTCTGACTGTCTGTCTGTCCGTCCGTCTGTATCGGCACCTACAGCCTAAACGGCTGGACAGATTTGCTTCAAACTTGTATTATTATGACGTCCTACAGAGGGGTTTTTGGAATAAGCATTCTAGCTTTAAAAATAACGGTACCTGCCATACGATTTTTAGTGAAAAATTAATTTTTTTCAAAAACGGCTTCTACGATTTTGATAAAACTTTCTGAATAGTGTTTTATGTGCAAGTTTTATGTTTTGGTTGGAATAGATTTTTCAGGAAAAGTCTTATAACGGTACCTCCCATAGGACCGGTTTTTTAAATCCGATTTTCTCGTAAGCCGCTTGACGGATTTCGATAAAATTTTTAATGTAGAAGCCCTTTTATAAAAGAAATAATAAAAATTCTTAAATTTTTCAAACAAAGTTTTTTTGAGTTTTTTAAAAAAGTTTCAGAAATTTTGTTCAATTTTTGTTTTTTCCAAAAACGGTTTAATTTATATTTTTTTAATTTTATTTTTCTGATAAAAACTACAAAGTGCTAGAAGTTGGCATACTAAAAAAAAATTGGAATATATTTTCCAAAAGTTTTCCAAAACAAAACTGTTTTTTGAAAAAACTGTTCGAACGGTTTTGAAATTTTTTTTTGTAAAAATTCAAAAAGGTAAACGAAACCTGATGGCTTATTTCATTTTCTCCAAAAAACGTTTAAGGTATTGATTTTTAAGTGATTTATAAAATTTCATATGATTTTTCAACGCTTTTTTCCCAAAATCTCAAGCACTCAAGATCATTTTAACACATTAGAGCAAGTTTGTGCGACCCAGTCGTGCACTTTATTTCTTATATGAAGCGTCCTGCCTTTATAATTAGTTAGTCTATGGTAAAAGCCACACCGTTATGAGAACTTAAATCTAGGAAAAAGCTACGTTATCTATTATTATCAAAATGCATAATGATACTTGTCAACTTATGTCATATTACAGATAAATCCAGGATTCCATTATTGGTATTTTTGTTGGAATACTAAAAACGCAGTTGACTTAAAAAAGTTAGGAACCGATTTGATAAATACAATTTTTAATTAAAATCGCTTCGTCCATTCGAATTCAGCAAGAACTTAAAAAAATACCTTAAAGAGAATTGGTACGGTATAGGAGCTACCGATAAGAAAACATAAGTCTATAAAACTTAAATACCATCTAGAGAGATATACTCGTAAATCTTACCAAATCTGAGCAATAATTTTGTGAATGTCGATGTCAACTCGTGGCTATTTCAATAAAATCGTTTTATTCAGATTTCCGGTGTTTGCATTTTTAGCAACAAAAAACTTTTTATGATTAAAATCTCTTACGCGGTTTTTAAAATATAAAACTAATTAAAAATTGAAGATATTATTTTAAGGGTAGGAAGCAGTTCAAACCGGGCTTAAAAAAAAATCTCGACAATCGTTTTTACATATAGCTAACTGCCATATTATGTGAATTTTTGAGAAAATTCTCCGTACAAATCGGTAACGGAATAATATTATAATGGTACTTCCTTCTTATTTTGAAAGTATTTCTTGATTGATTTTGAAGTTCAACACTTACTAAAGATAAAGAAATATTGATTCTAGGTTATATAAAAATGGACACATCATGTCCATAAGAAAAAAATATGCAACTTGGTAGGGAAAAGTGGCATAAAATGGCCCCCCTACGGAAAATGTTTTACAACTCGTTTTAAATTTAGCAATAACTTCATATGTTATATATTTTTAAGATTGTATCAATACAGTTTGTTTTGTAAGCTTCACGTTATTTATTCTATTTAAAGGACAATATTGAGTAATAGACCAAGGTCGATGATTTTTGAAACTAAAAAAAATTAAAATAGGATGAAACCAGTTGGAAAAGGAAGAGAATATATCAACTATGAAAAAAAAACATAAGCGAGAGCTACAGTACGTTTGGAACGAACTGTTGGATACCCTATTCCCTATATTTTTATATGTGTATGCGTCTGCAAAACTTAAATTTTTAAAAATTAGATTTTGAATGGAAATAGCGGTTATGGGTGTTTTTAACAATTCATGGACCACACTCTGCTACGTAACCAAGGAATATAAATCTAAGTGTTTATCTTTTTACTTCAAAACTGTGACCGATAGTTAAAAAACGTTAAAAAATTAAAGCCTTATACAACTTTTGACGGAAACGCCCCTTAAAAGTGGGCGTGTCTTAAAAATTTGAAGCACTAACTGAGCTTTGATCAGTATTTAGGCATATGTGTAAAACTACAGCTGAATCGAGTAGTTTTTAAACAATCTTACATGAAAAAGGGTATTTTATCGAAATCACGCCTTCAAAAGTGGGCGTATTGAAAAAATGTACACAAGAAAATGAAGAGATATATTTTTCATAAAACGAACGGAAGGGAAAAAGGTTTAAAGTGAATATTGGTAGTACCTTAAATGTTTAAAACTACATTTTTCGTTCTTTCATGAAAAGTGGGCGAAAGCCACGCCCAAAATTCAAAACTTTCTTTTCATACACAAACCATTTAGTTTCTACTTAGAGACGCAAAATTTTGGCTTGCAGATTCATTATAAATACCGTTTATTTACAAAAACAATTTTTTAATAGTTTCTATTGAAAAGTGGGCGTCAGCCACGCCCAAAATCAAATTTATTGATTTCGTACACAAGATGTGTATGTGCAAGTAATGCTAACAAAATTTAATGTTTTTCTCTTTAATATAACATTTGTTATTTTATAAAAACAATATTGATGGTTTTGTATGAAAAATGGGTGTCCGCCACGCCCAAACTGAAATATTTTTATATAATTGGAAGAAGGTTTACCTAAAGCTTGCGTGTGCAAAATTTTAGCGTTATGCTTCTATCGTAACTGTAAAAAAACATAATTTAATTTTACCAAATTGAGGTTGTTCAACAAAAATGGCGATTGTGGGCGTGTTTGTGGGCGGATTTTACTGGTTCAAGAACTTAGCCTTACTCTTGAACCAAAGATTATATATACCAAATTTCAGCTTTCTAGCTCAAAAATTGCGACCTCTAGAGAGTATACATACGGACGGATGGACGAACGGACGAACGGACGGACGGACGGACGGACGGACGGACGGACGGACGGACGGACGGACATGGCTAAATCGACTAGGCTTTTGATTCTGAGTCAGAATATATATACTTTTCTATACCTAACGGTATTATTTCTCTATGTTACAAACTCCACACCAAATACAATATACCCATTCTATGGAATAGGGTATAAAAACTACGGTCGATCTGTGGTCGGGAAGTGGGCGGAAGGGGGGTTTTAAGTGATTTTAAGGAAAACAAATTGTCTATCTCGATTTCCAGCGAAACTACAAATCCCATGGAAAAAAGTTATATTGCCAAGTTGTAGGTTATTGAAAGATCTACAACTTTTGTTAAAACACTTTTTCACATAACCTCAAAATGTATGTCAAAAATTCACATGGTAACATTTTTGGATTTTTATTTTTATCTTTTACAAACAAAATTTTTATTGCACGAAATTTGGTGAAAACTTGCCAAACAGCAATTTTTTTGATTCAAAATATTAATTTTTTCACCAAATTTTGACTTAATATCAAAATAAACATACTAGTTTTCAATCGAAAAATATAACGTCATTCGGTGTGGTTTTTATTCTCTGAAATCTCTTATTTCCGATTATGTTAAAAAAATGGTAAATTTTCTCAGAAAATGCAAAAATACCAACAACAAAAACTCGAATCGGAAATTTTTTTTATTAACCATATTATGTAGAATTTTGAGCGGTTTGAGATGAGTTGGATCGATTCCTCAATTTGTCTTTTACCTCTTCGACTGCAGTACTCTTCGTGGGATAAAGCCACACGTATTTCGAAAATGCATCTACTATCACCAGTAGATGGTTGTACTGCTTTCTCGTCGCGTCCATGGGACCGACATGGTCTATATGGTACGTTTCCAAAGGTTTATCTCCTTTATCTATGCGTGACAGTAGTCCTTTCTTTCTACAAGATTTGGCCTCTGTTACTATACAGTTTATGCAGCTTTGACGACATTGGATACTTTTCTAAGCAAATTTAAAATGTAGAACGTCTTTTCCACAAAATCCTTCCTCTTTCTGGCGGCGAAACGGAATTGTGGATGCGCCATATCAATTATTTCCCGTTCCATCAGCGTAGATACCACGGTCAACTCCTTGATGGGTTCCTTGAATCGTACCTCGTGTTTCAGGAAGTAGTCCTCGTACGTTTCCCTCCAAGATTTTCCGTACCACGCTTATCCATTGGTCTTCTTGCAGTGCGTCGACGTGCCTCATCTTGTTTCCTGAACGGTTTTCTACCACGTAGTCAAATGAAGGAACGTTGCCCATCGTGCTAATTGTGCCTTGTGGAAAAAGAGGAGGGGGAATTCAAAATGTTCGACCTTGCTCCGGTTTCCCTCAATAACTTTTTTTTCTTACGTTCTACGGCAAAAGCGTTGAAGGATTTTTCGTAGAACATTAAATTTACTAAAATTTGATTAGTACTTAAATCGTTGTATGTCATTTCGTTACCGAGATACGGAAGAAAAGAAGGAGGGAAAACTGGAAAACATTGACCTAGCTCCGGTTTTCACTCAATAACTTTTTTTCTTTACGTCCTACGACAAAAGTATGGAAGACTTTTTTTATAACAATAACCTTTTTTTTCTTTAGTCCTACTGCAAAAACTAACTCTACATTTTTGTAAAGCATAATTTTCCACAATTTGAGTGGTTCGAAAATTGTTGTATAACAATTCTTTACGAAAAAATTGGAAAAGAGGAGGTGGGTGGAACTGCAAATCTTTCGACCTTGCTCCGGTTTTTCCTTAAAAACATTTTCTCCTTACGTCTTACGAAAAAAACCGTATTAAAATTTTTTGTAGAACGTTAAATTTTCTACAATTTCAATATTGCGAAAGTTGTTGTACGTCAAGTCTTTACGAAGAAATGGAAAAAGAGGAGGGAGGTGGAAATGCAAAATTTTCGACCTTGCTCTGGTTTTTCCTTAATAACTTTTTTGCTTTACGTCCTACACAAAAAACGCGTTAAATTTTTTAGTAGAAGGTTACATTTTCTACGATTTGGATGGTAAAGAAATTGTTGTATGTCAATTTTTTTTTGCCAAGAAATGGGAAAAGAAGAGGAGGATGGAACTGCAAAATTTTGGTCATTGCTCCGGTTTTTCCTCCTTACATCCTACGGAAAAAAGTTGAAATATTAAAATTGTAGGAAATTTAACGCTCTACAAAAAACTAGACTATCTTTTTGCTTAGGACGTAAGGAAAAAAAGTTATTGAGGGGAAACCGGAGCAACGTCGAAAAATTTGCAGTTTTCCCATCTCCTTCTTTTGGCACAGGGTCCTCGAGGTCAAAAACTTAGCAAAATGTTTGTAAGCTATCCCTGAACAAAATCCCCAAGTTTTATTAATTTTTGACCTTTTTCCACCTAAACCCACTTTTTCCGACCTGTCCACTGGGCTATAATAGGTAGGTTCTCCCATCTCCCTCTTTTGGCACAGGGTCCTCGAGGTCAAAAACTTAGCAAAATGTTTGTAAGCTATCCCTGAACAAAATCCCCAAGTTTTATTAATTTTTGACCTTTTTCCACCTAAACCCACTTTTTCCGACCTGTCCACTGGGCTATAATAGGTAGGTATACGCAAAAATTTTGTTTCTGTGATATGAGCAACCACGCTATACTCTGTTCAAGTAATTCGTTCAGTACAGGGAAGATGGGACGTTTGCCTCTCAGTCTGGCTATATTTGCTTGCATACATCGGTCTCAAGCAAAAGCTCTCACATGGTTTCCGTACTTTGCATAATAAATTGCCGCAAATCGAGTAAATTGTACATTAGGGCTACCATCTGTTGATTTAAAACAAAACACCAAAATTTATTCATCTTTTTCAACAACACCAAGCGGCTTATTCAGAAAAGATATTTACAAAAATAAAAACAAATGACAACATCTCCCTTCAATCAAAAGCTGCAAAAGCTACAAAATCCAAATCTCAACATAGAAAAGCAGTAGCGAGATCCCTTTTTTTGAATCATGGCAACACTTTTAAGATGTGCTTTGTGCGATAACGATGAGGGTGAGGGTTCTTTTTGTTATACTAAGCAAAACGAAACAAAATACAAAAATCAGTCTGCTTGTTGCAGTCAAATTGAAAGGTTATGGGTGCGGACAAGTTTACAGAAAATCACAACAACAATTCTTGTGTAGTGCAGTGGTTTGGGTTTAATTTCAGAGGCAGATTCTGTTTTATGCCGAAAACAGATGTGCAGCGCTGCATGCAGAGCCGAACCTAAAACAGATGTGCATACTTTTGAAACTGTAAAATGCCTAGTTCTGTGCTGTCAAATCGAAGGAAGAATGTAGTGGCTGTCTGCACGCAAATTTAAAAGATTGTTTTGCTTTATGCCTGATTCACAACCTCGCGTCACGACGCGACGAGACGAGAGCGTCGCGATTATCGCTGTCTTTTTTTCTCGTTCTGAAAAATCAGAACGAGAAAAAGTGACAGCGGTAATCGCGACGCTCTCGTCTCGTCGTGACGCGAGGTTGTGAATCAGGCATTATTTGTGTGGTTAACTAGTCCTCGTTCAAAATACACGGGAGAGCGTTTATAAACACTTAAATAAAATGTAATTCACATGATTTTTAGCTTTTATACTACGTTTTCATTAGGGCTGAAATAAGACAATTTGGAAAATTTGCTAAAAAAGTGTTGGTTGAACACCAAGTTATATTTTTTCTCTTTCTTTTTTACCACCTTTTCATTCTTTCTTCTTGTTTTGTTATGTTTACGACTGCCGTTGCCCTGGATTTTATTTAAAAAAAGTTATTTTGTTTTGTTTACTTTTGCCGTTACCTTGGATTTTGTTTCCAAATTGACATTTTAGAAAATATCTGTTCAATTGTTGTCAATAAGTTATATGTATAATCATTTATGCACTACCTCCAGTAGCAATTTAAGCATTTAATTTTAACATTATAGTTTTTATATAATAGAAATTATCAAATCATTAATTTGTACGTGTTTTAAGCAACACTGTTTTTCTATTAAGATTATATGTAAAGTTTTCTAGCTTGAGCCAAAAGATTGTATTTATAATCTATAGTATTCCCAATAAGAGGAACGCTTGGTGCGCCATATATGGAAGAAGTTCACAAACACTTGATTGGTGAACTAGGAGTGGTTTTTGTTTAGATTGCTATCTGAAACTAAAACAACAATAGAAGACATTTGATGTAAACTAGATAAGACAACTAGTGCCGCCATTAACGTAGTTCAGAACTAAGATACATGTTCCATGAAATTACTATAAAAATGTATATAGTTACAATGGCCAAACTCAACTTCTCAGTTCAAAAAATGCAAAGCTTGTTTATTGTGTGCGAATAAACACCGCACATCTTTTTTCGGCAAAACTGTCAAAATAAGTAATGCCAGATACTAATTATTTTAATTTTGTTCGTTTGTTGTTGTGGCTGCAATGAAACTAGGCAGCCTTTTTAGGAATAGAGACATCGTGCAGCGCAAGGCTGCGTACATACCCTGGAAAGTGACAGCTCCCATAAGAACCTGTGTAATTTATTTTCTCTGCATGGGAAATGGCTGCACATCTGTTTTGACCATTAGTTTGCCACTAGGATTACCTGCAGGCATCATTGGTAGATAAAAAGCTCCCTCATAAGGCATTTACTGAACTATTTTCTTGAACAAAGTATAGTTACGTGCGATCCATTCATGCGATTTATTTATTAATGTGGTTCTGTGTTGGGTATGCTCCTATCAATATAGAATAACATCTTTCCATTTGAGAAAAAAAAACATAAGCGAGAGCTACAGTACGTTTTCAATGATTTGTTGGATGCCCTATTCCCTATATTTTTGTATATATATGCATTCGCCTCCCGCAGCCAGCCGCTGTTCCAGTTTCAGAAACAAAATTCTTCTTTAGCAGACAGGAAAAAATTCAATAACATTAATTTCGTGCGGCTGATGTTCAATAACTGCTGGCGCAATAAAAACAAAAAGGCGTAGGCCACGCCCAAAGTTAAAACTTTTTTTTGCCAGGGCAATTGCTTTGAACTCAGTTAAATTCAATTTTTAAGCTCGCAGATCGACTTGAATAAAACCAGACAAAACTTAAATTTTTCAAAATTATATTTTGAATGTAAATAGCGATTATGGGTGTATTTAACAATTCTTCAACCACACTCTCCTACATAACCAACATATACAAACCAAAGTGTTCATCTTCTTACTTCAAAACTGCGACCGATAGTTAAAAAACATTAAACAAATAATGCATATTACGACTTCTGACGGAAACGCCCATTAAAAGTGGGCGTGTCTTAAAAACTTGAAGAACTAACTGAGCTTTGATCATAAGCCAGTATTTAGGCATATGTGTAAAACTACAGCTGAATCGAGTAGTTTTTAAACGATTTTACCTAAACAAAAGTATTTTATCAAAATCATGTTTTTCAAAGTTGGCGTTGAAAAAATTTACACAAGAAAATGTAGAGATATATTTTTCATATAACGAACGGAAGGGAAAAATGTTGAAATTGAATATTGGTAGTAATACCTTAAATTTTTAAAAGTACGTTTTTCGTTCTTTCGTGAAAAGTGGGCGTAAATCACGCCCAAAATTCAAAAATATCTTTTCATACACAAACTTTTTAGTTTCTGCTAAGAGACGCAAAATTTTTGCTTGCAGATTCAGTATAAATACCGTCTATTTGCAAAAACAATTTTTGTATAGTTTTTAGTGAAAAGTGGTCGTCAGCCACACCCAAAACCAATTTTTTTTATTTAATACACAAGATGTTTATGTGCAAGTTATACTCACAAAATTTAATGTTTTTCGCTTATAACAATTGTTTTTTTTTTTTTTATAAAAACAATATTGATGGTTTTGTATGAAAAATGGGCGTCCGCCATGCCCAAACTGAAATATTTTTATGTGATTGAAAGAAGCTTTACCTTAAGCTTAGGTGTGCAAAATTTTAGCGTTATGCTTCTATCGTAACTGTACAAAAAACATAATTTAATTTTACCAAATTGAGGTTGTTCAACAAAAACGGCGATTGTGGGCGGATTTCACCGGTTCAAAAACTTAGCCTTACTCTTGAACCAAAGATTATTATGTACACAGCTTTCTAGTTGAAATTATGTTGAAATTTCAACGCGCTCTAACGTTCTAACGGTACGCCTGAGAAATAAACCATGTATATAAACATTGTAGGAAATTTAATGGTCTTTAATTTTATTGTGAGTGAGAGTTAAGATGCATAGTTTCCGAGATGTAAGCAAAAAGCCGAAAAAAATGCGAAAATTCCGCGGTTTTTCGCGGATATCTCAAAACGCACCAGGAAATTTTGTTGGATTTCTTCAGATTCGGATTCAGCGATCACAACTACATAGAAATCAAACAAAAAATCCATTTGTATATTTTTTGTAACATGAGGGCGATTTTAACTACTCTTTCACTGGACTAATGGGGTACTTGTGCTGAACACTCTCGATTAGAATGGGAAATGCATTTCAATGATTGGTCAAATCATTTGAAGACATTTTAAATCGAATATTAATATTGTTACCTTCTGGTAACTTAGCTAAAGTCCACTTTGCAATACAAAAAATGCCGTAGAAATATTAAAACGATAATATCAATTACTAGCAATACCACTCCATAAAAGAAAACAAGCATATTGTGGCCGTAGCTCTTAGGAGACCACAGACCAAGATCTAGTGTTAAAAAATTGTTCAAATATAGCTATAGCGAGCAGAATTCCTTTACCTTTGTTTGTATGTGTAAGTGGAAAAAGTTGGTTTTCGGGTCAAAACCGAGCCAAGATACATTATATAAGTGCATGTGAAGTGGGATTTAAATCACTATTCAACTATGTTGCTTGCTGTTATAGTGTCTATTGTTTGTTGTTTAGCAGCTAACAAATTTGATCATATTGTGGTAAGAGTATATTTTCTTCTATTTCGAATTCCGTGATATAGCTATGGTTGATTGGGGCAAATTTTAAAATATTTTTAGCCAAATTCATGTAGGTACCTAAGGTGACACAACAGCACGCTATTTGAAAGTACATGTATCGAATGCATAATGCTAATAAATTTCCTTTAGTGAGACCAGCTGGACATTAATGTACTATTAGAATATATAGATTCAAACCAAAAAAAATAAAAAAATAAAAAAAACACTGGCTGACTGGGAACAAATATATAGTAGGTAGTTTGGTATACAAATAAATTTTATTAAAAAAAAAGGTTTATAGATCTTGTCATGCTTGTACATATAACATCAATGTTATAAATGATTCGTTTCTTTATTCCTTATTATTATTCCTGTTTGTGCGTTGATAATAGGAGCGGTCATAATACCGGTTGTCAAAATTCTGTATGACCAAAATTCTGTCTTTTGTTTTTTGTTTTTGAAAATACTGCATGACTTCAATTCTGTATTTCAGAATTCTGTATTTCAAAATTCTGTATAGCTATGCCAAATATCTGTTCATCCAAAATGCTATTAGTATAAAATTCAGTTTTTTTAACAATACCACAGATAATGTACAAAAGTGCGCACTTTTGTACATTATCAAAACAGAATTTTGAAAACAGAATTTAGCAATACAGAATTTTGCCCATACAGAATTTTAAAATACAGTATTTTGTAAACAGAATTTTGACCATTCAGTATTTCGACCCCAACCCGCTGATATTCTGCAAGTAATATGAAACACTAATGAGGTGTTGGGATTTTCTTTAAATTATTATTTCCAGTTAGAATGCCAACTCGGCAACGCATTACGATGTCAAACTACTTTCAAAAAGAATTAACGGACATGCACTTCTGCTACGGTTTAGCTGATGGTCGAGATCGTGAAACCCAAAGACCTTACGCGGAGACATATCCAAATAGGAAGTATTCAATTCGTAAAATTTGTTTGTTCAAGAATCCACCGACGCACGCGACGCCCACTGTAGAAATTGGCTCATCTAGCGGAATTAAATTAATAGCCATTACAAGTTGAACATTTTTGATAATTTTTTTTTTTGCAACATTTATAATTAATTAGCGCATTTAATAAAAAGCTGATATTTTTTTTAAAACACAAACAGACTTTTAATTTTTATTTATGTGTAAGGATACTGTGTTTTTTTAAGTCGATTCGGGCCATAAGAAAGAATTCGAAAAACTGTTCCCAGTGCCACCTAAGGGTACTTAACAAATTAATTACATTTCGAACATCAGCTATCGGTGCATAAAAAAGGAATTTTTGAAAATGAGTATGACTACTTAAAATAGCCTAAGTAACTCCTTACAACATCAGCTATATGCCAGTGAAAATTCTGTCAAAATAGGTCCAGCCGTTTCCGAGGTTAGCCGGAACAAACAGCCAGACAGACCGACAGACAGAAAAAAAAAAATAAGGATTGCGTTTTTGTTATAAGTTACTTTAACTCTTATACTTAAATACCCATTGAGTAAAAAGCCGATATTTTGAAATTACAAACAGACACTTCATTTTTATTTATGTACTCTTTATATACTTCTCCTAATTTTTGATGTACCAGGTCTCTGAAAGTACTGTCTTGCACTTTGGTATAACAATTTCAAAAAATTATTTACAGATACAAGGAAAAAGTCTAGCTATGTTATTTTTTTTACAAGATTCATAAAAAATATTAACAAAAATTAATAGAACTAAAATTCCTTACATATAAAGAAAAAAACTTGCTTTAAAGAGCTTTGAAAGTACACGTTTCTTGGGCTTTGGTACAGACTTGTAATAAAATAAATTTCTCTCCCAAAAAACTTTTTTTTAATTTTTTTTTGTAATATTTGTAAACTACAACCATTCATAATTTTTATTGAACGGAACTCTGAAAGTGCGAGTTAAATGTACTCAGGTATAGAGATAGACCCATTTTAAGCCCATTAATTACGCTCTCAAACATTTTTTTGAATATTGTTTACTTTTTCCTTCTATTTATGAACATTGATCATAATACCATAGACTAACTATTAATAAAGACAGGCCGCGCCGCTTCAGAGAAAAAAAAAGGAACCGATTTGAGATTGCCTTCACCTTTTTCCTTCCTTCCTTTTCCGTTTTTTTCTATGAAGCGGCCTGTTTTTAAAAAAAAAAAAAGTTAGAACTAACTAATAATAAAGACAGGCCGCTTCATCGAAGAAAACATAAAGGAGAGCTACAGTACGTTTGGAACGAACTGTTGGATACCCTATTCCCTATAAATTTTTGTATGTGTATGCGTCTGCCTCCCGCAGCCAGCCGATGTTCCAGTTTCAGAAACAAAATTCTTCTTTATCAGACAGAAAAAAATTCAATAACATTAATTTTGTGTGGTGTGATGTTCAATTAGTGCTGGCACAGTAAAAAAGGCGTGTGGCACGCCCAAAGTTGAGACTTTTTATTGCCAAGGCAATTAGTATGAGCTCAGTGACATTCAATTTTATTCTTGCAGAACGATTTGAACAAAACAAGACAAATCTTAAATCTTTAAAAATTTTGAGATTTTGAATATAAAAAGCGATTACGCTCGTTTTTAACAATTCTTAAACCACACTGCTACGAAACCAAGGAATTAAATCTAAGTGTTCATCTTTTTACTTCAAAACTGCGACCGATAGTTAAAAAACGTGAAGAAATTAATGCATTATACGACTTTTGACGGAAACGCCCCTTAAAAGTGGGCGTGTCTTAAAAATTTGAAGCACTAACTGAGCTTTGATCAGTATTTAGGCATATGTGTAAAACTACAGCTGAATCGAGTAGTTTTTAAACAATCTTACATGAACAAAGGTATTTTATTGAAATCACGCCTTCAAAAGTGAGCGTATTTAAAAAATGTACACAAGAAAATGTAGAGATATATTTTTCATAAAACGAACGGAAGGGAAAAAGGTTTAAATTGAATATTGGTAGTACCTTAAATTTTTAAAACTACGTTATTCGTTCTTTCATGAAAAGTGGGCGAAAGCCACGCCCAAAATTCAATAATTTCTTTTCATACACAAACGATTTAGTTTCTACTAAGAGACGCAAAATTTTGGCTTGCAGATTCATTATAAATATACCGTTTATTTACAAAAACAATTTTTTAATAGTTTCTATTGAATAGTGGGCGTCAGCCACTCCCAAAATCAAATTTATTGATTCAAACACAAGATGTTTATGTGAAAGTAATGCCAACAAAATTTAATGTTTTTGTCTTTAATATAACATTTGTTATTTTACAAAAACAATATTGATGGTTTTGTATGAAAAATGGGCGTCCGCCACGTCCAAACTGAAATATTTTTATTTAATTGGAAGAAGGTTTACCTAAAGCTTGCGTGTGCAAAATTTTAGCGTTATGCTTTTATCGTAACTGTACAAAAAACATAATTTAATTTTACCAAATTGAGGTTGTTCAACAAAAATGGCGATTGTGGGCGTGTTTGTCTGCGGATTTTACTGGTTCAAGAACTTAGCCTTACTCTTGAACCAAAGATTATATATACCAAATTTCAGCTTTCTAGCTCAAAAATTGCGACCTCTAGAGAGTATACATACGGACGGACGGACGGACGGACGGACGGACGGACGGACGGACGGACATGGCTAAATCGACTAGGCTTTTGATTCTGAGTCAGAATATATATACTTTTCTATACCTAACGGTATTATTTCTCTATGTTACAAACTCCACACCAAATACAATATACCCATTCTATGGAATAGGGTATACAAATCTCCACAACCGTTTTCATTCAAACTACTATATATCAAGTTTGAAGAAAATACGTCAAGCGGCTTAGGCTGTAGCATGACGTGAAAAAGCGCACATCCGCACATCCGCACAGACGCACAGACAGACCGACGGACGGTATGGCGAAAAACACTTTTTTTGGGCTTCACTATCATCGTAATGTCATGTTTGATTAAAACCTCGATTTTTTTTTCTGCACGTAACCAATACTTGCCCTATTGAGCAAGTAAAAAGTCAAGACCTGATGATTTAGATTTTATACTGTTGTTGTGTGTTCTTTTCTCTTCTGTCTTGTCTATCTCTTTCGGTCCTGTTTGTGTTGTCTAGAGCCAAAGGCCTCAGTTGCCAGTGCTTGTAAGTTGTAAGTGTGTCTACTTCGTTCGATTCATCGACGGAGTAGATTAAAAATGTAATGTAATGTTTAAAAGCCAGCATGCAGTTTTTAATAAATTTCTTGTATGGCTATATTCAACACTTTGCAGCAGTTTTGAAGGACATTCGTTTTCCTTAATATTTATGTTAGTTTCCATGTGTGTTTTTGTATGCCTATACACATAATTTTTGTGTATCAAAAATACAAGCCCTGCCCTTAAAGAACTTACATGCATAAAAGCAAGTTTGAAGGACGCCTTTGTGCACTTTATTCTTTAATAAAACCAAATTCTGCAACCATTTGTGAGTCCATTTTTCGCGTTTTAAGAATAAAGTTTAAAATTCAAGAACGAGTTTTCAGCATTTCTTCTGAACACCGCACCCGTAAAGGACTCTTACAGAATACATCGCCAAAACCCAACTTATTTTGTGGCAGTACTTTGCAATTCTCTTGGAGGATCCCCAAGGGATTAATTTTCAAATCATAAAAACATAATTCGTTATAACCGAAATTTGAGGTTTGGTGTTGTCTGCTCGCAACCACTACACCAAAGCGATTAGACAAAATGTTGTTTTATGAGGACATACCAAAATACAGAATCAAAAAAAAAAAAAAAAAAAAAACATCAACCCAGAGTATCTTCTGTGATTTATTATATCCATATTTTCTTCCAGCTTATTGTGTCTTTCTGTGCTTTTGCCTGCCAGGACCAGAAAATTTTCCATTACCATTATCCTCCGAACCCTCAATTAGAGGGTGGTTATGGTATGAGTTTGCTAGAATATGCGTCCCATTGACAGTAATTGTCTCTTTGAAGGCAACCAACAATATGTATAAAAAAAGATATAAAACGGCTACATTATCATGACTTGATTTCTAATTTGTGGGAATTAAATGTTTTTATTTTTTGTTGTTTTTTTGTGCAGATAAAAGTTCGCGTATAATGTCATTCCTGGAGAACACCCAGTTCGGTACCGTCATCGTCATATCTATTGCCTTGTCGTTTGAAAAAAGTTTAGATAGCTGCTTAATAAATGCTAATACTTAATGTAAATTTGTTTTGTGAATTAGGGTATATTTGTATACTCTTATATTTAATGTATACATACATAGAAATATCCCCCAAAATATCACGGGGAAATTAATATACATATCTATCATTTTGAGAGGAATGGGATTTTTGCCTTCTTCGACGTCGCACGTAGTCCTTGTTGTTATCATTCTTTGAGTTGCATATAATATTTTTTGGGACATAATCTTCATGTTGGCTCTACAACCTGAAAGTGCTTTGCCCAACAAAAATAATGACACCATTTTGGATGAAACTTTTTAAGTAAATAACGGAATAGTCTGCTGGAGCTCATAGTGGCAAGAGAGGGTGAATTAAACCATAAGCATACAAAATGAATTGAGTGTCTGTCGCATGCCCTTGCTCTTTTTCTAGATAGTAGGTAACGCAATAATTTACATATAAGCTATTTAATTTAAATATTTCATTAGCTTCCCGCAATTCACAAAATGTGTTTTTTTATTAAATCGGAATCAAAATTAACGGTTTTGCCTGACGGTTTTATGAGACTTTTCTTCGATAGTTTACCTTTTATACTTGTATGTATAAGAAGTACAAAAACCATTTTTTCCAATTTTTCAAATTCGATTAAGAAGTTTAAGAGATAAATTATCATTATGTATAAATTATTATGTCGTGCCAGTAACATGGCATAATGCGGACCTTACACCACGCAATATTATTGCTCAATATATAAATCAAAAATATTGCGTAAAAATGCGTCGCCCTTACACGATGCAATATTATTGCAAGACATTATTGCTTGCTTTCCTGCAGTTTGCCTTTGACGACGCAGTATGCTGCGCAAAATATTGAAGAAGTTCCACGAAATATTAAAAAAATTTAACATTCCACAATGCAAACCGAAATTACTGCGCAATAAATTCCTTACACGGTCAATATTACTGCGCAATACCAAGTACTGTGCAATAATATTGCGTGGTGTAAGGCCCGCATAAGAAAGGAGTTTGAAGCGAAGCAACTAAGCCGAAGCGTACCTTGCTTCAGGATCAAGTGCGTGCAGACAGACATAACATTTGTATTTGCTCTATAGGCCAATCATTGGATTCATGCAGTAAACAATAACATGCACAACTGGTTCCCACGAACTCGGTCTAATGTGTGACAGTGTTCTTGGGGCTTGGAATTTTGATAAAAATAAATTTTTCAAAATTCTTAAATACCTAAATACTTAAACAAATAAAATGCACGACTTGGTCGCACGAACTTGCTCTAATGTGTGACAGTGGTCTAAGGGTTTGAGATTTTGATAAAAATACATTTTTCAAAATTCTTAAATAAATACTTAAACTAATTTGAGCTGAAAAAAAAGTAGGCCATTTTATTTCTTGGGTAAATTTGAATTTATGAGAATAAATTTATAAAAATCTGTGGAGCGGTTTTTGAGAAAAAAAGTTTTTTTTGAAAAACTTTTTGAAAATTTTTTTTAAAAAAAATTTAAAAACGCCAATTTATAGGTATTCAGCAAATACATTTATTTAAAATTTTTAGAAAAAAATTTAATAAGCAGTTTTCAAAATATTAATTTTTTAAATTTTTTTTTTTAAAATGCTTTTAAAAATACAAAAAAATATTTTTCAAAAATATTGGTATGCAATACAAATTGAGCTACCTACAGCTATATGTGTGTGAAATTTCGAAAGAATCGGTTGAGTCGTTTTCGAGTTAGTCGAAAGCAAAAAAAACGGTCCTATGGAAAGTACCGTTCTTAGCCATTTTTTTAAATTTTTTTTTCAGCCATATGATTGGTCGTACCTAAAAACCAACACTGATTTTTTTAAATCGAAATCGTTAGAGCCGTTTTTGAGAAAAATAAGCTTTAACGTAACGGTTGTATGGCAGGTACCGTTATTTTTTGAGCTAAAAAAAAAAATTTCAATTTTCTCTCTGTACAATACCTAAAAAAGTCTATATACCAAGTTTGAAGCAATTCGGCCCACCCGTTTGGGCTGTAGGTCTCTATACATACAGACAGACAGACAGACAGACAGACAGACAGACAGACAGACAGACAGACATACAGACGGACAGAATTTTTAGACCATCTTTTTTCGTCTTCGCTATCATCGTAATGTCATGTTTGATTGTTATCTCAAAACTTTTTTTTCGACGAATGCATAACTTGCCTTATAGTACCTATAATCGCAAGTAAAAAGTGCGTTGTCTTATTTCTTGGATAAATTTGAATTTATGAGAGTAACATTTTTTAAAATCTATGGAGCGGTTTTTGACAAGAAAAGTCTGTTTTTGAAAAACTTTTTGAAAACATTTTTCAAAAAAAATTCAAAAAATACCTAGAGGGTGATAATGGTAGAGTGCGGATGTAGTGTTTGGTTACTAAACTTATAGAGTTGCGCTTGGGCAGATTTTTTTTTAACATTTATAAGTTATTTTTTAAGGTTTAAAAAAATTTCAATTTTCCCTCTGTTCAATACCTAAAAAACTCTATATACCAAGTAGGCTGTAGGTGTCTATACATATACATACATACAGGCAAACAGTCAGACAGACACACTGACAGACAGATATACAGACGGACAGAATTTTCAGAGCATCTCTTTTCATCATCGCTATCATCGTTATGTCATGATTCTCTTAACTTTTTTTTCAACAAAAGCATAACGTGACTAATCGCAATTAAAAATCGAGGCGTTTTAATGAAACATGGCATTACGATTGTCGAGATTTTTTATACCCTATTCCATAGAATGGGTATATATTGTATTTGGTGTGGAGTTTGTAACGTAGAGAAATAATACCGTTAGGTATAGAAAGTATATATATTCTGATTCAAAATCAAAAGCCTAGTCGATTTAGCCATGTCCGTCCGTCCGTCCGTCTAACCGTCCGTCCGTATGCATACTCTTTAAAGTTCGCAATTTTTGAGCTAGAAGCTGAAATTCGGTATATAATCTATGGTTCAAGAGTAACTGGCTGCGCACAATGGTGTAGCAGTACAGCAGTAGCACGCAGTAATGTCAAAGTAAATGTCAAAAAAAAGTAGCTCACAAAGCAGCATACACGAATACAATGTGTAGCACTGAACTCAAAAAAAAATCATGTCTGGCCATTTTGGTTTGTTGTTGTTTTGCAGCGCAGCAGGTCGTGAAGTTCAAGTCGAGTCGACTTGTACTTCAGCGACTCTCTCTGCTACATCTCTACTTCACATTGTAGCTGTGCAATACGATTTACATACATTTTACTTTGACATTGCTGCGTGCTACTGCTACTGCTACACCATTGGGCGCAGCCAGTAAGGCTAAGTTTTTGAACCGGTAAAATTCACCCACAAACACGGTAAAATTAAATTATGTTTTTTGTACAGTTACAATAAAAGCATAACGCTAAAATTTTTGCACACGTAAGCTTTAGGTAAACCTTCTTTCAACCAACTAAAAATGTTTCAGTTTGGGTGTGACTGGCGCCCATTTTTCATACAAAACCATCAATATTGTTTTTATAAAATAACAATTGTTATATTAAAGCAAAAGACATTAAATTTTGTGAGTATTACTTGCACATAAACATCTTGTGTATAAAATCAAAAAATTTGATTTTGGGTGTGGCTGAGGACCATTTCTTACTAGAAACTATAAAAAATTGTTTTTGAAAATAAACGGTATTTATAATGAATCCGCAAGCCAAAATTTCGCTTCTCTTAGTAAAAACTAATAAGTTTGGGTACGAGAAGAAATGTTTGAATTTTGGGCGTGGCTTACGCCCACTTTTCATGAAAGAACGAAAAACGTAGTTTTAAAAATTTAAGGTGTACTGCCAATAATCAACTTAAACTTTTTTTCCCTTCTGCTCGTTATATGAAAAATATATCTCTACATTTGTTTGTGTAAATTTTTTCAATACGCCCACTTTTAAAGGCGTGGTTTTGATAAAGCACCTTTGGTCAGATAAGATCTTTTAAAAAGTACTTGATTCAGCTGTAGTCTTACACATATTCCTAAATATTGACTTTTGATCAAAGCTCAGTTAGTGCTTCAATTTTTTAAGACACGCGCACTTTTAATGGGCGTTTCCATCGAAAGTCGTAATATGCATAATTTTTTTGATGTTTTTTAACTATCGGTCGCAGTTTTGAAGTAATAAGATGAACACTTCGGTTTGTATACCTTGGTTATGAAGGAGAGTGTGGTTTAAAAATTGTTAAATACACCAATAATAGCTATTTTCATTCTAAATCTAATTTTAATTTAAGTTTTGTCTGGTTTTGTTCAAATCGATCTGCGAGCATACAAATTGAATGAAACTGAGTTCATAGAAATTGCAATCGCAATAAAAAGTCTCAACTTTGGGCGTGGCTCACGCCTTTTTGCTTTATTGCGTCAGCAATTATTGAACATCAGCCACACAAAATTAATGTTACTGAATTTTTTCCTGACTGGTATAGAAGAATTTTATTTCTGAAATTGGAACAGTGGCTGGCTGTAGGAGGCGAATGCATATACATACAAAAATATAGGGAATAGGGTACCCAAAAGTTCGTTGAAAAAGTATTGTAGCTCTCGCTTATGTTTTTATTTCCTTTTAGTCCGGCTCAAACTGGTACCTTTCAAGTAACAGTTTTTTTTCATTTTGGATTTGCTCGAAAACTGCTCTAACGATTTTGTATGAAACTTTGTTTTTAATATGCACAGAATATTTCAAAGAAAAGTGCATTTTTAGTTTTTGACCGACAATGGTTTTAATATAGTTTTATTAATTTGACCATAAGTGGACTTTTATAGCACCCATAGATGACATCTAAATTTTAAATATTAAATGTTTCTTAACGTTAGACGAGAGCTAACGTATCCAGTTTTATATAAATTTCTTTAGTTTTTACCAAATTTTTCAAAAATTAGTGTATTTTTTGTTGCCCAAAAAGTTTGTTATCATTGTACTATTGCACCCACAGAACAAGTACGTGCGACCCAGTTGTGCATTTTATTTATTTCGTTCTGTGATATTTTTGGTTGTACGGGATCCGTTAAAAATCCCGAAAAATCAAAATCCCGAAAATTCAAAATCCCGAAAAATCAAAATCTAGAAAAATCAAAATCCCGAATGTTCAAAATCCCGAATGAAAAAAAAGCCAAGTACTGTTTATTAAGAAAACTGTTGACACAGGCGCCTGCCAGACAACTGGACATACCCTTAGCGGAGCAACGAAGTTGCGTAAGCGGGTGTGTCCCCGAAAAAGGGAGTTAAAATCCCAAGAACCCGCGAAGCGGGCCACCCAGGTCAAATTAATTACAAATGTTACAGACACAGGCGCCTGCCTGACAAATTTACATACCCTTAGCGGATTAGCGAAGCTGCGTGAGCGCGGTGTGCCCTCGAAAAAGGAGGAGAAAATCAAAAGATACCGCGAAGAGGGCCACCCAGGTCAAATTATATACAAATGTTACAGACACAGGCGCCTGCCTGACAAATTTACATACCCTTAGCGGAGCAGCGAAGCTGCGTGAGCGGGTGTGTCCCCGAAAAAGAGAGTTAAAATCCCAAGAACCCGCGAAGCGGGCCACCCAAGTACTGCTGATTATGAAAACTGTTGACATAGGCGCCTGTCGCATCACTAATCCGATTTATCAGTATTGATTGCTATTCGGGATTTTTTCGGGATTTTGATTTTTCGGGATTTTGATTTTTCTGGATTTTGATTTTTCGGGATTTTGATTTTTCGGGATTTTGAACTTTCGGGATTTTGGTTTTCGGGATTTTGAACCAGACCCTGGTTGTACCGCTTTGATCTGGCTTCCGTTTTTCTTATGAATCCATAGTTCGCTTTTAAGAAGGTAGGTATAGGTACCTATATCCGCCTGTAAAAATGATAGGTTAAATAAATTAAAGGTGTTGTGGTTTCAAAGTTCATTTCATATTGTGTCAACCAGAAGCAAAAAAAAAAAAAAAAAAAAAACACAAATAGTTTTTTTTTTATACGGCACCTTTAAATGATAAGCCACAGCCCACTGCGCGAGCGATAGGAAATTAGGGAGGATGGGAAAGGAGGTGTCGATGAACATTGGTCTTGAATGTTTGAAGATCAAACGACTCGAAAAAAGGTCGATAGTGGCAAAATGAATGATGTTTACATGCATGTGGCTATGCATGCATGTGAACATCATTTACTTTGCCACTGTCGATCAGTGTTGCGGCCCTACTACTATGATTTAAAATTAATTAAAAAATTTAAAATGTCGCGTCGATGCAATCAAAAGGAGTACATTTTTTACTTGCGATTATAGGTACTATAAGGCAAGTTATGCATTCGTAAAAAAAAAAAAATTTTTTTTGACAATCAAACATAACATTAAGATGATAGAGAAGCCTAAAAAAGTGGGTCCGACAATTCTGTCTGTCTGTCTGTCTGTCTGTCTGTCTGTCTGTCCGTCTGTCTGTATCGGCACCTACAGCCTAAACGGCTGGACCGATTTGCTTCAAACTTGGTACATAGTATTATTATGACGTCGTACAGAGGGGTTTTTGGAATTAGCATTCTAGCTCCAAAACTAACGGTACCTACCATATGATTTTTTATGAAAAACTCATTTATCTCAAAAACGGCTCCTACGATTTTGATAAAACTTTCTGAATGGTATTTTTTAAGTAAACTTTATGTTTTGGCTGGAACAGATTTTTCAGGAAAAGTCTTATAACGGTACCTCCCATAGGACCGGTTTTTTTAAATCAGATTTTCTCGTAAACAACTTCACGAATTTCGATGAAAATTTTAATATAAAAGCTCTTTTATAAAAGAAATAATATAAATTCTTTAATTTTTCAAAAAAAAATTTCTTTGAGTTTTTAAAAAAAAAGTGAAAATTTTTTTTTGACTTTTGGTTTTTTCAAAAACGGTTTGTTCAAAATTTTTAAAATTTTTGTTTTCTGATAAAAGCTACAAAGTTCCAGAAGTTGGCATACTCAAAAAAAAATTGGAAGATGTTTTCGAAAAGTTTTTCAAAAAAAACCGTTTTTTGAAAAAACGGCTCCAACGATTTTGAAAATAAAATTCCTTAAAATTCAAAAAAGTAAAAGAAATCTAATGGCTTACTTCATTTTATCCAAAAACCGATTTAATGTTGATTTTTAAATGATTAATAAAATTTCATATGATTTTTTCATTGTTTTTTTTTTCAAAATCTTAATCACCAAGACCACTGTAGCACATTAGAGCAAGTTCGTACGACCCAGTCGTGCACTTTATTTTTTGTTGGTCTTATTTCCTGGGGCCTAATTTCGCGGAGCCTGTCCAGAAAAATGACAAATCTATAATATTTATTATACTTTCGGAAATTGGGAACTTTATTTTAGAAAGAATAGACAAAATAAATTATTATCTTTTTTTTCTGTTTTTTTTTTTTTTTTAATTTTTTACTAAATTTTGGTTCTGTTAAAATAACGTTCTTGACGCGATTCTCAATTAAATTATAAAAGTAAAAGAATAAAACAGGATGCAATTGAAACTGGTTACCATACCACAAAGTGCATGAAATCTTTCCATTTTATTTCATTTTTCATTCATATTTCATGGTTGAACATCTTCTGCTATGTTTCATTAAATGCTTATTGAAAGTGAATTCTACATTTAGTAACTCAATGCAGTGGAGATCGCTCCTTCTCCAAATGGAAAATTTGAGAAGTAAGGTACAGTTCTTCAAGATTGATCAAACAGTTTTTCGCTGATGTCATGTCCATGGTGGTGCCATGCCATTTGGCCATATGCCATATGGCCATATTTCAAAATATGGCCATATGACACTTTTGAATTGTGTCATATGACCATATTTTGATATATGGCTATTTGTCACTTTGGTAATGTGTCATTTGACCATTATGGCCAAATGACACTTTAAAACTTGTTCTTAAACTGCAAAAACAAAAACGAAAGAAAATTTTGCATATGCAATATTTCTTTCACCGACGATAGCAGCCGCGATTCAAAATTTGCAAAATGGTTCGGGCAGGAACTATCTTTTAGATGGTACTTAGTGTTGTACCAGCTTGCGGCTACAAACAATTGATAATTGTGCACTTCGCTCATGATACAAGTACACAAACATTCATACATCATATATACATAATGTACATTCATACTTCAGGGTTCAGGTATAATAATTGGTAGCGAGCGAAGCGAGCGGAAAAAAATTTGCCCAAAAGAGAATCAATTTGGGGTGTGAAAATAAAAAAATTCGCGCGAATTTTTAGTGTTGTACCAGCTTGCGGCTACAAACAATTGATAACTGTGCACTTCGCTCATGATACAAGTACACAAACATTCATACATCATATATACATAATGTACATTCATACTTCAGGGTTCAGGTATAATAATTGGTAGCGAGCGAAGCGAGCGGAAAAAAATTTGCCCAAAAGAGAATCAATTTGGGGTGTGAAAATAAAAAAATTCGCGCGAATTCCGTCCATCTTTATGTCTGTCCGTTAGAACTCAGAGCCTGAACGGATGGGCCAATTTGCTTCAAATTTGGTATTTAGTATTTATTTGGACGTCCTTCGTAGAATATTTTTAATTTTATTTCTAGGCTCAAAAATAACGGTCCTGCCATGTAATTGTGAAGAAGAAAATAGATTTTCTCGAAAACGGGTCGCTTTTGATTAAACTTTCAAAGTGCCATTTTTTAAGAGTTCAATTTTGGTTAAAAAAGATTTTTCGGAATTGGTCTTATATATGGTAGGTACCTTCCTCTCATATATAGAACCGGTATTTCTCAAATCAAGTTTTCTCTTAAACTATAAATTCCATTTCAATAAAATTTTGGACACAGGAAGTCATTTATAATCCTATCGATAGGGCATTTTAAAATTCTCATTTTTTTTTTTTAAATATGTTTTTTTTTTAAATATGTTGGAAACGGGTACATGGAATTTGTTTTAACATTATTTTTTGAGATGCATACTACACACTCCAAAAAATTTCAAAATATTTTTTCGAAAAAATTTTCAAAAATAACCTTTTTGAAAAAAAAAAAACTGGTCGAATGATTTTCAATATTTTAAAATAAAAAGTAGTTCCTTTGGCCTTGTGTGCGTTTCGCCCAAGCATGAACGGTGGGCGAAACGCACACAAGGCCAAAGGAACTACTTTTTATTTTAATTTCAAATTAGTTAATGCTCGAATTGAAATTAAATGCAACAACTTTTGTTGTTGTGTTTTTTTCAATTTTTTTCAATTTGTTTTTTCATTTTGAAAATTTTAATTTTCAATATTTTATTTTCCTAGATAGATAGATAGTAAGCAATGTAATATTGCAAAATTAGTTTTTCCGAGAAAACCTTTAAACTCTTAAAACAAATTAAAGACTTTTCATATTTTACTTTTTACTTGCGATTATAGGTACTATAAGGCAAGTTATGGATTCGTGCAGAAAAAAAAATTTGAGATAACAATCACACATGACATTACGATGATGGAGAAGTCGAAAAAAGTGGGTCTGGGAATTCCGTCCGTCTGTCTGTCTGTCTGTCTGTCTGTCTGTCTGTCTGTCTGTCTGTTCGCGCCTCTGGAGGCTGAACGGGTGGGCCGATTTGCTTCAAATTTGGTATTTAGGATTTATTTGGCCGTCCCTCGGAACGTATTTTTTATTTTTGTTCTAGGTCCAAAAAATAACGGCACCTGCCATACAATCTTGAAGACAAAAATTGGTTTTCTCAAAAACGGCTCTAACGATTTTGATAAAACTTTCAGAATGCTATTTTTGCAAGAAAATCTATCTTTTGGTTCAAAATTTTTTTTTCAAAATTTGTCTAATAACGGTACCTCTCATAGAACCAATATTTTCAAATCAAATTTTCTCGTAAACTATACATTCGATTTCAATAAAATTTTGGCCACAGGAAGTCATTCATAATTTTATTAATATGGCATTTCAAAATTTTCAAAAACTTTTTTTTTTGATTTTTTATAATTTTTTCAAAAAAATTTTTGGTTTTCGAAATATGTTGGAAACGGGTATATTGATTTTTTTTTAAATTATTTTTCACATGTAAACTACAGATTTCCATATATTTGCATACTCAAATAAATTTCAAAATATTTTTTGAAAAAGTTTTTCAAAAATAACCTTTTAAAAAAAAAACTGGTCCAACGATTTTCAATATTTTTTTTCCTAGATTGCCGTATAGCTTTGAAATTTTATTGCATACTTAGTTTTTCCGAGAAAACTCTTAAACTAATTTAAATAAAAGAATTTTCGAAATTATTTAATTTTTGTTTAATATCCATATATGCAGCCACTACGCAATTGCTTATCATAAGAGCAAGTACGTGCGACCCAGTCGTGCATTTTATTTCAGTATAAAAGTCGACATTTTTACCGACACTTTTTGAATCGACGTGTTCAAAGTCTGGATTTTAAACTGTCAGCTTTTTCTTTTTGTTGATCTATTTTCAGTCGATACTTTGACAGTCGATGAAATTTGTATTTGTCCATTCGACATTTTTTTTTGTCGACCATTTGTACTTCTTCCGATCAATTTGGCGGTTAAGTAGCTCCTGCAAACTATGTTTGTTTGCGATGACCTTTTCTTTAAATATGGTGATATGGTATTAAAGATTGTACTGAGAAAGAAAATATTGACAAACAATCAAGAACTGCATGGCTAGTTGTTAATAAACTTAAGATAAATATAAAGCAAACCAAGTAGATTAGATAGATATTTATTGTAGCGGAATATGCTTATACATAACAAAATTGATTAAATATCATTAAAGCTTGGTAAAAAGCCGTCTGTCTGATTGACGATACATTTTTCTTAAAAGTTGTACAACATTTTTAATTTAATTATAAAATATACAAGTTAAGCTATGCAATCAGTGATTTTCAAAAATCACCTCTATGGATTTTATCCCTGTAATTTAAAGCTAATTTGCAATAATTGAAAAGACTGAGTATCGTTGAGTAAAACCACAACTTGATCCTCCGACAAAAAGTCTCTTCCAAAAACGTCTCTTCTTGATTCTCTCAGGGTGGGACATCTTCCGAAGAAATGTATTATACCTATACTCTCGTTCATTTAGATTGCATATATCACATATAATCGGTAGATCATTTGTGAAACCAAGTATATGTATGTGTATCAAGAGGGATGACAATATTGTGCAAATTAATTGAACAAATATATATTGAAAGCTTAAATGGATTTTTCTTTTATGAATTAGAAAAAAATGTATATCGGTAATTACAGATATGAAAATATAAAACGTGATTGTTAAACCTCGATTGCTCAACCATTTTGTCTTTATCATCTGAAGCTATTATAAGTCAGCTTTAAAGGCTACGGAATAAGTGAATTATTTTAAAATGTGTACGACCTGACAGGTAAAAATGCCTAATTGGTTCAACATATCGCAACACTTCGAAGTAGACGTTCTGTTATTTGTCCTTAAGATGAACAATTAAATGCTTCCAGACGTAAAAACTTTAAAAATAATATAATCTTCCCAATGAAATTAGATACTAAAATAATCTTCGTAAATTAAAAAAAAATAAAGTGCACGACTAGGTCGTACGAACTTGCTCTAATGTGTTAAAATGGTTTTGGGTGCTTGAGATTTCGGGAAAAAAGCGTTGAAAAAATCATATGAACTCTTATAAATCACTTTAAAATTAATACCTAAAACGTTTTTTGGAGAAAATGAAGTAAGCCATCAGGTTTTTTTTACGTTTTTGAATTTTGACGAAAATTTTTTTCAAAATCGTTGGACCAGTTTTTTCAAAAAACAGTTTTTTTTGAAAAACTTTTCTAAAATATATTCCAAATTTTTTTTGAGTATGCCAACTTCTAGCACTTTGTAGTTTTTATCAGAAAAATAAAATTAAAAAAATATAGATTAAACCGTTTTTGAAAAAAACAAAAGTTAAAAAAAAAAATTGAAACTTGTTTTAAAAACTCAAAAAACATTTTTTTGGAAAATTTAAGAATTAATATTATTTTGTTTATAAAAGGGCTTCTACATTAAAAATTTCATCGAAATCCGTCAAGTGGCTTACGAGAAAATTGGATTTAAAAAAAACCGGTCCTATGGGAGGTACCATTATAAGACTTTTCCTGAAAAATCTATTCCAACCAAAACATAAAGTTTGCACAGAAAACATAACTCAGAAAGTTTTATCAAAATCGTAGGAACCGTTTTTGAGAAATATTATTTTTTCACAAAATATCGTATGGCAGGTACCGTTAGTTTTGGAGCTAGAATGCTTATTCCAAAAATCCCTCTGTAGGACGTCATAATAATACTATCTACCAAGTGAGAAGCAAATCGGTCTAGCCGTTTAGGCTGTAGGTGCCGACACAGACAGACAGACAGACAGACAGACAGACAGACAGAATTGTCGGACCCACTTTTTTCTACTTCTCTATCATCGTAATGTTATGTTTGATTGTCAAAAAAAAAAAATTTTTACGAATGCATAACTTGCCTTATAGTACCTATAATCGCAAGTAAAAACAGTGATAATAATAATAAACAATCGAAGATATATTGAACATGTAGAAAAATAGAAACATATCCCAAGTCAAGACATTTCCCCAAACTTTTCCCTCTCCAAATAACCATTACAGGAAAGGGCTCATTGTGAAGAACTGAAGAACTGAAGATCATACAAATTACATGTAATGCCATGAAGAGATTATGCGAAAGCAGAAATTTTGATTCGGTTATACCTCAAAGATAAAAAGTTGATTTTTGGGGTTACTTTAGCGTCTGGCGGGTTGAAGGCTGCAAGAAAAACCGTCTGGCACCTACATATTTGTAATCGGGACAGTCATTCCGATGTTTAGATGTATCACTCATGTAAAACTGAATGGTTATACCTCCGACACGAAAGTCGGAAAAATTACCGTTTTCGAACGGCGCCGCCTACAACCCTTGTTGAAAAATAACCCTGCTAGACTTTTGGATTTGATATTACTACGCGCATATCAACACATACACGTTAACCATTGTATATAAAAAGTATAGTACTACCACTTGAGGTGCGCCATCTACCGACGAAAAACTAAGCTCTGGAATACCATGGGAAGCAACAACAACAATTAAAATAAAAAAAAATTGTTGTTGCTTCCCATGGTATTCTAGAGCTTAGTTTTTCGTCGATAGATGGCGCACCTCAAGTGGGAATACTATAGTTTATATATGCAATGACGTAAACCAATTTTGGTTATACCTCCACTCCCAAAATTTACTGTCGGCTCTTGGTCTCATGTATTGATTTGGCGAAATATGGCAGTCATATGCCAGAAATCATATTGAAATTATTATAAAGCTAGAAGACGATCTTTTGAAAAAAATTAATTTTATGTCAGTTTATAAAAATCATCTTTCTTTTATTATATTTCAAAGTTCTATACCTCTAAAAAACACCCTTTTTTACTCAAAACTTGTGGTGCTCCTAGGCCTTGCTTAGTATGCCCCTCCAGCTGGCTCGATCTCTAGCCTGACGTCTTCAATTTGCATTCCAAGTTTTCGGAGGTCTCCCTTTACCTGGTCGATCCATCGGAGATGAGGTCTATCTTGGCTTCTGACTCCCTCTGGTTTGGCTTGAAGACTTTACCAGCTGGAGCGTCGATGTCCATTCGCTCTACATGGCCAAACTATCTTAGTCGTTGATTTCGAATTTTTCTAGCTAGGCTTATGCCGCTGTACAGCACGTATAGTTCGTCGTTGTATCTTCCTCGACAAATGTTATCTTCCGGTTTACGCAGACAGGACCATAAATGGTACGCAGAACTTTGCTCTCGAAGACTGCAAGTGACTATTCATCCGATTGGTAGAGAGTCCATGCTTCTGCACCATATAACATGACCGGGATGATGAGTGTTCTATACAATGTCTCCTTGGTTCTTTTCGACAGAACTTTTGCTTATTCAAGGAAACAGCGATTAGCAAGAGTATGCCTGAGTTTGATTTCAGCGCCGATTTGTTGCTTATGTTTACAGCAGTATACCCAGGTAGACAAATTCAGTGACTGCCTCGAAGTTATACCTATCAATGATCACCTTCGGAATAAGTCGATGGTGGATTAGATTTTTGTTGGTGAAAACCTATACTTCGTTTTGTCCTCGTTTATTTTCAGTCCCATTCTGCTGTCTGCTGACTCCATGGTAGTGAAGGCACCGGTTTCTTCTCGCTTCATTCTTCCTATCACGTCAATGTCGCCTGCAAACCCAAGTAATTTTAACGAATTATTAATAATGGTTCCGGATGTGCTGGTATGGGTGTTTCGTATGACATTGAGGCTTCAGTAGAGTCTCTATCAACTTTGACGGAACAGCGAGCATTTTCCAACGTCATCCTGATAAGAACTGAGATTCCACTAATCGAGCATATTTTGCAAATGAGTTGGTTTATGCTTCTGTCATCTCCAGCGTGCTTAAAAAGTTTTGCTTGTAGACCATCGCATCCATTTTCTTTGTTCATCTTTAGTCTGTTGATGATTACTTTGATTTCATTTTGGTCGGGCGGATGTAGCTCATGGTCGTCATCTAGATTAACTGGTACAAGTTGATCTTGGGTGGGATCTTGGCTGTCATCGCTATTTAACTACTGGTTTAAGTAGTCTATCCAGATGGGTAATATTGCCTGCGATTCTACTACTATGGTGTTTCCATCCTGATCTTTGCAGGGTTCAGGGTGGCTTGTAAAACCTGATGTTGAATGTTTTACTCTTCTCTAGAAGTTTCACACCTCTTTTCTGCAAAAACATCTCTATATCTCTTGGACATCGTATTGCTTGTGTTCTTTCTTCTTCCTCCTTAGTTGGTGTTCGCCTAAAAGCTTCCATGGAGATCCGTACTTAAAGTTTTGCACCGACTTGGTAGTGGTCCGAGTCCATGTTCTCGCTCCTCGGAATGTACCGGCATTGAGGATGCTGGAGGAATATCTTCTGTTAATTACAACATGGTCGATTTGGTTGCAGGTTCGACCATCTGGGGATGGCCTGGCCATGTGCCCTTATGGTTGTCGTTACGTGGGAATCGTGTGCTGCTCAGCACAATGTTTTTTCCCGCTGCAAGACTGGTGAGCCTGAGTCCGTTATTGGAAGTGGTGTCGTGCGTATGAATATATACCTTACTTTCACAGATCGTAATTATTTCGTTTATTTCACCACTCTCCTCCCTAACGTGTCTAACAAAATAGATCGTAAGACATTCTTAATTAGGTGGGTAGCATTTTTTCTTTAGATTTTAATTTTTCCAAGCAACCCAGCCGTACACTTTTTTTTTTTATTTCCTTTATTTATATTTATTAAAAAGCATGCCATGGAGTATAGAGTAGATAAGAATGCATATTCTTCGATTAATTACACCATTTGTGAAACTGTTGAGTATTTCGTATTCATAATTTGTAGATAATTTAGTAATTCTGTAGAGAAAATTGCCATTTGTGACAAAAAGATAAGAAGATGACTTCCTCTCTTACTAACGTATCATAAGCTAATAAAATATTATGCTGATTACCAACTTGCATGTCAAAAATGTTGTCGCCTTGGGTAATAACTTACTATTACGAGACCATCAACACTTGTAGAGATGTGTTATTTGTATCTTACAACCGTCAAAGTAATAACATACATCATAAACAGATAGTCAAATAATTTATGTTGCCCAATAAATTTACTTTTAGAAATATTATAATTTTAAGCAGCATCTGGTAACCTTAAGCCCCCACAAGACATCCCAATTTGTTTGCAATCTTAAACATTTTATGGTATCTTTAGAGAGGTTGGAGTTCGTCGATATTGTTTTAAGTGTGCAATGATAACACAAAATTTCTTACACCACGTGCAGTTTTAAATGTTTCTAAATTGTGACGAGACTATTACTTTTTACTTACGATTATAATATGTAGATACTGTAAGACAAGTTATGCATTCCTTAAAAAAATTCTAACAATCAAACGTGGCAATGCGATGAAAAATGTGTGTCAGACAATTCTGTCTAAGCGACTGGGCTGATTTGCTTCATTTATTCGTATTTCGTACACAGTATTTTAACAACTTCATACAAAGGGAGCTTTGAATTCCCATTCTAGCTATACAAAAACAAACTAACTAAATTTTTTTTCAAAAACGGCACCTACGATTATGATTACACATTCTGAATAGTGTTTTTATGTAAAACCTATATTTTGGTTGGAAATGATCTTTCAGGAAAAGTATTATTTAATAAAGGTCCGGTTTTTCAAATAATTTTTCTCGTTAAACCGATTTCGACGAAATTTTTAGTCTTAAAGCCCTGTCATACATAAATGGGATAGTGCTGTTATTTAAAATTTAAAAAAAAATATTTTTTGAGTTAAGAAATAAAACCATTTGGAGCAAGTTCGTGCGACCCAGTAGTGCACTTTATTTTTACTTTAACGAAAGACAACACACAACGAAAATGCATCCTCCTGCGATCGCACAGATGGTGACGGCAGGTGACCGACGACGCGACGATCGTTTGAACACGGGAATTAAAAGGGAAATTTTTTTCGCTACTTTTTGTTTCTTCCGAAGCATTAATATAATCATATTTTTCGGGTCGATGATGGGTGCTCCGCACGGCGTCAAGCCGGTGGCGCGGTGGTGGTGTGGCGTGACGCAGTACGGCTGGATAAAAAATGTTAATGTACGGATGAATTATTGTAAGGCTGCTTAATGCCTTCCATCCAACAATGAAAATAACTGAGTGAAATTACTTGAATTTTGTTGGGGCTTTTCGAAAATATTCTCTCACAATAATTAGAATGTAAACACACCCTGTCCTTGAACAATCTTGAAGTTATCTGTATAAATCATCAGGAAGCCTTATAGAAATAAAATGCACCACTGGGTCCCACGAACTTGCTTTTATGTGTGACAGTGACTTGGGGATTTTGAAAGCAAACAACAAATTAGGAGGTGAAAATATTGTATTAATCACTTAAAAATCAAAAGATGAGTCCATTTTTTAAAGAATGAAGTACCTTAACCATCTGATTTCTCTTACGGTTTCGAATTTAAGGACAACATTTTTCAAAATCGTTCGACAAATTTTTCAAAGAATGGAAAATTTAATTTGAAAAAATTAGATCCTATGGGAGGTACCGTTAAAAGACTTACCTTACAGATCTATTTCAACCAAAATATATAGTTTACACTAAACGCAGCCTTCAAAAAGTTCTATCAAAATCGTATAAGCCGTTTTAGAGAAAAATGAGCTTAAAAATTATGTGGCAGGTACCGTTAATTTTAAAGCTATAGAATGCTTGTTCCAAGAACCAAACTAAGTAATAATACTATGTGTAACAAGTTTGAAGCAATTCGGTGCAGACTTTTAAGCTGTAATATAGATAGACAGACAGGCAGAATATCCGGACCGGACCCTCTTTTTTCGGCATCTCTATGATAATAATGTCATGCTTGATTGTCGAAAAAAAAATGTTTACTAATGCATAATTTGCCTTTTAGAACCTATAATTGTAATAAAAACAATGAGGAAAATCTTAACATGCTGAAATATTATTGTAAATATAATTAACGCGAAATTTAGGATAGAAGTTTCACTTAAAAACCGCGACTTGGATTTTCGGATCCAAACAAACAACAAACGATATTATAATTAAAACATAAGCGAGAGCTACAGTACGTTTGAAACGAACTGTTGGATACCCTATTCCCCATATTTTTGTATCTGCATGCGTCTGCCTCCCGCAAACAGCAAATGTTTCAGAAACAAAATTCTTCTTTAGCAGACAGAAAAAAATTCAATAACATTAATTTTATGCGGTGTGATGTTCAATTAGTGCTGGCGCAATAAAAAAAGGAGTGCGCCACGCCCAAAGTTAAAACGTTTTATTGCCAAGGCAATTGTTATGAGCTCAGTGACATTCAATTTTATTCTTGCAGATAGATTTGAACAAAACAAGACAAAACTTAAATTTTTAAAAATTAGATTTGGAATGGAAATAGCGATTATGGGTGTTTTTAACAATTATTGGACCACACTCTGCTACGTAACCAAGGAATATAAATCCAAGTGTTCATCTGTTTGCTTCAAAACTGCGACCGATAGTTAAAAAACGTTAAAAAAATTAATGCATTATACGACTTTTGACGGAAACGACCCTTAAAAATGGGCGTGTCTTAAAAATTTGAAGCACTAACTGCACTTTTTTCAGTATTTAGGCATATGTGTAAGACTACAGCTGAATCGAGTAGTTTTTAAACAATCTTACCTGAACAAAGGTATTTTACCAAAATCACGCCTTTAAAAGTGGGCGTATTGAAAAAATTTACAAAAGAAAATGTAGAGATATATTTCTCAAATAACGAACGGAAGGAAAAAGGTTTAAATTAAACATTGGAAATGCCTTAAACTCTTAAGGCTACGTTTTTCATTCTTTCATGAAAAGTAGGCGTAAGCCACGTCCAAAATTCAAAAATTTCTTTTCATACACAAACCTTTTCGTTTCTATTAAGAGACGCAAAATTTTGGCTTGCGGATTAATTATAAATACCGTTTATTTACAAAAACAATTTTTTTATAGCTTCTAATGAAAAGTGGGCATCAGCCACGCCCAAAATCAATTTTTTTGATTTCATACACAAGATGTTTATGTGCCAGTAAGACCCACAAAATTTAATGTTTTTCGCTTCAATATAACAATTGTTATTTTATAAAAACAATATTGATAGTTTTGTATGAAAAATAGGCGTAAGCCACGCCCAAACTGGAATATTTTTATTTGATTGGAAGAAAGTTTACCTAAAGCTTACGTGTGCAAAATTTTAGCGTTATGCTTTTATCGTAACTGTACAAAAAAACATAATTTAATTTTATTAAATTGAGGTTGTTCAACAAAAATGGTGATTGTGGGCGTGTTTGTGGGCGGATTTTACCGGTTCAAGAACTTAGCCTTACTCTTGAACCAAAGATTAAATATACAAAATTTCAGCTTTCTAGCTCAAAAATTGCGACCTCTAGAGAGTATACATACGGACGGACGGACGGACGGACGGACGGACGGACGGACGGACGGACGGACGGACGGACGGACGGACGGACGGACGGACGGACGGACATGGCTAAATCGACTAGGCTTTTGATTCTGAGTCAGAATATATATACTTTTCTATACCTAACGGTATTATTTCTCTATGTTACAAACTCCACACCAAATACAATATACCCATTCTATGGAATAGGGTATAAAAAGAATTTGAGAAAAAACACCACCGAAGTGCACGTGGAAGAATAATATTGTATTAAATGAGAAAAAAAATGAAACGTCAAAATAAAAGATCCGTTCTCGCAATTAATTTTACAATGAGCATTGAGCATATTTTCGATGGTGTTCACTGGTTAGCTCAGCCAGCAAAGGGTTGGTTCGAGTAGGTGTGATCTGATGGATCGAAAACTGGTCGCATTCGATTAATCAGATGAATGATGTTTTATAAGTTATGATTTAATTATTATAATGTTAATAATTAATCGAGGGTGTTTTATTTCGATTGCCACAAGGGCGTACTCACATGAACTAAGAAAAGGGCGCCAGTTATTTTTTGAAGTAGGAAATCGCAAACCTCTAGAGCCGAACCGACGGTGAAGCGAAATTTATTTCTGTAAAACAAAAGAACAAATTTTATATTCCCGAATGGGGATTTCAAAGTATTTTAATTCGTAATATGTATGGTTGAGGTTGTTTGGAAAACCTTGCAATTAAGTACGGTGTGGGCCAAAAGAACTCATCCATCCGATGTTGTTTGGCTCTCTTTTCTTCTAAATGAAAAACTTCGATTCTGTTTTTTGATTATGTTTATTTGAACCTATAGAATTGTATTGGTCAAGTCGAGAAGAAGATATCGGCCAAATGGGCCTCGGCGAGAACTTCGGGCGACCGATTCTCGCACTCGTGTCGAATGTTGTCCTTGAGGGCTTCCAGAGTCTCGGGCTTGTTCACGTAATCACGGGAATTAAAAAAAAAACCACAAAAAACTCTGAAACGGTTAAATCGGGTGATCTTGCGGGCCAGTGCAAATCGCCAAACCGAGAACGGCGACCTGGGAACGCCTCCTTCAGAATATCGGTTCATGTCGGATGTCGGTTCATGTATCGCTCCATGGCTTGTTCACTTGTATTCTGCGTCTGTCTAGTCCACAAATTTCAAAACAGATTTGACATTGACCACCATTTGCAAAAATTAGAGCACCTTCCAAAAGCTTGTAGGTCTAAAACCCAAAATCTTTTCAAACTAATTTTTAAACAAAAGATGGAATTTAAAGAAAAACTAAAATGGACCGTTATCGAAACAAAGGATTACAGGGAACTCGGGTCACGTAAATTAAAATTTCGCGAATTTTTCGAAAAAAACTCTAAACTTTAAATACTTTTACTCTACACTATGATTTCTTTTTCTCTGACAATTTTTCTTTTTCACTTTTTTACTTGCTCAATAGGGCAAGTATTGGTTTCGTGCAGAAAAAAAATCGAGGTTTTAATCAAACATGACATTACGATGAAAGTGAAGCCCAAAAAAGTGGTTTTCGCCATACCGTCCGTCGTCGGTCTGTCTGTGCGGATGTGCGCTTTTTCACGTCATGCTACAGCCTAAACCGCTTGACGGATTTTCTTCAAACTTGATATATAGTAGTTTGAAGAAAAACGGTTGTCTCAAACTGGTACCTTTCAAGTAACGGTTTTTTTCAATTTCGATTTTCTCGAAAACGGCTCTAACGATTTTGATTAAACTCAAAATTTAGCTTACTTTAAACATTTCTTACAAAACTGCGTTTTTTGTTTTTGGCTCAAATGGTCGTAACGAAAATCATGTTTTAACGGCTTTTTTCAAATAGCTATAAGTTCACAACGGCTTGATTGAATCGACTCAAATTTCGTTTGACATAGTTTTTCATCGTTTTCTATAGGATGGTTTAATAAATTTTTCCCTGAAGCCCTTCTAAGCGGTGGCTTCCATACAACGAGCCGTTGAGTTTTAGCCAACTTTTTTTGGTTTTTTCTAATTTGCTCGAAAATGGCTCTAACGATTTTGATTAAACTTTGTGTGTTATATTCTTTTAGTGTTTTTAAGAGAACTGCGTTTTCAGTTTTTGGCTAAAAATGCAAATAACGGAGATCTGCTCTTAACGGCTTTTTTCAAATGGCCATAAGTTGTCAACGGCTGCATCGAATTCACTTAAACTTTGTTTGGTATAGTTTCTTTCAGCTTCCTATCAGATGGCATTGATTTTTTTTTTTCATTTTCTTTGTTTTAAATGGTGGCTCCTATACAAAGAGCCATTAGATTTTTGACAATTTTTTCGTTTTTTCTAATGTACACAAAAAGGCTCCCCCCATTTTGATGAAACTTTTTATATAACATATATAGAATACTTCAAAGTAAACTGCATTTTTAGTTTTTGGCTACACATGATAATAGCGGAAATGGGTAATATCAGTTTTATTAATGTGGCCATAAGCGGAAATTTATATCATTTATATCACCCAAAAGACGACATCTAAATTTGATATACTAAAGGTAACTTAACGTTAGCTCCTGTATATCGAGTTTTCCAGTTTTAGCCAATTTTTTTTTTTAGTTTTTACCAAATTTTTCAAAAAAGAGTTGTTCTTATTGATCGAAAAGTTTGTTTTCGTCGTACTTTTGCACCCACAGAGCAAGTTCGTGCGACCCAGTCGTGCATTTTATTTCTTTTCAAACCTCTGGTTTCTTTTCTCGACATTCAAGAAGTGTCCTTCCAGATTTTCACCACATCTGGAAGGCAGCTACTTGGTCTTTTTGTTCTCGCTTTCAGCCAATCAGTGAACGGGGAAATCGATGACGGGATTTTGTCAGCAACTTGCAGCCTATTAGCTGAAGTGCAACACCGTTCGTTCGAAGTCCTGCGTTCTCGCTTCAATGAATGCATTCAGCTTTTCTTTTCCCACTATTTTCGTGATAAAAAAATTTCATAACTGAAAAAAAAACTCAATTTCGATTACACGCATTTTCCCCCTCCAAAATAACTAAACAAAACTAACAAGGAACCACAAATAAATTATTTGAGATACTTGCTACCTCGCGATTTTTAAAATTTAGTGGATTTCTGTTAAGGTTTTAGGGAATTGGGGGGGTGGTTGACAACGGCCCATTTTGTACAGGAAAAGTATAAGTTATGTTGGGCACTTGGTCATATGTGCAACTGTTTTACGACCCTTCGTAGTTTTGTTTCGGTTGATGGGATCTACTAAATTTTGCTTGTTTCAGACCGTCTGTCTGATGGGTTTTATTGATCGTAGTTGTTGGGGGTTGAACTATGACCCTCTTAAGTGTTTTGAACGCTTAGCCAAGGCTGCAAATATAGATAGCAATACTCCTTCTGTTCCGTGCAGATCCTTGGAGCGTAGATGCTGCGGCACCTCTTCGTCTTTAGGGTACCTGCCGGGCTTAGCTTTGACGATATTTTGTAAGCTGGCTTCTAACCAATCACGAATGTGGTTGAGATGGAAGTTGGAACTTGAGAGGGCATAGATGTGCCTATCCTCCGCCTCTGCGTGGCAACCCGGGAACAATATGAAAGTCAGGGAAATTGTTGTAAATGAAATAGGAGTGAGTATCTGCAGATGTTTTTCCTTTCCTTGAAGTAATGATACTTTACCGGTAATGTATGCAAGGTAAAACTTGTATGCGGCAAAGAGAGGAAGGCTGGATGTGCGTATTTGGCTGTTTTCTTCTATACCTTGGCAAATGGTTGAATTCACATATCTTAGGCTGCCAGGCCTTGAATATTGATGGTGCTCATCTGGAAGTGACCTTATGGTTGCCAGGCTCCACCGGAAGCTTTATTCTGGTATCACGGGAGATAGTGCCCACCCAGGTGGCCAAGTCACCTGGGAGACTATCTATGAGGAAGGCCCCCTTGTTGGAGTATCGTTGTGGCTGTGTTTACTCCAAGTGGAAACATATGGCATCGGGTTATATTATCTACGGATTTTATTTCTGGATGCAAGAGGTTTTAGATAGACCTCGCCCCTTACCAAGGAGTGTGGTCATGCCTCAACATGTTCCATAAAATTGGTACTAAGATTCTATCAGAGGGTGTATTTTAGGGCTCTGATCTAAGCCCAATTGGACTCTGTATGCGAGTAGGTTCGCCGTGAATTTAAGGCTTAATTGCTAAGTGTCCACGTAAATCTTATTTTCATTATGATTGTAGTTATTATTGTCAGACCGCCTGTCTGATAGTTGATGTTATCGTAGATTCGTAGATTGCTGGTTTCCAGCAATTGTTCTCTCAACCTACTTAAAAAACCACCTGTATTAAAAGAAGGGAGCGGAAGGGAACAAGAAAAGGGATCTGAAAAAAATAGTTTTTGTAACGGTAAATTTGACCGTAACAATATAGACTTGTGAGGAGCATTATATTAGCTTCGGTACTATACAATTTAATATTAAAAGCTTGTTCCAAGGCGCTTTTAAATAGTTGGAATTGTGGTATATGGGAAATAAAGGCGAACAAATCAAAGACTTAGCTTTAACAAAATAAAACTCTCTTTTTGTATGAAAAACTTCATTTAAATAAGAAATGGTTGGAAATAATTCACAGACCCTTTCCTTTTAAGTTTTTTAGTTTGCTGAATGAATTGGTGTGTAGGAAGAAATGCACTATTATCTTTATTTCCTACCTATCTTAAAAAAATATAAATTTATATATGACTTCAATTTACTGCGTTTTTTGGTTTAATTTTCAAAAGTAATGAAATTGTTAGATATAGCTACCTAATTGCAATTGGATAGGTACATTTATCCTACTTTTATACATTTCCCTTTTTGCTTTATAATGGTATTATAATGGTCACAAACAAAAAATATTTATACGAACTCAAAACCTGAAAAATTGCAAAATGTTTACGAGTAATTGATTAAGCAAATTGGTTTTTCAAATGAAACTTAATGAAATGCAAAAACAGCGAATAGATGGTATCTTTTACACTTATCTCAACATACATAACATAAAAAAAGACATTTTTTGTGTGGCTACCAGAATGTTCAGGTAGACTTAAAATTGTGTAAATTTTTGTATTCAAGGTCCCAAGGTCTTGACAATGGCATGACCCACCAAACGTACGTAAGTTTGTTCAGACAAGTACACCTCAACAAAACAAAAGATACTCTTCCCATAAGTAAAACACACACGCGGGAACGATGTAGGGTGGCTCAAAGAAAGTGTAAGCTGAAGCCGATGACTCCCACAAAACAGAGGGGCTTTATAATAAAGTGTATATGAGGAAATCAGCATGAATTAATGTAAACGGTTACAGTGTCAAGTCCAATGGGAAACAAGGTTAACCATATTATGCGGTCTGAAATATCAGTAGTAAGAAAGAGGTGAAAAAAATTGTGGTTCCGCGTAATATTTTTTTTTTTTTTTAGGTTTAATCATTTAGAAAACAAGAACTGTTTGCTATTGAATTTATCAAATATATTTGCAGATATAATTTTTTAAAACTCTTTCTGCAAAATATAAATACATTTAGAAACATCCCCAATTAATTACAGGTTTTTTTAAGGAAATATATCGAGATTCTTACCAATTATGATGTTACGATGATAGATAATTAAAAAGAAGATACATCTGTAACGGTTTTTTTTTTGATAGTTTTTAATAACATATAAGTATGCCTGTAAGACTCAAAGTCAACTTGAATGCTAATTGCACGGCATTAGTTAGAAGAAATTGAAAGATAGGAAAGAATATTTGTAGTTACAATGGATTGAGAATAAGGTGATATTTATCACACGAAATCCCACGGGTGGCGTCCAGTTGAAGCTGGGGGTATATTGAAAAATTGCTGCCCAGGCTGGAACTCTAACCCACAACTCTAGGTTAGCAACCAAGCACTACATCCACTGTACCACTATACCACCCGCAATTAATTAATTGGATGAGACATTTTCCAATTATACACAAGTTTGCTTTCATAGGAAAACACATACTACTATGTATAAGCAATATATATGCATGCGTATGTACACTACAAATGCTGCAGTTTTCCTTATTCAACCAAAAATTAACACAATTTTCATGTAAAAATCGGGATCAACAGCAATCCCAATTCGAGCCCATGTTCACAACATATTTAAATGATTCAAACTAAAACATTTCCTTTACTACTCTATATGTCATTTCTAATACTATTTATATCTGCATACATTATTATAGGTAATGCTCACATTTTTTTAAAATTTCAATTTCGATTCGTTTAACATTGATTTGTTATGCTAATTAATTTTGTTAATATATTTATAGTTTTCATTGTCTATCAACAAATTTGTTAATTAGTATCACTAAATAAATTTAAATATTATTTTGAAAAATCTTCAAGGTTCACTCGATTAAAAATAAAAGTTAATATTTGAAAATTTAAAAATCTGAAGAAGTGTTTAAGTCAACTTGGGTTTTGTTTGGAGAAATCCTATTAAAAAATTGTTCCTCCAGGCCTTCAATTAATTTCAGACACCAACAACGGTAATAGTTTGTTAGGAGTTCCTCCAGACAACCAACCTAGATATGTTTTTTGGAGTAAGCCATCGGCCAACCATTTGATTCGACAGGAGTGCTTCAGGCGATAATTTTTTACTTTTATATTAGAAGGACTTTTCATTTACCTTCCAACTCGCAAAACTAGGTATATACATATGTATGTTGATGCTGGAAACTGGGCTGTCACCGCTTCGTACCAAACCGCTGAGGCTACAATTGGATTATATTATCAAAGTTATAAAACATGCCTAACCATAGATTTCCAGAAATAGTGGCGCTTCAAGCAATTCAAAGGGAAAGTAGTTGGTTTAAGAAATGTTTGGACTTAGCATGGCAAGTTGATTTTGAGTTAAATCTTGATGTGAGAGCTACAGGAAGGTGGAGAACCACCCTGTATCAATTCATCACACATATATATGATCTCATAATTATGCGAGAGACGAGATAAAATGTACTAGGAAAATATTTGATCCTTAGTGAAGAAGTAAGACAGCTCCTCAATGAGCTGAATGTTAAACAACTGTTCGAGTTTTGCAAGATTGCTCTCTCCTATCGAGATACTCGTAAAATAATTTCTGAAAACTTTTCACTGGCGAAAAAAAAAATTGGAAATTCTATTAAACATATAGTTAAAATAAAAACTTACTCACTAGTGATGTATCAATTATATTTTTATATGTTGTTAATCAGGCAGACGGCCCAGCCATGCACTAGATTTATACTATATAATATTGTAGTTTTATTTTAAATATATTAAAGAAATAAATCTAATATAATCTAAAATCTAAATCTAAAAGCAGCTGAGATGAAAACCGGAAGCTTGTCGACACTTTCAGAGGTCAACCCGACGAACCCCACAGGTGGATCACTTGTTTGTAGTTCTGCTATCCTTCTCAATTATTCTTCGTGAAGTAGTGATAAACTAGTCCAATATTGGGTCTTAGTCGGACTTAACGAAGTTAAGAGACTTCGGGTTTTAACCAGGCTTTAATTATTTCAACGGAAATGTTAGCTCTGCCACAATAAAAGAGTGTCTTCAAAAATAATATTTTTTTTTTCAGTTCATATCAGAATCACGAAGGAATGGAGATTTAAAAAAACTGGTAACATAATATACAAGTCAGTCCCTTGTCCTGCATATTTATACCGCATTTTGGCGTGTTTGTGGGAAAAACTGTAGCTTTCATTGTTAAAATCTTCTTGGCAAAACAAAATAAGAAAGAAATATATATTGTGAATGAAAAATTCCTGCGTATCTTTGTTTCCGTTGAAGCCTTGTTCTATTGCGGTTTGCCTGATTTTGGTTTCCGATCCAATTTAACCCCACGCTGTGATAAAAGCTGACTGACCATTCTTATTATTATAGCTTGTATGAGAACAGGTTGTATAAACAATTTTGTGTGTGATACAATTTGATTGAGAAATCTCACATTATTTTCTTATAAAAGAAAGAAGCAAATGAAATACTCATCTGCAGTCTACGCTCTGTCCGTGGGGGCAGTGAAACTACAACCACACGAAGGAGAAAAACCAAAGCACAGCAGCCAAGAAGCAGCGAATTTGATTCTTGGATTCGCACACCTTTATTTTATTTTTAACAAGGCAATGGTGGTGGTAAGTATGCTATAATGATGATGATGAGGATTCGATGCGGTCATGTGAAATTTGATGCCTCCATCAGACCGGACATGGTACCTACCTCAACTACAAAAACGAATCCCTTATTATGGAAAATGCATAGGTCTGCTTTCTAAGAAGCACCTTTATTCTATTTCGAAAGATTTTCTAATATGTAATCAGAACTTAAAAGCAGATTATGACAAGGGGAACATATTTTTTATTAATGAAAAATTTAAGCTCGAAACTTAATTGATAAATTTATAATATTTTTATAAAGGTTTTGTTCGTGAATTTCTCAAAGAATAATTTTTCCAAAATCCAATTGAATTACAATGTATACGTTTACAGTAATTTATGTAAGCACTAGTTTTTTACTTGCGATCATTAGGTACTATAAGACAAGTTAGCGATTTGTGCAAAACAAAAATTCAAACAAAACATGCATTATATGATAAAGAAGTCGAAAAAAGTGGGTCTTCAAACTCCGTCCGCCTGTCTGTCTGTTCGTATCTCTAGAGCCTAAACAGATCGATCAATTTGCTTCAAACTTGGTATTAAGTATTCGTTTGGCCGTCTCTCGGAATGTATTTTCAATTTTTACTTGCGATTATACATATATGTACTATAAGGCAAGTTATGCATTCGTCGGAAAAAAAAGTTTATAGATAACAATCAAATATGACATTACGATGATAGCGAAGACGAAAAAAGGTGGTCTAAAAATTCTGTCTGTCTGTCTGTCTGCATGTATAGGCACCTACAGTTCAAACAGGTATGTCGAATTGCTTCAAACTTTTTTTTTTTAGGTATTGTACAGAGGGGAAATTGAATTTTTTTAGCTCAAAAATAACGGTACCGGCCATATAACCGTTACGTTAAAGCTTCTTTTTCAAAACCGCCTCAAACGATTTTGATTCAAAAAAATCAGTGTTGCTTTTTAGGTACCACCAATCATATGGCTGACATTTTTAGAGCATTTAAAAAAAATTCAAAAATCAATATTTTGAAAAATGCTTCTAAATTTTTTTTTTTTCAAAAACGATAACTAAATGTTGTTGCTGAGTAGGTATGAGCTGGCGTTTTTTGATTTTTTTTTTTTACAAAATGTTTTTCAAAAAAAAACTTTTTCTCAAAAACTGCTGCACAGTTTTTTTTAGATTTATTCTCATAAACTCAGATTTATCCAAGAAATAAAATGGCGTTCTCAAAAAAACCGGTCGAACGATTTTCAATTTTTTTTCGTGTATAGAAATTGAGTTTTGAAATTGTATTGCATATTTAATTTTTCCGGGAAAACTCTTAAACTCATTGAAAATATAAAAAAAACGAAACAATTTTTTATTATTTTGAATATACATTATGCAGCCATTAAGCAATTATAGCATAAGACCAAGTTCGTGCGACAAAGTCGTGAATTTTATTTAATTCAACGTCTAAAATTATTTCAGAGACATATCAATTCAACCCGCGATCTTGTAACCACTACAAAAATTAAACAATATGTATAACACAACAACATTAAGAAAACCAGAAGAAAAATGCCTTTACGATAGCGTCGCCGCGCCGCCTCCGCGGTTTATATGTCTCTGAAACAATCACGGGGCCAGGGTGGGTGCCAACCTACCTGCGTTTGTTTAAAAATTAAAAAAAAATGTCTGGCCTTTTTTTCCAAATCGTTATTTGGAATTAGGATAGAATATTTTAATTTTCTGGCTTCATTTCCATTTTGCTTTCTGCTTCTTTTTCCACAAATATCTGGCGTACAAATTCCAACATTTCGGGCTTTTTTGCCAAAAAAGATTGTGTTTTTTTTTATTTCCGGGAGGCAGCGACTCCCATACAACGAATCGTTCAGTTTAAGCCATTTTTGTTGGCTTTTTCTTGACTGCTCAAATACGGATCTTACGATTTTTTTAAGCTTTGTGCTTCATATTATCTGAATGTTCTTGAAAACTGGGTTTTTAGTGCATAAAGGAGATCTGATCTTAACGGCTTTTTTTCAAATCGGCATGGCAACGGTTGTATCGAATTCACTCAAACTTTATTGGTATAGTTCCTTACAACTTCCTATTAGACGGCACTGCAGTTTTTAAAGTAACTCTTTTTTGAGTGGTAGTTTCCATACATAACATACAAGGTTTTGGCCAACATTTTTTCATTTTTCTATAATTTGTTCGAAATAGGCGTTAACGATTTTACTTAAACCTTGTATGTAATAACGTAATGTACCTATAACTAGAAGGCTACGAAGAAGACTGCATTTTTTGATTTTGGCTGTAAATGATAGTAACGGAAATCGGTTTTAACGGTTTTATTAAACTGGACCATGAGTGTGCAACGAAATGGTTTAGACTTGCTTGTGGGTATTTTTTGAGAGTAATTCAGTGATAACTGCGTAGTTTTGCCTGAAAATACAAATTATGGACACCTGTTTATAAACAACTAAATTTAATTGGAGGTCTTACTATAGTCCTGCGATTTTGTTTGAAAGGTAGTAATTGTAATAGAAATAAATGTAGAACAAAATGTCAAACATTAAAAAAAAAGATTTGTCCCTTTCATGCAAGTCTTGTCAACTTATTTTATTGGCAGTTTTCACTTTTTCAGTTGTACTGCTCTGCAAACATTTCTATTATTCCTTTTCTTATTTCTTCATACATTTTTTTAAAGTGAACATTATCATCCTAGAGTTAATGCTCATATTAATGTGATATTATTATTTTAAAACTAACCACAAAATGTGGACTTTATTTAATATTATTTATTTTTTTGTTTTGTTAATAAAACAAAGCGCATGATTTGGTCGCATGAACTTGCCAGTGATCTTCGGGCTTGAGATTTTGAAAAAAGATTAGTAAAAACAATCATATGAAATTTTATTAATCACTTAAAAATTACTAGTTTAAACGTTTTTTGGGAGAAGTGAAGTGACTCCTTTTAATATTTTGAATTTTGCATTTTTTCAAAATCGTTCGACCAGTTTAAAAAAAAAACTTTTCGAAAACATTCAAAAAAATTTTTTAGAATGTGAATTTCTAGGAATTTATAGTTCTTACCTGAAAAATAAAATTTAAAAAAATTGATCATTCCGTTTTTGACATAATTAAAAATTAAAAAAAAAATAACATTTTTTTGAAAATTTGAAGAAGCAACATTATTTAAGCGCTTTTACATTAAATTTTTCATAGGAATCCGTCAAATAGCTTACGGGAAAATCTGATTTGAAAAAATCGATAACTCCCAAAGGAGGTATACTGTTATAAGACTTTTCGAAAAAATCTATTAAAATCAAAACAAAGTTTACACAAAAAACACCATTCAGAAAGTTTTATGAAAATTATTGTAGGAAGCGTTTTTGAGAAAAATGAGTTTTTCATTAAAAATAATATGTCAGGTACCGTTAGTTTTAGAGCTAGAATAGAATAATAATTCCCAAAAACCCCCCTGTAGGACGTCATAATAATACTATATACAAAGTCTGAAGCTAATCAATCCAGCCGTTTAGGCTGAAGGTGCCGATAAAGACCGACGGACAGACAGAAAGTTTTATCAAAATCGTAGGAGCCGTTTTTGGGAAAAATTTATTTTCACTAAAAATCGTATGGCAGGTACCGTTAGTTTTAAAGCTAGAATGCTAATTCCAAAAACCCCTCTGCAGGACGTCATAATAATACTATATACCAAGTCTGAAGCTAATCAATCCAGCCGTTGAGGCTGTAGGTGCCGATAAAGACAGACGGACAGACAGAATTGTCGGACCCCCTTTTTTCGGCTTTTTCTCTATCATCGCAATGTAATGTTTTTTTACGAATGCAATGCATATCTTGCCTTAAAAAATAAGAGAAAAATGCTAAACTAAGCACGAATAAGGACTGTGTTTTGTATTATAAATTTATTTTTTGTTTGTTTTGGAAGTAGCATAAAAGAAAATATAATTTTATTGTGATTATTTCCATACACAGAAAACCCAATCGATTTTAAATTTAAGTCATCTTCAAATTTTTGGCGCCTCTTAAAAATTTGGCGCCCTAGGCCTGGGCCTCACGGGCCTAGGCCTAAATCCGCACCTGATTGCGGCATAGTCAGTCACTGTGAACAACTTTCATCGTGCCTCTAACACCTCTCTGAACACGGTAAACAACATCATTGATTATGCGGTGACAACTTTGTGAGGTCCTTCCTAATTTTTTTGGAGCTTCGGTAACAGTCCTTTTTTCCCAAGGGGGTAAAAGATATCCCTCTTTTGATACCAGTGTAATGTTTTCAGTCTTAGGTTCGAATTGTAAAACTTATTTTCTTTTATTTTTAAATCACCACTTCTATTCTTATAAATTAAACTCATTTTTATCTTAATTGAAACTCTATATTTATCGATCTATCTAAGGACCACTTATTATACACCATTTAACTGTTACCACGGTAAGATTCAAACTATGCTGTTTCCGTTTGAGATGTCCTATTTATACTGGTATAAAAAGTTCTCGAACGATTGAACTCTCGAACCATTCAGAACTTTCAAAATGCTTTGAAAGCTTTCAGAGCTGCCAAATTTCATAATGCTCAAGTACAGTCATTGCATTTATAAACTATAGTATTCCCACTTTAGGTGCGCCATCTATCGACGAAAAACTAAGCTCTAGAATACCATGGGAAGCAACAACAACAATTTCCACCATTTTATTTGTTGTTGTTGTTGCCCATGGTATGCTAGAGCTTAGATTTTCGTCGATAGATGGCGCACCTCAAGTGGTAGTACTATAGTTTATATATATACAATGGTACAGTATTGGTCAAAAAGAGTTATTGTAGCATAATTACTGTAGTATAATTTTAGGCGAATTGTGACCAAAGACAAAAGCATTCATATAACAATAACGCACTTAAGCTTCAAAAAGTATGCAATGTATTAACATTAGCCTGGCAAACTACGTTGAACGAAATGCATAATTATGGTGGATAGGATATACAGTTATACAATCTTTGAATTTAATATTCTTGAAAAATCATATACACATACTTTGAATTTAATATTCATCGAAAATCGAAAGACACTCTTCACTTCAAAACATCATCGATTCATTCTCACGTATTATTTTTATATGTAGCTCAAGGGGATGTTATTACCATTTGCATGAATCAACACAGCGCGAGCGTTCAGTAAGGTTGAGTATGAGAGAAAAAGGACATTCCGATTCACGTTGATTCTGAATGTAAATAACAATGGAAAATGGAAGTGAACAATTGAGTCAGGTAAAGCATTCTTCTTTCTTGTTGTGCATCTAAAAAAAAGTCTCTTTACTGAACAGATCGTCCGAAGTTAGATTAGAGGGTAAATGTATGGGCATACCTAGCATTGCGAGTGTTACGTGAAATTGTATAAGTGGAGAAACGCATTTGCCTAATTCGCTGGAGCACTGTTTATAGAAGTAGCGATAACACAAGGTGCAACAAGAAACATAAGGGCGATGTTCAAAAGAAACAAATGTTTCAATTATGTTTCTTTCATACCTATCAATTTAAAGGCTCTTTATATTGCCCTGATATGAGAATTATTCTCAAACTTCGGCAAATGTATGCCTTGGAGATGGTAGCAAGATCAGAAGAGGAAACATATTTCCTTTATCAATTTAGAAAACCTAAGCATTTTGAGGCGTCGTAATTGTAATTGTTCTACAGAAGGTAGTTTGTAATTCATATACCCAGAACTAAAAGCTGTTTGATTAACTCAATGGAAAACCGCTCGTGGACAGTGGAATCGGGGGTAGGATATGCTTTGTTCCACAACTATAAGAAATTAAATGAAAACACCCTATCTAAATCTAGAACACCGTATTGCCAACCAAATACACATTCCATTCCCAATTATGTTTTTCTCATCAAAATGTAACGTTCGCACTTTATTCAGGTGCTCGATATAAAGTATCTATTCAATTACAATTATTTTCGCACCAAATCGTAGAATTTTTACTTGCGATTATAGGTACTATAAGGCAAGTTATGGATTCGTGCAGAAAAAAAATTTGAAATAACAATCACACATGACATTACGATGATGGAGAAGTCGAAAAAAGTGGGTCTGGTCTGTCTGTCTGTCTGTCTGTCTGTCTGTCTGTTCGCGCCTCTGGAGGCTGAACGGGTGGGCCGATTTGCTTCAAATTTGGTATTTAGGATTTATTTGGCCGTCCCTCGGAACACATTTTTTATTTTTGCTCTAGGTCCAAAAATTACGGCACCTGCCATACAGTCTTGAAGACAAAAATTGATTTTCTAAAAAACGGCTATAACGATTTTGATAAAAGTTTCAGAATGCTATTTTTGCAGGACAATCTATCTTTTGGTTCGAAATTTTTTTTCAAAATTTGTCTAATAACGGTACCTCTCATAGAACCAGTATTTTCAAATCAAATTTTCTCGTAAACTATACATTCGATTTCAATAAAATTTTGACCACAGGAAGTCATTTATAATTTTATTAATATGGCATTTCAAAAACTTTTTTTTTGATTTTTTATAATTTTTTCAAAAAAAATTTTGGTTTTCGAAATATCTTGGAAACGGGTACATTGATTTTTTTTTTAAATTATTTTTCAAATGTAAACTACAGATTGCCATATATTTGCATACTCAAATAAATTTCAAAATATTTTTTGAAAAAGTTTTTCAAAAATAACCTTTTAAAAAAAAAACTGCTCCAACGATTTTCAACGTTTGACGTATAGCTTTAAAATTTTCTTGCATACTTAGTTTTTTCGAGAAAACTCTTAAACTAATTTAAAAAATCAAAGAATTTACGAAATTATTTAATTTTTTTTTTTTTAATATCCATATATGCAGCCACTACGCAATTGCTTATCATAAGAGCAAGTTCGTGCGACCCAGTCGTGCATTTTATTTTTTCTCACATCGTAAATAATTGCTGAAATGCATTAATGTAATTTAGTATAAATAGGCATGTCGTTTAAGAATAAAATAACTTAAAATTCAGAAGTCAAATTGTCATATTGTTTCATTTATAATTGCTATACCCCCCCCCCCCCCACACCAGAGGTAAGGAGCAATTAACTTTAAAGAACAATATTTGAGGAACCATAAATTAAAATCAAACTATACATCAACTTGAAACATTGAAGGGTTGTCGTAATACATCGAAATCAAAAGAAACATCATCGAGTTTTTAAAGCCTTCAATTCCACGCGGATGATAATTCTTGATTTGACAATGCTGTCAAGATCGGCACTCAATTAGCTTATCATACGCTGCCGTTGCAGACCGAAAAACATGCTTACAGATACAAATCGGTTATCATGCTTTCAGTACAACAAATAAGTTTTTATACTATTTCGTTGATGAAAAAATTCAGGTTCATACGTCATAAAATAATAGCAAAGTCATAGTCAACTAACCCCGTAGCGTTGCCCAACTTATTCCGATCCAAGGGCTTGGATAGGTGGCCCACTAGACGTCATCTAGCACAGCGTTTCCCAAACGATGTTCTGCGGAACCCTGGGGATTCGTGAAAGAGTCAAAAGGGTTCCGTAGAAAAAACATAATCATGCCGTCTCGTTGCACCGACATTCATACATAAAAAAATCATACATCTTTAATATAACCAACATAAACCGTCTTATGGGGAAGCTTTTTTTTAATCAGCAGCGTGCCATATTTTAGCACCATACCAAATACAAGGACTCCCTCTATACACATTTTTTGCCCGCCATTGAATTTCTAATTGCATCGTGAATCCTACACGTCGTATTCAAAGCAAAACTCAGTTTGCACTGATTGGCTGTGGCTGCTGCTATTCAAAATTAAGAAAAGAACGGTAGCCGTATACATACAATTTTTTCGGATTTTTCTAACTTAAAATGCTTAATACGGAAACCCTGTAAGAGCTTTTCTATGAAAAGCACGCGTCTCGGTCTCCATAGTTTTCCAGCAGTTTTGCGGTCATCAAAATTTGTCATTACAAGGTAATAAGTCATTTTAACGTCAGTGCACTGTCAGTTTGGCGCCAGTATGTCATAGATGTCCCAAAATGCCATGACGGGATAACTTGTCATTGCGATTTTTGACGTTCGGTTTCATTGCCATGACTATGCACAACAATAACGATCACACAACTTGATCTTCCAACTTTGAAATAAATCGTGACTGAAAATAATGACGCGAGTTTGAAAAGTTCCCCAATCAAAATAATTTTAATTAAAAACAATAAATAATATAATTCCAATTTAAGCAAAAAAAGGAAATGTTAAAAGGTAAACAAAAAATATGCTGCAGATGGCAATTCGTTCTGTGCGGCCAAAAACATGACTGTTACGTCCTGATACAGAAGGCTTCTGTTTCAAATTGCTGCGAGAATTGCGAGATGAGGAACCGAAGTCTTATCGATATTTCCTGCGGACGTCAGCCACAATTTGACTTTTTGTATAATGTACGCTTATTTTTATCAAGCTTAAGAACGAATACACAAAAATGAAAACTGTATTTTATTTTGTACAAAAAAACGCTTTTGCTTTTAAGGTGCTCACTCAATAGAAATTCTGTGTAAGACTGGTTCCATTATAATTGCATTGCCAAAGAACTCGTCACTAGATAACTCTTCCTTCAACAAATCTTAACAACAACCGATTTTGCAGAGGATTTGGAAGTCTTTTTGGGCTGAGAAGACTTTAACTTTAAGGCAGGTCGGAATTCCACACGTATGGAATCCGGTAAGGCAAAGTGATGGCGTTGCATCTTACGGAAGAATTCACTGATGAGGCTATTGAAAGGAAGTTGGTTGGTTATGGACTTATTTGTTGTTTTGTAATTTTCTGGATTCGACTCAAAAGATATGTTTGGTTGTTTTGTCTTGCCATGTCTAAGTGGAGTTATGCCTTGGCCGAAGAGCTCTGCACTTTCAGTGTGGCCATTCCAAGCACTCATACAAGATTAAGTTATTCAGAATTATTCATTCAAAAGTATTTATACTTACCTGAAGATTCCTGTTTCACGTGTAGGTCATTTTCTTGTTTAGAAGCATGATGGGCTACCAAATTGTCAATAAGTTTTGCTGCGATTCCTCTGCTTTTTGTTTTTGGTTGGCGTTTTCCCTGAATAAAATTAAAATAACTATTCATTTTTATTCACAATAGAAAACACAAAAAACTTAAATTTTTGATCGGTTTGTTGTACAGGTACACCCTAAAAAACATTCAACGAAAATTAAAATCAAATAAATAAGTACATTTGTCGTTTCATTGTGACTGCTACCTTGACAACAATCAATGGCGGAAATCCATGACATGTAATTGTTGAGACACTGCCATTGCCATTACTAGTTAATCAAAAAATCTGTCATTGCTGTCCTACAACAATGATAGGGTGATTACACAGTCATCGAAAATTGTCATTTCGATGTCTTAAAAATTTATTTCATTGTGCTTGCACTTTAGCTCTCAGTGCAATGACAGCATTTTACGATGGGGATCACACGGCATGACGACTTACGAACAGATAACTACGTCATTATGCCGTCAGAGTGTCATTGCATTGACAGATTTCGATGACCCTGTAATACTAGCTTAGCTACTGCCTCTTAAATGCTTATCTAAGAGTTAATCTTGTTATAAGAAATTAGGTACATCTTGCTAGACTTCTTACCTATTTGCTGATAACCAAACCTGCAGGTTATCAACGCACATAAAAGTGTGGTTAAGAGCGTAAGTTACACTTTTCAATTGTAACTCATGAAACTATCCACTATTTGTCAGCATCGTTCTTGGGAATATTCTGAGTGGAAAATCGTTACACAGTACGAGTATATCTCCAATTTCGACATCACTTAGCGGAGATTTAAGAAAAGCCTTACTTCGTTTTTAAAAGAATTACTAGCCTTTGTATATTTTTCTCAGTTTTAAGACGCCTTCGTCTAGTTTCTAGCCTGCTCCATTTTTCTGCCCATACTAATTTTTTGACTTTTTGGCCAACTTTCTTCAGAAAATGCGTTATAAACATATCTTTTTAATACATTTTTCAATGAACGTAACCATGAAAAAATAAAAATTAATATCAAGTTTGCAAAAAACCCACAGATTATATGATACTTGGAAATACAAGCACAAGTTAAAAACCATAGATTTTATAATAATAGGGAAAATTTGCAGTAGGTACAAAATGTTTTTCTGATTTTGTACATTTGTTTCTTATAACAGACAATTAGAGTAGTTTTCCATTGGTTTATTTCAATACTTGTCAAAACCTACCTATCGAAAATAGCATTCCTTGAACACATGCTACTAATAATATCTTTAAGCAGTATCCTGCCTGCTACTTTAAACGATTTGGAAGTAAATCTGCCTCAAAGCTGAAATAGAGTTCAGAATAAATGCAAAATTATTAGGAAAACTTGAAACCGAAAAAGCTTTAATAAATTATATATCTCTAGCCCCTGGGTATGGAAGGTGCTTGATATTCTTAAAAGAGCTAGTATACTAATACATTTTTTTAAAATACAAGAAGTTCAATGAAAATGGTTTGACAAGGAATTTAAAGTCGCTAGAGATTTTTTGTTTTCATATCTCACTTTATTTTGAACCAACAATAATACACGGTTCAAGCAATGGTATGTTAAAGCAAACAAAAAATATAAGGCATTGTGCTTAAGTAAAAAACACGATTACAATATTTTCAATCACTATCTTCAATCACTTTCTAACACTGAGTGTGGAACGTATGTTAGTTTCACTACGATGCCACTTATTAAAGATGATCTTTTGCACTCCGATTTTTCGGAAGAGGAGTTACTTCAAGCATTAGATAAGGGCAAGGAAAATAAGGCGGTTGGTACAGATAGGATTCCATCCGAATTCTTTAAGTATGCCATAACAGAATTTGTAGCCGTTCACCAGAAAACAATGTGATCTGTGTATAGGTACCCTCAGCTGTGCGACTTTTTTGTCGCTCCTCTGCAATTATCATTATTTACGACTATAATTAAAAAATCCTTAGCTCCCCAATTACCTTTGTGACTTCAATCTTTCACGCCTGGCATTATATTGTTCTTAAGAGTGGTCCTATATTTTAAGGAATTTTTGTTGAAAAGTGCACTTATCTGGTCTCAGCCAAGTTCATGGATTTGCTTTTTCTTACGGACTTTCCTTTTTCATGTGAACCTGTTTATACTTAAGACCGGCTTTTACCTAAGCTTCTTCATCATAATGCAATCCTTTGAAATATTCAACTCAGAACAAAAAAAAACACCATTAGGAATATTATTGATTCCTCATCACACCTTGACTTCAATTTTAATCAAATCAATTTGGAAAAGTTGAAATATTTTGACTGGACAAAAATGTCATAAATACAAATGATGTGAATATAGGTATCTAAGTGTTAAACATTTATATCCTGTTCTAAAGCACTGACTTCGTTATTGTTTAGCATCTGTTGTGAAAAAAGGACTGCACCACCATCAACAAGTTGGTTTAACAAGGATTTAAGACGTCTACGCAATCTCAAAAATTTTTTTGATAAAAAATGAAAAAGAACTCATACCATTAATAACTATAAATTGTATTCTTATCCTCGAAAGCTATTTAGTTTTTGTTTAAGAATAACTTATAAAGCTTACATTACTCAAATAAAATACTTTTGGAAATACGTTAATACAAAAAGAAAAAGGTTTTATTTTGAGGTTCTCAAAGGAATCCAATGATTCCTACATTACAAAAATTCTTTATTGTTCGCTTGTTCGTCCCATCTTGGAGTATTGCAGCTGTATATGTAGCCATACATAAAATTGAATGCGTGCAAAAACAATTTCTGTTATTTGCTCTGCGCCATCTTGCATGGGAACCAAATCAACATCTTCCCCCATATATAAATCGACTGAAACTTCTGGGATTATCAACGCTAAAGAAGAGAAGATGTTCTTTCCCCTTTCCAACTTCTCTCGGGGTCCATCAATTCTAAACACATTATCATCCTCAGTATCAGTAAAATAATAAATTGTTAAGAACAATTTACTTTTATACTTGTTTTCGAACTATTAAAATTACTGTTGGATACCCTATTCCCTATATATTTGTATGTGATTGCATCTGCCTCCCGCAGCCAGCCGATATTTCAGTTTCAGAAACAAAATTCTTCTTTAGCAGACAGAGAAAAATTCAAAAACATTAATTTTGTGTGGTGTGATGTTCAATTAGTGCTGGCACAATAAAAAAAGGCGTGCACCACGCCCAAAGTTATAACTTTTTATTGCCAAGGCAATTGGTATGAGCTCAGTGACATTCAATTTTATTCTTGCAGATCAATTTGAACAAAACAAGACAAAACTTAAATTTTTAAAAATTAGATTTTGAATGGAAATAGCGTTTTTAAACAATTCTTGATCAGTATTTAGGCGTATGTGTAAAACTACAGCTGAATCGAATAGTTTTTAAACAATCTTACCTGGACAAAAGGTATTTTATCAAAATCACGCCTTCAAAAGTGGGCGTGTTGAAAAAATTTACTCAAGAAAATGTAGAGATATATTTCTCAAATAACGAACGGAAGGAAAAAGGTTTAAATTGAATATTGGAAGTACCTTAAATATTTGAGACTACGTTTTTCATTCTTTCATGAAAACTGGGCGTAAGCCACACCCAAAATTCAAAAATTGTGGAGGGGTGTTAAGCCTTAAGGCAGTAGAATAATGGTTACGGTATAAATTAGAGCGCCTGCATAGGGCCAATAAGTTTTAATTAGATATTAAAGCTAGTTTTTAGGTTAAAAAATAAATTAAATAAAAACTGAATTTGAAAAAAAAATATGCCGTGGGGTATTGAGTAATTTATGGGAGGGGGTAGGTAGAAGGGTAAGAAAAAAATGTGTATATAAAGTTTCATAATGGTGGGGGTTTAGTTGGGGGGCCGAGGCTTGTGCGTTTTCTTATATTTATAAAATAAATAAACAGTATATTAGAGTTGAGCTGGAAGGGGAGAACAAAATGTACGATGAAGTTTTTAAAAATACTGGAACTAGTTGGTGGTGAGGTTGGTGAGTTATTTTTCCATAAATAATTTTTTAACAGAAAGATCAGCATATATACAACAATTGCAAACACCTTATGAGATACCTACCTCCTTCCCTTTTTAGGGAAAAGAGAATTATGTATAGCACTCTTCATAAGTCCGCAATTCTAAATGCGAAATAATTGATTGGAGCCTTATCCAAGAAAGTGGAGCACAAAAAATATATCCACGCAGCAGGGTGGGTACCTTTCCATCAACACTTCAATATGATATTTGAATAAGCTTTAGTCTATCATATCAATGTGCAGAGGCACGACCCTTGGTCGAATTTTGTTCATGAGTTCCAAATTCACGATATGGCTCTGATGCCATTCGGCAAATCATGTCTTGAATAACGTCTAATACACAAACATTTACTTTTTTTCCTATTTATAAAATGTATATAGCTATATACATATTCTGTAATTGTGTTTATATAATCAAAAACATAAGAATAAGTTTCACATCTGCCGGGTGTCCCGGTACGGCCAACTTTTTTTGAATTAGCTTAAGAGTTTTCTTGGAAAAACTAAGTATCTATGCAATACAATTTCAAAACGAAATGTTTATCTAGACAAAAACAAAGATTAAAAATCGTTTAACCAGTGTTTTTAAAAACTTTTTGAAAAAAAGCTTGAACATTTTTTTGAGTAGGTATATCATTTTAATATCTCTAAATTTTGTCAGAAATTATTTAAAAAATATTCAATCTCCCCTTTTCCAAAATATTTCGAAACCCATTTTTTTTTATGTTAATTGAACTGTGTGCGAAATTTTATATACCTACAGTTATAATACAAATTTCGAAAAATCCATTCTAACCAAAAGATGTATATTGTTATGTTATATCTGACCTAGAGCAAAAATGAGAAACACCACCGCGATACTACCAAATTATTTCTAAATATCTACCAAATTGGAAGCAAATCGACCGAATCGTTAAGGCTGTAGAGGTGTGAACAGACAGACAGACAGGCGGAATTAATTTCCCGACCCACTCTTTTCCACTTCTCCATCATCGTAATGTCATGTTGTGTGATTGTTATCTCAAATTTAATTTTCTGCACTAATCCATAACTTGTCTTATAGTATATCTATAAAGAAGAAAAATGAAACAAAGCAGCTACTATAATGTAAGCCAACCTGTAAAAAATAAAGAAAAAACCAACATATTAATTTAACAAACAAATTAAACAAAATAAAGCCATAAACATTCCAAGAAACGATTGTAAGGTAAGAAAAAGACTGCAATATCTAGAATTTAACATCTTAAAACGTTGTTAAAGAACGCAAATATTTCGCCATGATTATTTCGAGTAACCTTTGTGTAAAAAGACACGTCCAAGGCAAAACTTTATAAGTCCAATGCTGCCATTATGCGTATCATGGAAAAAATATATTGCAAACATTTCGCTTCACCACTCAAAATACAAATTATTTCAAACTGTTTCCATTAGAGGATGAAGATGTTGAAAAATTACTTCGTTTCTTCTTACAATGAGTTTTTGCATTTCCTTCAACGAAACATAATGACATGCTTCATATCGATTTGAAACATTCCACCTATATGTTTATCGATACACTTAAGATCCACTTCGATTATGGTATTGAAAATACTTCAAATGGATGGACCCACGAAAGAGAAAATATTGCACACCTTTTGGGATCATGTCCAGTACTACGGGAAGTTCGACGTGGTGTGTTCGATAAAAATCAATTCGATGCTGAAGGGATTGCATTCTCATTTCTCAATGGCAGTAAGAGCTAGGAAAAGTTTTGGTAGATGTATGCAAACTGTGGTGGCTAATAACAGAATGCTTTTGATCTTTATAACTAAAAAAAAAAAAACTATTCACAGTTTTGTATTAATCATGCTTGTGTCAAATTTGTATGTGTTATTTACGAGTACAAACAAATTTTATATATTTTCTGTCAATCTGACCGATGCGGTTCTTAAACCAGGTCGTAAAATACTTACTTACTTACTTAAAATACTTGCAAATATTAATATTGTAAACCTGAATTAGCATATTAATTAAGTCAATTGTACGTAATCTAAAACTCCAACCATACAATTTTGATTCTGATTTTTATTATATTATAACTTACGTTTAAAAAAAAATTATTATATTATTAAAACGTTCTTTAATTTTTTTTTAAAGGTTTATAGATATTTTATACAATTTTTTAAAACGTTCTTTGTAATAGACACATGTTACGTAAAAAATTGACACAAAAGTCAAAAAATCAGCATGGGCAGGAAAAATTTTAGGTACTGGCTAGTAACTGGATGTCCTAAAACTGAGAAAATGTATCAAATGTAACGCATTTACCAAGGCTAGTAGTATTCTAAAAATAAAGTCATAAGCGCATTTTATATTATTAGTATAACAACGCAGTTACCGTTGACATGGGGCACGCTGCACGAAAGTAAGATTTTTTTAGATAGACCCTAATTGTAAAAGGATTTTTTCTAAGAATATACCAAAGAATCATAAGAATATACCCTTAAACATAGGTGGCATTCAGGCGACACCATGTATTATTAATATATAGGTTTACCTATAGGTACCTACTTATATATTCTTGAACTATGCAGAAAGTTAATAAGTCAGTGTATCTAAATAAAAAGTCTGCTACCATAATTGTTAAGTGCTCTGAGTAAAACCTTCTTACCCACAGATCGCACTTAGCTAAAAATTAAACTTTAAATACATATTATGGTTGTCTCCGGTTGTGTGTAAATTTTTAAAGAAATTGATAAAATAAAATATAATAAATATAAGAAAAAACACGAAGTTTATTTTAATTTTATTTTTATTTGTTTTTTAAAAACACTTAATATCACAACTTTTAATTAAAAATAATAATCGTAGGTGCTTGATGATGGGCGAAGACCAGAAACGCGTCGCACCTACGATTATTATTTTTAATTCAAAGTGTTTTTTCTTATATTTATTATATTTTATCTTATCAATTTCCTTAAAAACCTTAAATAGCCATTTTCTGGTCCAGAGCTAAATTACTATAAGATCAGATGCCAACTACCTACATGCTGTTTGCCCATACCAGTTCCTATAATATCAACTAGGTACATACATATGTATGTTTAAGGTGTATGTTGTTTTCATATACTTATACCTACATAGTGAAGTGTGTTCTCAGTAACACTTCGTAACGAAAATAAGTAGACAGAATTACAAAAAAGCCTATGAATTTCGAAACGTTCTTTCCCTCATTCGTTTCGTAAGGTAGTAGCCCCACAAGGTTAGAAAAAAAAAATAATTAAAGTAAAGACATTTCCACACAGGTATTTCGACTCAGTCTTAGGTATATCAGCAAGCTTCTCATATTTTTCTTCAGTTTTTCTGGCTTCCTCTCAAAGGCGACACATTTATCTACCTAGCCACAAAAAGTATGAAACATTCATATGCTGTGATAGCAGGTATACTTATAGATGTACCTACATCTGGAAGAAAAAAAGTTCTCCCAATCCCCAACAGAACATAAATGGGTATTTGAGCTCTCCCTTAAAGTTCTAAAATAGAGAGATCAACTTCATGAAGCTAAAGTTTTATTGTCAACCATCAGCAAAACAAAAATCCTTTCTATTATTAACCGACCGCCCCGCTTAACATTGACTAGTGATTGGTTCAAAATCCGTTCTAAGAATACCGTACAAGGATACGGCAACGACCAAGGATACACCCTGAAAAACTAACACGAGCGAGGGTTGGACCTTCCGCACACGGTATACCACGACAGTTCCATAAGGGCGAAATCAAGCTGCGAGTCTACATCTCACCATCACCATTCATCACAGACCACACATCCAACTAAAGAGACCACCCCTTACACACACCACGGCTCAGCCAACCAAACCTTAGTAAGAGATACTCTCGGTTCTCATGAAGATTACAACCCCCATCTATTGCGCAAACGAATTTTTTTTTTTGTAATTCAAGATACATTTTTGCAATCCGATGCGATGCCTAAAAGTGAAGCATCACAATATCACGCTTTCCTATCCGCATCCGTTATTCACCCCCGCTAATGTTGAATTCTCTCGATGAGAAGTGTTGATTTGACGTTTGAATGTTGCTGCAACTATCAACTGGCGACTACTCGCACAACTGGCATCATACGTCTACAGCAAGTGTTTCCGTTCGTTCGACATCGCTGGCGTTTCTTTTTTCATTCCTACATAATCATTGCGAATCGCATCGTTATCTTGTTGTGCATTTTCGATTTCGCCGAGCCGAGTCACAAGTCTTGTTCCCAACGATTCACCTATTTACAGCCTTAGTACGTTGATACTTTAATACAAAGATACAAAATTTTATCTTCTTCGTGTCCGTCTTTTTGGTCGTCGTTGTCGTCGGTGTGTCGTTGTCGTCATCCAATCACATACCATAGTTGCTTTGTTATGAGGTGGTTGTTCAAAGACACTTGATGCAAGTTCTGATTTACAGTTCGTTTATTCGTCCAAATTCCTTCTGTAAAACATTGCCGTTGTCTCAACGTACAAATTTCTTTATATACCTACTTGAGTTATCGAAAATACCGTCGTCATCGTCCCGCGTAATTTCTTTACCAAGTCCTTAGCCCTGCTCTCGGATCGCGTTAAATATTTTGTTCGTTTAAGTGGGATGTGTTGTGACATTTTTTTAGTTTAGTTTTGGGATTTAATTTATTTAATGTTTGGGTTTTGTCAAACAAAATAAAAATACTTTAACTGAAATTTTCCATTATTTCTTTACTCAATATCCTTAAACAGAAAAAATGGTCTAGAATATATTACAAAATGTCCTAATTAAATGAAAGTGTTCACTTCTTTTTTATGCAAAAAGAAAAAGTTTTATGTGATGTATTAAAAAATTAAGGGATAAATAAATGCCTTTATTTTGTAGTTAACAATAAACCTACTTCTATTTCCATCAGAATTAAAAATTATCAAAAATTTATTAAGCATAAGGTGTTTGTTTATAGTGTGTGTTATTGTTATTCTTTTTGTGATCATGGATTTATCCACAGCATATCGATACAATCAAAATATGATGGAATATTACACATGTAAGAATATTATCTCTCCTTTAATTACTGAAATCCGTAACTTTTTACCTAGCATCGTCTGAACAAGATATTTAACCTTAAAAAGTATAAAGTAAATCGTAAGTCTTATTAAAGTAGGTATACCGAAATTCTAATCATTTCCAAATTAATACAAAAAGTGTTGAAAGGATATAAAATCATTTGGACCTAGCGACAACTTTTAAGATACTTATTTGTTCTTGTTTGTACCTTATACTTTATCTTTTGAAACTTAAAAAAAATGAGACGAGAATCTCAACCTTCAACTTTATGAATCACTAACTAATCCGTCAGTCATTGTTTTAAATTTCCCGGTAGGAGGAGGAATTTCAATGGAATATCCCTAATCAATAAAATGAAAACTTACGGATTATAAAAACCATTTGCGAAATGGTCAAACAATTATGAAAAATCTAATTTTAATTAACAAAAATGACAAGAAACCACAAAAAAAAATTGTTGTTCCGATCGGCACCAAACTATGATTCAGTAAATGTTCAAAAATTTGTAGCTGAAAAAACCTTATCGAAAGTATTGGATTCACTAAAACATGGTCTCATATATTGTTAGTTCTCAAATTGCTTTATACTGTTAAGTAGCTATAGATACTCCTCATTTAGCCACATTGCACGAATGGAGAATTCTTTGCAATTCGTCTCCCAAAGCGATGTTGTACAGGCATTCGAAGGAAAAGTTATCCCTAACCTAAACTTCCTAAACGCTCGTAATGTGGGTAATTCATGATGAATTTATAAATAACCCCTTAAGTAGGCTCTGATTAAAAAAAGTACTTCCACATGTAAAGGCTCGACCATATTATGCCGAATGATGTCGTTCGCGGCCTGTGGCGAGTAAGTATGGACGTGCCTTATGCCATCCCGAACCGAACCGAACTCAAACCGAATCAAATGGATACTCGCATAGGCCGATCGGCATCATTCGGCATAATATGGACGCGCCTTAAGTGTTTTTAGTTCAAATCCATCAAGCTTCTTGATAGTTTTTATTTAAATTTTAAATATACTTATTCTTCAAACCGTCGGCATCGCCTGATATAATATTTTCGTATATACATAGGTATGTCAGGAGAACGATATAAAAAAAATTAGATAACCATCAAACATGACATAACGATGATAGGGAAGTCGAAATATGTGTTTCCGACAATTCTGTCTGACTGTTAAGGCATAAAGCCATCGAGATTTTTGGTTTTGCTCCACAATATATCTAGGACATCCTACGGAGGGTTTTTCGGAGTTTGGCGTTCCAGCTCTAAAAAGGTTCATCATATTTGCTTCTTGACATTGTATAGCTTTCAACGAAAAACTTATTTTTCTTAAAAACGTCGTACGATTTTGATTAAACTTACTTAATGGTGCTTTTGTGAAGTCTATCTTTCGGTTGAAATAGATTTTCCACGAAATATTGAAATATATTTTCCACAAAAGGCCTTTTTACGGTATCTCCTAAAGGATCAGTTTTCTTGTAAATCAAACTTAGACACGCCTTAACCACTTGACAGTTTTTTATGAAATTTAAAAGCAGTTAGTGTAAACGATTTTGTTTTATTCAAACTTTTTTAAATGTTTGGAAAACGATGATTTGATTTTTTGAAATGTCTGATATTAGACTGAATCGTATACAAAACCATGTCGAATCCTCAAAAGGAAAGTAGTTGATTCAGGGAATTTCCTGGAATCAATGAATGTATAGGTAAAAATTTATAAGCGCAAAGAGCTTTAGGGCATCTAGGGCCTTTCCTCATTGAGCTTAGCCAACTCTAGGAACTAGTTAGAGTTTACTTGATAATCGTAGCCTATACACTCCCAAACACAATAATGGTGGTTAAGTTAGCTTTCGATATTTCCCTCATAGTCCTGAAGAGATATGCTTCCTCGCTGGAAAAACCACTGCGTAAGCTTTTCCATCTGTCCTACACTACAAGTCTCTTTCCGAGTGGATATGGAAAACAGCATTTGTCCAGCCCGTTCCAAAATAAAGCGTATCTTCATCTCCCTCAAACTACCGGATGTACACTTACATCCCTTCTTATTTCCAAGGTTATGGAAACTCTGATAAACTTTAAGATCAAGAAATATCTTGAGAAACGTAAACTTCTTAATGACCGGCAGTACGGTTTTCGTAGCAATAGGTCCACTGGTGATATGATAGTATATTTCACCGAACAGTTTAACCAATCTTAACATCGTTTTGGAGAAAGTAAGATTATTGCGCTCGATATTTCAAAATCATTTGATAGAGTCTGGCACGCACCAGGCTCTCTTATCAAAAATGCGTACATTTGGCATCGACGAACCCCTTCTTCGTTGGGTTAAAAAACACCTCAGAGAGTGCGATTCGCGTTGTATTGGATGGTTTTCAGTCTGCTACCCACAAAATAAATGCTGATGTGCCCCAAGGCTCCGTTCTGTCTCCGACTCTCTTTCTTATCTTTATTGATGATCTCTTGTGTACTAAATACTTCTAATCCACTAAATTGGTTTGCTAATGACAGCACTCTCAACTTTTCATATTCGTTTAAAGATTCACACCCATATCTTTCGGATGTGGAACTGCAACGACATCGTATGATTAGCTGATTAAATTCCGACAGCGTTATGCAATGGGGAATTATTAACCGCGTGGAATTGAATGCTTCGAAGACCCAATTCTAACTTCTGTCATTAAATTATAACCTACCACTATCCATGAGTGACACTTAGATCGAGCAAACTGAACAACTTTGCGTTCTGGGTATGTGCTTAGCAAACCTCCTTTTGTGGAACAATCACATGTTCGACGTCCGTCGCCAAAAATACCGCAAATGCTTAGGCTTCCTAAATCGATGTAAGAAATATTTTTCGAATTCTGATCTAGCTGTAATATAATGGTTATAATATATTCGCCCGAACCTTGAGTATAATTCTCATATCTGGTCAGGTGTCCCTGTCACGCATTTACGTCTTCTAGATAAGAGTCCGAAAAGAGCCTTTAAATTGAAAGGTGAAAGACCGTTATGGATTCAATTGATTTTCTTGAACACCGCCGTAATGTCTCTTGCCTCACCTTGTTTTATCGCTACTTTTACAGACTGTGATCCTGCGAAATAGTCAGATGCATTCCTCCCCTTAAAAAAATTCCCTGTAACACACACATTGCTAAGAATGCTCATAAATGTACCTTCCCATTGCGATTTACTGACATTCAAAACCAATGTGCACCGGTATCTCCTTTTATCTTCTATCCACACTTCCTAAGCACTCGCACTGTGTTACCTTCATATTAAGGGTATTAATAACCCCTTTTGTGCGGACTCAATTTTAAATAGAGTACGAACTTGGTCTAATGTGTTAAAATAGTCTTGGGACTTGAGATTTTTTACATATAAAATTTTATTAATCACTTAATCAAAAAATCAATTGTTAAAACGATTTTTTGGAAAAAATGAGATAAACCATCAGATTTCCTTTACTTTTTTGAATTTTAAGGAACATTTTTTTTAAATCGTTCGACCAGTTTAAAAAAACGGTTTTTTTGAAAAACTTTTCGAAAACATACCTATTCCAAATTTTTTTTTGAGTAGATATGTTGACATCTAGCAGTTTAAAGTTCTCATCAGAAAATTAACATTTTAAGAAATTTGAAAAAAAACGTTTTTGAAAAAAACCAAATTGAACGAAAAATTTACCTTTTTTTAAGTCTCAAAAAATGTTTTTTTTTTTGGAAAAATTAAAGAATTAATATTATTTTGCTTATAAAAGAGCACTTTAAAATTTACGAGAAAATCTGGTATGAAAAAACTGGTCTTATAGGACAACCAACTCAGAGAATTTATTTTGCTAATAAAAATTTTAATTGACCTTCTACTTTTTGTTAAAAATGTATTTAATCATTTTTCTGTTATAAGCATAAAAGACAAATTAAAACATACATTTTTAGCAAAAAGTATTTGTTCAATTAAAATTATTATGAACAAAAAACATTATCTGCATTGATTACCATCGATCAGTGTAGCATCTGTCTTAAGAATCGAATCATAACATACAAAATTTTCCATTTGAACATTTTTTCGGTTTAGTTTTCCGTATCGCTATAACTGGCCTCTAAGTTTGCACCGAAAACTACCATTCAGAAAGATTCATCAAATTTGTAATAGCCGTTTTTGAGCAATATTAATCTTTCACTTCAAATTGTATGGCAGGTAGGTACCATTAGTTTTAGAGCTAGAATGCTAATTCCAAAAAGCCCTTTGTAGGACGTTTATGAGAATACATTTCTGTGGTTTTTGAGAAAAAAGATTTTTTGAAAAACTTTATAAAATAGTTTTTTTTTTTAAATCAAAAACTCTAATTCATAAATATTCAGAAAATACATTTACTTATAATTTTTGAAAAAAAATGTATAAGCTGTTTTCAAAATTATAATTTTGAATTTTTTTGTAATGCTTTTAAATAAAAAAAAAAATTGTAGGTAACTTTACAGACAGACAGACATACGGACAGACAGAAAGACAGGCAGACAAACAGAATTGTCAGACCCACTTTTTTCGGCTTCTCTATCATCGTAATGTATATATTATATTTGATTGTCCAAAGAAAAAATTTTTACAAATGCATAACTTGCCTTATAGTACCAATAATTGCAAGTAAAAACATATTTTTATATGAGTCGTTTTTTTTTAACGTTCCGTTCAGAAATTTTGTCTTTTATTTGTCTGCTTTTTCTTGGATATATAGTTAAAACAGTATTGTTCCAGTTGTATACAACATGTTAATTACAAAAAATATTTTAACTACACCCAACAAAACTACATAGCTACTACTCAAATGGAAATTCCTTCCGATTTTTTTATTCAAGAAAATTCAAAAATGTTATTCACATTAAATGTGTGGCCTTTTAGTTGTAGGTCACGAGACCTGAAAAACATTTTCATCGAGCCCGACGGCTGTTTTCATAATGGTTTTTATTTTAGTAAAACGATTTTAAAATAATTATTTAAATAGGTACCTATATATATTTATATACATATATATATATATATATTATATTTATATATATACACATAAAGGGTCCGTCAAATGAAGTGTTACCAACTCAAAGTTCAATAAATCCTTAAATTTTTTAAATTTTTCATTCCAAATTTGATGATCACACAAATACATTTATTTTTTTTGTAAATCATATAACTGCTGAAAACAGCTTCTTCTTGCACGGATGACAGCATCAATCCTTTTGATGAAGTAATGGCACGCTGCACAACGGTGTTCCTGTGGGATCCGTGCCCATTACCGACGGAGCGCTAAGTTCAATGTTGCAACATTCTGATATTTTTTTGTTGACACCTTAGCCTTCAAAATGAACTATACCAGAAATAAGTCCATTGGATTCAAAGCTGGTGAGTATGGAGGCCACTGTTGCAAAGAAATGAACTGGGGAACGTGATGTGATACGTGATCTACAAGAAACTGTTGCGTTAAACGAGCTTTATGGGACGGTGCTGAGCTTAAAAGCCAAAAGTACAACAGTGAATCTCACACGCCTCTTTTTATTACGCCAGCAGTTGAACATCGGCCACACAAAATTAATGTTATTAAATTTTTTCCTGCCCGCTACAGTAGAATTTTGTTTCTGAAACTTGAACAGCGGCCGGCTGCGCAGGGCGAACGCATGCACATACAAAAATATAGGAAATAGGGTATCCAGCAGTTCGTTGAAACTATATTGTAGCTCTAGCTTATGTTGTTTAATTACCTATCTTTGTATTGAAATAGTGAATTTAAAATGTGAAGACCATTTAATTCTGGGTCGTACTAAATGTATTAATTTATTCTGCTTAAAAATTATTGTAAATTACCAGATGGGCCAATTGGACCAATGGCCAACTGGTCCAATTGCCAACTTCTATTAATTTTCTTTTTTTTTCAACATTAGGTTGGTTGGTATATCCATATAGAATTGGGTCCGAGACAGATTGAACCGTAATACATAGTGAATAAATGCACGACTGGTTCGCACGTACTTTATCTTTGGGTGCAATATCACGATGATAACAAATTTTTCGAGCGAAAAAAACCACTCTTTGTTAAAATTCTTTGTTAAAACTGTTTATATCCAGCATTTTGAACATATTGACAGTGTTTAAAGATTCGCTGATTTTGCCAGTTATTTAGTTACCTATGAGAACTCTAAGACCTCCAATTGAATTAAGCCGTTTTTAAACAGATGGGTGTAACATGTATTTTTATTGGGTCTACCACGAAATCTAGAAAACCAAAATCTAGAAAGCAAAAATCTAGAAAGCAAAAATCTCGAAAAAAAAATTTAGAATGAAAAAATCTCGAAAAGATAAATCAAGAAAGAAAAAATCACGAAATACAAAAATCTAGAAAAAAAAATCTCGAAAGCAAAAATCTCGAAAAAAAATATTAATTTTTGAGACAATGTTTCTATTCGCGCGCGCGAATAGAAACATTGTCTCAAAAATTAATATTTTAACTCATGGTAAGTAAATTATTACTCTCTTTTATATTTATATAAAACTGAATAATATTCTTGTGTTTTTTGCTTTTTTATATTGATTTTTTTTGTTCATTTTAAGTTCAGAAAATAAATAATTGTTTAACTACCTGAAGAGCTGTGTTTAACTTGAGTATTAACTCTTAATACAAAATCTCGAATCTACAATTTATTCGTGATTTTTTTCGAGATTTTCTCTTTCGAGATTATAATTCATTCGAGATTTTTGTGCATTCGAGATTTTTGCATTCCAGATTATAAGCAATTTGTATTCTAGATTTTTGTCATTCGAGATTTTTGTCCTTCGATATTAAGACATGCTCCCATTTTTATTCAAAACTAAAGAACGCGGTAATCAATGAAGTACTCCCGAAAAATACCCACAACGTAAATCAAAATTGTAAAAATCATTCTTTGAAATTTTAGTAAAAACTAATAAAGTGCACGACTGTACTTGCTCTAATGTGTTCAAATGGTCTTGGAGCTTGAGATTTTCGGAAAAAAGCATTGAAAAAATCATATGAAATTTTATTAATCACTTAAAAATCAATAGTTAAAACGTTTTTTGGAGAAAATGTAGTAAGCCATCAGATTTCTTTTGCTTTTTTAAAATTTAAGGAAATCTTTTTTTCAAAATCGTTCGACTAGTTTTTTTAAAAAACGGTTTTTTTTGAAAAACTTTTCGAAAACATATTCCAATTTTTTTTTTGAGTATGCCAACTTCTAGAACTTTGTAGTTTTTATCAGAAAAATAAAATGTATTAAACCGTTTTTGGAAGAAACAAAAAATAAAAAAAAATTTTAAAACTTTCTTAAAAACTCAAAAAAACTTTTTTTGAAAAATTAAAGAAATTTTATTATTTCGTTTGTAATAGGGCTTCTACATTAAAAATTTCATCGAAATTCGTCCAGTGACTTACGAGAAAATCGGATTTCAAAAAACTGGTCCTATGGGAGGTACCGTTATAAGACTTTTCCTGAAAAATATTTTCCAACCAAGACATTTAGTTTGCGCAGAAAATATCATTCAGAAAGTTTTATCAAAATCGTATTAGCCGTTTTTGAGAAAAATTGAATTTTCACTAAAAATCGTATGGCAGGTACCGCTAGTTTTAAAGTTAGAATGCTAATTCCAAAAAATCCTCTGTAGGACGTCATAATAATACTATCTACCAAGTTTGAAGCAAATCGGTCCAGACGTTTAGGCTGTAGGTGCCGATACAGACAGACGGACAGACAGACAGACAGACAGACAGAATTGTCCGACCCACTTTTTTCGACTTCTCTATCCTCGTAATGTTATGTTTGATTGTCCAAAAAAAATTTTTTTTTACGAATGCATAACTTGCCTTATAGTACCTACCTATAATCGCAAGTAAAAAATGTCGGCTTAAACTGGAAACCCCTTTATACGGGATATACGTGTGCTAACGTTAAGAAACCTTTAATTTTTAAAATGTTAATGCCATTTTTTGTCATCATCTTTGAAATATATTATATACCTTAACTGTCGTTGTCCACTTATGGCCGATTTAATAAAACCGATAAAACTGATTTTCGTTTTTATCATGGTGTAGGCGAAAACTAAAAATGCAGTTTTCTTCGAAGAAATCAAAATGTTTATTAAATTCAAAGTTTCATAAAAATCGTCTTTTTTAAGAAAATTAGAAAAAAAAACGAAAAATATTGGATATAAACTTGTGGCTCGTTGTATATCGGAGCCACCATCTAAAAAGGAGAAACTGAAAAAATTGGGAAGCGAAAGCTGTAATTTCTTACAGCTTTCGCTTCTCATTTTGTTCAGTTTCTCCTTTACCATAAACAATTCGATAGAATCGTTGCCAACTTCCGGCCATCTGAAAAGAAGCCTCTAGGACCAGATCTTCGATGTTTGCATTTTCAGCCAAAAACTGAAAATGCGATTTTCTTAGGAACACTCAAAACAATAAGTATTACTCGCAAAGTTGTATATCAAAATCTTAAAAGCCGTTTTCGAGCAAATCTTAAATGAAAAAAAAAACCATTACTTGAGAGGTGGGTACATATTTGTTTGAGCCACCGGCTACCATTTTGCTTTAAACTGCTTTATGTGAAGTTTGCAGAAAATACAGTTTAGGCTGTTGCTTGACGTCAAAAAGCGCACAGACGCACAGGCACCCATCTGCAAATCCGCAAAACTTTTCAAAAAGTTTTATCAAAATCGAAGTATATCTGAAGAGGAGTTGCTTTCGCGACGTAACGCGAATAAGCTTCAATAAAAAGCTATATTTCTGTATGGATAAGATTGCCCCATTGTATAGGATCTCGTTGAAATGGTATCATCGTAATATATGTATATCGGCGGGAGTAGGGTCTAGTATCGAATCACAATTACCCTGCTTTCAAGACGGTGTCTGCTAGAAATAGAAGCGACATTAGATTTGCTGGATTCCAGCTGTCCTTTCCCTTTTTCGGGAAAGGATAAACAACATTTGTCTGCCAACGTGCCGCGTTTTTGAACAGCGTGCTTCCCTAGGAAGATGTTTATTACTATATTGGGTATACCATTGATTCTTGCGGATTAGTTGAAGCGCTACCTTCACTTTAAGCAGGGAACTTGTCATGTTTAGCTCAGCAGCTTTGGCGTCAGCCAAATAATTGTTTGTGTATTAGTTCACCATTGCGTGAAGCTCTACCGAAGGTAGAATTGGTTCACCAGGGCTCTATTCTCCAGGTCGTGTTTGGACGAATGCTAGCATTTGCACAATATACTTGCTGTATAAGTGCTGAAGCAGCCCCTACTGCTTCCATCTTCTTTTGTAGATATTCAATCGTCGTCCAGGCTGGCATTCTCTGGATGTATACCTGATTGAAATATATACGTCTTCGTTGTCCGTATTTCTCAATATTCCTCACAAGTATTTCATTGACTTGGTCGCTAGAATCAATAGCACGAATTTTGCTATCCCAATACAAACTACCAGATAAAATTTATAGTTCTGCTTAATAAGCAGATTGAGGTTTTCAATCGACGACTTAGATTTGATTGTCTTAATCTCCGAGTCGTGTGTCAGTAAACTTTTTTTTCAAGATTTTGAGTCTTGTGAGCAGTCTACTCTTATATGTTTGTGTAGTGCGTCGATCGTCGTGTTTCTGATATATCTTTTACTTACGTCTTGTCCGTTGTATCGTGGGATTGTCCTGTCCGTCTTTCGTTGTATTGTCTCATCCATTTGACTGAGGTAGGTATCCGTCGATCTCAACGCTCAGCAGACTGGATAAATGTCATTCGAACGATGTTCAAACGATAAGGTTTTGGGGAAGCATGGCCAACGCATCCTACTGAAATTTTAAGGGTGCGGGGGCACATACTCTTCAAACTCCACAAGCTAGTTTGGAAGCTGTTTTACAAAAGCGAATCCAAAGTGGTCAGTGTAGTACTCTACTTCAGTAAAAAGTTTGTTGTTTGACCCACAGTGTCAAGCAATGTAAAGCATTGTCAAAAACTTCATATTTTCATCGTTCTATTTTTTATAGCTGCCATTAAACAGAAACTCCTCCAAACACCGTCACCATCTTTTTACTGAGTATATTTTTAAGTCATCAAAATGAACAATACATACATTATTGCCTTAACTCTTTCTTCGGTATATCGTTCATCCGAGATAACTGACGTTCAATTTCGCGCTCATACTCCTGCTCTGGTTGAAATTGATATCTTCTATTTTATGAACATTATAAAAGCGGAATAAACATTATTGTTATCACCTTTCGATTGCTCTTCTTTTTTTCCTGTCCAAAGCCCATTACACTTTCTTTAAGCTGGCTGATAAAACCAACCCTCCCAGTAATGCGATACAAAACTCATCCTTACCAAGTGATGTAGCAGTAACAGTAACAAATCTGAAAGGGTCCTCTCTCCTTTTTATCATTTTCCTACCATATGGGTAATTTACTTAAATTTTCCAAAATAGCAATCCAGCAATCCATGCACTGCCTCTCCCTACTGCAGCACAGAGAGGGTGACAGTTGGATTTTTAATCGAATCTCTCACACAATCAAAACATTTCCCTCTTCTTATGTTCGTTTGAAAACCAGAAGCATAGCATAGGATTGCCTTTTTTCGTATTTGGTTTTGGACTCCCAAAAGAGAGATAAAAAACACAATACCTACCTACTCGCACACGAATGTTGTTCCTATTTAGATACAGAAACGATAAGCTTCTGGATATATTTTTTTTCTTGGGAATTGTTCAACACAGTATTACTCAAGATTTATTTGAATAATTCAATAAGAGTTGATGGCTTTTTTTGCTCCGTGCGTCGTTTAAACATTTGAAGTGCTAAAAGGAAATGGACACCTGCAATCAGAGTATAAGTCAATTATGTTTTTTTTTTTTGTAAATTTATTTTTTTTTTTGAGGATTTATTTCTTCGATATCTGGTGATTTAACTGACCATCACAAACAAACGATTGAGATTATTACGCAAAACCATAACGTATAAATCATAAAAAGTCACTACGCCCAAAAAAAATTAGTCGTCACAAGAACCATATAGAATGACAAAACTCAACTTCTAACTTCCAATATTATATTTGAAAAACATACTACCTAAATTGGAATATTATGACTAATTGGCCCAAATACCTCAGGGAAAATAGCCAAAAAATGCAAAAGAAAAAATAAAATTCTGGCTGAAAATTGGCAGATCAGTGGTAACAGGATTCTTTATAAATTGATAGAGTTAGTCATCAATCCGATGACCGCTAGGTATGTAATGAGAACGAAATGTCAAAAGTAATTTAGGTTCGTTTAAGAGAAAAAATTGTTTCACAAACGTGTAGCTGAGGCAATTTTCAATACAAATGGTTGTGCGAGTTTTGTCTGTAGCATATCTTTCAATATCTATCCCGTTTAAAAGTTATAGCAATTTGAAGCATCATCAGTATCACACGGGTAATTTAATTGAAATTTTTGGGCCCGAAATATTTCATAAATGAATTGGATAACTTCTTAATGGTAAATGCTACGGACGAAACTCTCATAACCAACTGCTAAACGTTTGTGGATCAAATTCTTTTCCTATAAAAAAAAAACTGTTTTTTAGATTAAAAAAAAAATTTCGTGACTTTTGATATCTCGTAACTGACGTTGTGGTCATTGGATCAATGAAGAAATCTCCTAGTTTATAAAGAGCCCCATTACCAAAGATCATGCCAATTTCCAGGCATTATCTAAATTTTTCGTTGTAAAAAGCCATTTTTCTTGAACTAAAATTAATTCTTGTTTAGAATCTTGACCTCTTGAATTGGTTTTCGTTATTTTAAATTTTCTCAAAAAGTAGAAGAGATAAAAGTTTCCGGTTTTTAGTTTTCAATTGAAAAGTGATAGGACCATTGAATTTTGATACAAAACTTAGTACTTAATTACGTAAAATTTAAAAAAAAATTAGCTTGAAAGATAATTTATTATTTACTTTTTTCAAGGTTTTGAGTTTGAATGTTAATATTTCAAAAACGATTCACTAAAATAATTTTATTTTAAAATACAATATAAAACTTACCATGCGTGGAGAGCATCGCAGGAGTTGGTTTCAAGATTGCGTCGAGTGAAAAAGTTTAGTTCTATTTTCTTTTATTTGCATTTGTTTAAAATAAATGTTCCCCTAAATTAACTTTGTTTTTTTTGTTTTTGAAAAATCTTTCTTTTCTATACAAAAAATAAAATTGAAACTGGTCGATGTCTGTACATTGAAGATAGGTATAGATGCAAAACTTATATGTTGAGTCTCTTAGACCCACAGAAGCCAAAACAACCGTTTTTAGAATTTTTGTCTGTCCTGTCTGTATGTTTGCATCACGCAAAAACTACTGCATGTAATTTAATGCCGTTTCTGATTCTGATTGTTTTTTTCCAATCGCACGTTATTCAATGAACTTAACTCAAAATTAAAAGATTTTTATGAAGTAAGCGTCTCACTTACATAATGGCGCTGTAAACCATAAAACGAGCGCCACACTTACCTATATGTACCTAGATATACATGAATAGAAATAAGTTTGTCGTTCTTAATAGTTGTTATATTACATTACATTACATTACAATCTACTCCGTCGATGAACCAATCGGAGTAGACACACTTACAAGCACTGGCAACTTAGGCCTTCGGCTCAAGACAACACAAACACGACAGAAAGAGACAGACAGAATAGAAGAGAGAAGAACACACAAACATATCTATGCCAACAGCTCGCAGTAATTAGTTTTGACGGTCCTCCATCTAACTACTAACCACGCGCAACGATGCTTGATTTCGCTGATCTATCGGGATGCTTTATCAGAGCCAAGGCCGTTGACATTATTTGTCATATTAAAAACATCTTTAAACCTTAGGGATATTGCTTCGGAATTAGCCCTCCAACTATGCAATGGAAGCCGTCTTAAAGTTATGTTACTTCGAAATAGAATTATATACAGAAGCCAAAAATCTTGCCGGATGTGGAGTTGGTAAAGTATGTAGTTTTCACAGCACTCATACCTCCCATTTCCAGCAATTTCACGTTTTGAGAGTATGTTTCACAACGACCATCTCAGGACGAACTATTCCTCGCACGGACAACACTATATAAGTTACTTGCCCTAGGCTCTAGGATCAAAAGCTCAGTTAATTTGTTTATAATGGCTCCTAGGTAGAACATATAAGACTAAAACATGTCATATGGACGCGACGTCCAAATAAATACTAAATACCAAATTTGAAGCAAATCAGCCCATCCGCTCAGGCTCTAGAGGTGCGAACAGACACACAGAAAAGCAGAGAGACAGACAAACACACAGACAGACATACGGAATTTCCAGATCCACTTTTTTCGACTAATCGTAATGTCATGTCATGTGTGATTATATCCATAACTTGCCTTATAGTACCTACCTATAATCGATAGTAACAATTGGAGTTATAGAAACTCTGCAATAATCGCCACGATTTTTGATTGTTTGCCGAGTTTCTATATTCTATGATTTAAATTTTTTTTGAGAAATGCTTTTCCAAAGTCAATTAATAATAATAATAATATTAACAAAAAAATAAAAAATTACAAAGCTTTGCAGGCAGGCAATCAAAAAATTATTTTTGGCTCGAACAGAACTGGTTTTATAAAACCCTTTACTTGTTCCCATATATTTTTGTTGATATAACTATACCTTATATTCTTAACAATTATAATTATTCACTAATATTTTTAAATCATTAATGCGGCCTTCTTTAATAGTACCCCTCGTGGCGTAGTGGTTAGTGTGTCGGACTGTCACGCCAAAGGTTCTGGGTTCGATCCCTGGCGACTCCACATAAGTTCTTTTCTGGGCTACCGCCTCTTTTGCGAGGAAGTGACAAATCCTCCAAGAGTAATAAATTATGTCATTAAAAGTGCTTCTCTGTTAGCCGATCGGATTTTGCATTAAATTGTAGGTCCCTTCCATTCCAGCAGAATCAACGCACACACAGGAATGGTTGAGAGTGTAAATCACAGGCCCCGGCCCCGCTTGGACCTGTTGTGTCAAAAATGTATTTAGTTTTTAACGCGGCCTTCTCTACATTTTTGCATGAGGTCTTATTTCTACACTTAGCCAGAAAAAACACCCGCCGGGCACTATTTAATTTTTTTTATGGACTTAACGCCTCATTTTGAACGCGTCCTTATTTCGCCGGGGCTATTTCACGTCACCTAATTTTAACTATATCCGGGTAAGACCAAAGGTCTTTCATATGCAATCTGCACTGTACTACAAGTTGAATTGGACAGGTAGGACGTAGGGGTGGTATGTGATTGAGGATAGCTCCGGAAAATATCAACATCAAAAATTTTAAACAAATTTTTAACAAAAGGTCTTTCAAATGCAATATAGCTACACTGTATAAGTTGAATTGAATAGATAGGGCGTAAGGGTAGTATATCGGTTATTTAGTGTTAGCTCCGGTTATATCGGTTATTTAGTGTTTGCTCTGGAAAACATCAACATCAAAAGTTTTAAACAAAATTTTAACTAGTTTGAGATGTTCTTCATTTAATCTTTTAACATTCTCTACATGATAGAGCACATCTACAGACACTTATATAATAAAATGCACGACTGGGTCGCACGAACTTGCTCTATAATGTGTGACAGTAATCTAGGTGCTTGAGATTTTGATAAAAATAAATTTTTCAAAATTCTTAAATAAATACTTTAACTATTTTGAGCTGAAAAAAAAGCAAGCCATTTAATTTCTTGGATGAATTTGAATTTATGAGAATAAATTTATAAAAATCTGTATAGCAGTTTTTGAGAAAAAAAGTTTTTTTTTTTAAAAAAATTCAAAAAAAAAAAAATTCAAAAGCGCCAGTTCATAGGTATTCAGTAAATACATTTATTTATAAATAAAAAAAAATTAATAGACAGTTTTCAAAATATTAATTTAAAATTTTTTTTTTAAATGCTTTTAAAAATACAAAAAAATATTTTTTTTTTAAATATTGATATGCAGTACAAATTGAAAGAATCGGTTAAGTCGTTTTCGACATAGTCGAAAGCAAAAAAAAAACGGTCCTATGGAAAGTACCGTTCTTAGACATTTTTTAAAACTTTTTTTTTCAGCCATATGATTGGTAGTACCTAAAAAGCAACACTGATTTTTTTTAGATCGAAATCGTTAGAGACGTTTTTGAGAAAAATAATCTTTAACGTAACGATTATTTTTTGAGCTAAAAAAAAATTCGATTTCCCCTCTGTACAATACCTTAAAGACTCTATATACCAAGTTTGAAGCGTTTCGGCCCACCCGTTTGGGCTGTAGGTGTCTATACATACATACAGACAGACAGACAGACATACAGACGGACAGAATTTTTAGACCATCTTCGCTATCATCGTAATGTCATGTTTGATTGTTCTCTCAAAACTTTTTTGTTCGACGAATGCATAACTTGCCTTATAGAACCTACTTATAATCGCAAGTAAAAATACAATAGATATAATCGTAAAATGCGTCTATATACCTATTATAAAGAAATGTAAATATTATGCAACTCAAAGATGAGAATGTGATATCACACTGCGAATTGCGTTTTTTTTACTTGTGGGTAATATAAGGCAAGTTATTTTTTTCAGCGAGTAAAGCTAGATATATCTATTTACAATTACTGAGGTAACTCATGCTATCTGCTGTCAACTCATAGAAAATTGCTTAGATACAGATACGATACATGCACACATTCATTTCATTTATTTATCTGCTATATTTTTTTGCATGAAGATGCGGATACTTATACTTTTTTGATATTTAATATCTCTTTAATCTAGATCTAAACAACAAAAATCAAAAAGAGCAGGGAAATAATAAACACAAAACTGGAAACTGATGGTTTGTGATTGTTTATTGTATCTATGTTACTTGCAATGACGGCACATACAAGAACGCAATTTTAAAATTCGTATAAAAATTAGAGCTGGAAGGGAGGGGACCATGCTTTATCCTTGAAAATTATTTTGAACACTTTTAACTCGCCGTTATAAAAAGAAATTTTGCTTATCCCGCAGGAGTTATTTTACGACTGATCTTTTTCGTTCGCTAAAATTGATTCTGCGAAACATTATTTCCCATTTTTACCTTCCCCACTCACTGTACCTTCTTGAAGATTAACACTAAGCTAATTGTACGCGTTTGGAAGATCTGCCAATATGGGCAGACCTGTCAAAAGTCTTCCAATAGCTATCAATGAGCTGACAAATGCCAATTTTTAATCAAATGAAAATTGGCTGTGTATACACGGTTGGAAGACTTTAACCAACAAAAAATTGGTAGACTCATGGCAAGAAAATTGTCAGATGACAGAGAATCTAAAATTTGCTTTAAGTATTTCATTTCATTTCATTTATTTAAGAAATTTATAATTTTTAATATTATTATTATTATTATTATTTATTAGCATGTAATTTAAATTACAGGTTAATACAAAATATTATAGAGCCTAGCTGCGGAGACTATTGGTTCTTATTTAATTAAATTTTTACAGAGTTAATTTAAGTATTTCGATAAATTTATTAACATTTTCAATATTTGTAGAGTTTGGTATTTTTAGTACATCATAAATAGGTATGCTTTGAAAAATGGATTCTAGTACAGCTTTTGAAATATGACAATTTTCTAGAATATGTGGGATACTTAATGTTGTGTTACAGGAGGTGCACATCAGCGGGTTGCTTTTGGTAAGAAGTTGTTGGTGAGTTGTTGAGGTGTGACCGAGTCTTAGGCGTACGAAATTTGAGATTTTGTGCTTAGATTGGTTTGTAGGGTATTTTGGTCGACTTTTTTCTTCATTTACTTTTTTATAATGATGGTGATATAGGCTCCATTCAGTTTTTAGATTGTTTCTTAGTTTTTTTTTGGATACAGGTTAGAAGGTCTTGTTTGCTAAATATATTGAATTGATATACTGGTGCGTCTTTAGCAGAATTAGCGGCTTTATCAGCTTCCTCATTACCACGAATATTTACGTGTCCAGGGGTCCACATTAGTTTTATTTTATTTGGCATCATGAAAATCTTGTTTCTTATTGCAGAGACTAGGTCCGTATTGTTGTTTGGGTTGTTTATTGCCTTTAAAACCGATATACTATCGGAGCATATAACAAATTTGCCACCGTGTTCCATAGTTGCTTTAGTAGCTTGAAGGATTGCAAAGGCTTCTGTCGAGAAAATTGATGTGAATCCCGGGAGGGTACCGATGCTTAGAATATAACCATCCTCTAATGTAACGGCAAACGATGTATTGTTGTGCGTTTTGGATCCGTCTGTAAACATGAATTTCCAACCTTTATTTTTTAGCTGTGATTTAAGGAAGTGGTGAAAAAAACATTTATAATGTATTTAAAAAAAATGAAAAGTTGAAGAACAATATTAATCGAGCCATAGCAACATAGCGGCATGTTTTTTGGAGACCAGCGAAGAGGAAAATGAATTGCTGCAGGAAAGACTTGATAACATGTCGTAAACATTAGGGGTTATACACAAAATCGCTCGTTGAATTGCGAAGTGAAGAACCGGAGCTGTACCAGAATTTGTTCCACAGAGACTCGTACTCCAACCAATTTGATCACATTCTTTCATCAATGGCTCCATTGATCGAAAAGCAAAATACAAATATGCATTTTTAAACAAATTTAAATTTTATTTTTGTGAATGATTTCCAATTGGTAACTTCAAAGTATAAAGACTCTTATAACTTACAAATTGGTGTGAGCAACAATGCTTTTAAGAAAAATCCAAAATTTTGGCTTCATGAAAATGATATTTCACTTTTTGAATTTTTTTCAGCTTTTTTTCAATTTTATCTAATTTTGTAACTATCAAAAATGAATAGATTAATCAAATAATTTTATTGTAAACTGCTTCCACCAAAGACAAAATTTATCGTCAATTGAAAATTGGAACGGAAGTTAAAATTGGCAGACACACCTTTCAATATCACATTGGTGTGAAAGTCGTCCAATTATTTTTCAATTTGAAAAAATTGTGTGTGTACACGGGTGTACACGATTGGAAGAAGTCGGCCAATTTATTACCAGAAAAAATTGCTTAAAAGTGTTTGCAATCGCAATCGGGTACAGTAACAGGGTACACTTAGGTTTAACGTCGAAGCGGTAAGCGGAGCTAATAAAGCAACAAAATAAAAATTTATTTTTTAACAAACCAATTTCTTATTTTTGCGTAAGTTAATTCAGATTTTGGCATCTTAAAATCACTATCCCTATAACTACATATACCGTCGCGTCGTTCAGATAACGAGCGTTGCTTCTATTTTTCATTTGATGCGGCTAACCTATTGGAAGGGATTGAGAACAGAAAATCAACAAGCTGCTCATTTTATTCTTTCCGATTGTGCTATTAAATTTTTTTTTATTGTTTAACCTTTTAATATGAGTCTCTTTGGATACGAGAGTGGATTGATGGGCATTCCTAGCGATGAGCATTTTTCATAAAAGTATTGCTAGAATAAGGAGAAGGTGGTAACATTTGGATGATGTCCGAAATAAATGTTTCAATATTATTCATATCTCCCCTAATGATTTTTAATACACAATTTAGAATTCGATTCGAAACGCAAGTGACCAAGAGAAAAAGAATAGAATGCAAATATTAAGGACCAAAGACAGCATTGAAATTTAAAATCATTTAATTCCACACGATGAATAAATAGGGCTTCGATTCTGAGAACGAATATGAGAACTTGAAGGTAAAAAACCACTTAGACAAAAGAACTGATCCTTGATCTTATCCTAATGAGGAAGGCATAGTTGGAGACCAATACACACAGAAAAAAAACAAGGTAAAATCAATTAAAATGATAATGATTCAACATGTTTTACCAATGTTTTTGCTTCATAGAGCATTCGTGTCATTTTGAAATGATTTCTTCTTCATAAAAACCAAGGCTTGGTCATGTTAAAACACCGCGATTATCATGTTGATTCACGATTAACATCATGATAAATAACAATTATCGTCATTTAGAATCATGATGATCATAGTGTTGATTCAGCATGGATTTCATTTTAAATAACCACGATCAACATGTTGTATTACCATGATGATCATATTAAATCTTAATTATCATCATATTGAATCAACTTGACAATCATATTAAATTACAATGATCATCGTGTTGAAACACCATGATAATCATATTAAATTACAATAATCATCATATAGAATCATGATGATCATCGCTTTGAATGAACATGGTCATCATATTAAATCTTCGTTATCATCATATTGAATCACCATGATAATCATATTAAATTAGCATGATCATCATGCAAAATCATGATGATAATCATATTAAATTACAATGATCATCATATAGAATCATGATGATCATCGCTTTGAATCACCATGGTCATCATATTAAATCTTCATTATCATCATATTGAATCACCGTGATAATTATATTAAATTACCATGATCATCATGCAGAATATATGATAATATGATTAATCCTGCAAAATGAAATTGCATTTGAATTCAAATTACAAGATGAATCAGCATGATCATCATATTGAAATAAGATTAAAATCCTATTGAAACAAATATATGTTTTGTAAATTAAATAACTTAAGTCCTATTGAAACATACTTACACTTTTATTGAGCCAAAACCTGTAAGAAAACTTATTCCATAAAAAAATAACATGTTTATAGAAATCATTTAAAAGTTTAATAATTTATTGAAATAATATTCAATTAAATAAAACATTACAATTATTTGGAGACGAATAAATACGTAGTAATTTGTTTTTTTTTGCTATTCTTGAATAAAGAACCACGGACCTCTATAACATTTTGGATATTCCAGTGATAAAAAATAATTATATCAATTTAAAACAAACATCAAGGCTAGTTAAAATATTGTTAAATTTTAAAAGAGTCTTAACAAAATAAACGTATAACCCTTTTAATTCATAAAGAATCAAAAATACAACAATTAAAAATAGTTGGATGGTCAAACCTTGGGTGAAGTATTTATTTCCCAGCTGATTTATGGTTCGTTCATAATCGTTGATTGTTGTTAGAGAGCTCCGAGCTCAAGTCTTTTGGCATCGATGTTAGTGTTGATGTTGTAGAAACTTTACTGGATTCGCTACCTAACCAAGAAACTATATCTTGCTGGCAATTGATTGGGACAAAGTATCGTCACCATCTCGGAACCTTTAAACGAAACAAAAATAATCTGTTAATAACCACTAAAGTTAACTAAAAAACGCAAACATACTTCAGCTCTTTTCCATAAAAAAAAGCATCTCCCAAAAACGCTCCCGCAAGCCAATCGGTTTTATTGCATCTTGTATATCCTCCTTCGACAGAAATCTTAAGCTTTCATAACCTATTACAGCTCCTAAAAAAGAAATAAGATAAATTGTTATTTTTGCGGTGGAATAGTGTGTTTAAAATGACTGTTGCCTGTCATCTTTTGAACGATCAATTTTGATGATTGTATAGGGTCACGCAAAAGTAATTTCATAGCTTTTTTAAGGATTCAAAACTGTTCCAATCACCCCGACACAACAAGTAGTTAAGCAATAACAGCACGGTATGTCTACCAATTCGATTTTTGTGTGTAAAAATTCTTGAAATTGTTAGACACAATGCGCTGTAATTTCTAAACTACTTGTCCTGTAGGGATAATTGGATGGTTTTGAATGCGTAAAAAAGCCCACTAAGCGTTCTTCAAAACTATTTCAACCTTACACAAAAATATATGAAGTTTTTGTTTAAAATATTTTTATTAAAATTATCAAAAATATCTAATTAAAATATATGTGCAATTTTTAAAACTCACCAATTAGGTATTTTTTTCTTTATTAATGTTTTTTTTTTTTGTAAAAATGCATACAATTTTCCGCTTCGCTATCCTGGATACTCAACACCCCTCGTCATCTGTCAGTCAATAGGTTGCACTTCACTAATGTTCACAATTTGCGCATAAAAATTAAAACTTTCATTTGAAGCCATATTTTTAAGAATATTTTTCACTTCCCGAAACTTAAAACGATATGGCACATGTCTCATGCACAGCGACTAAAAGGTAACTGATGGAAATTTCTGAAATATTTTTTGGCTTGGCTTGGAAGAAATAACGGGATCCTTCAATTTTTGTAGAAATCAACTACAAACAATGATATTCTTATACGATTTCGTCAAGAATCAAAGAGAATTCATTTTGATTCGTGTGGACTTCAAGTTGATTCAACGCGATTCAATATTGATACAAAAACCATGATACAGGGTGCACCTATTTTGGGCCGAGTGTATTATTATTTTTGTTTGTAATTGATAAAGTTGTTTGTCGTCATCGTTTTTGTTTTGATTACAAAAATTAAACAGATGAGTATTCTTTTTGGTTTCTGTTTGACGTTGTGTGTCGATGTATGTATTTGTAATAAAACGTACAAAGTGAGTGAAATATAGCTGTTTCATGCTACAACTATTAAGATAGCTCCTTCCCGTATTCATTTTTATTTCGTTCTGCGCAACTACGTCTGCTGAACCCAATTATGGAAAAATGTATCAGTTCAGTAAATCGAGAACCCTCAGCTACCGTCATAGTTATGAATAAAGTCATCTATAATCCCATCTACTTTGTTCACGTTCCTCAGTTTTTAATTGAGATTATATAGGTACTATAATGCAAATTATGCATATTCGTGCATATTAAGAAACTTGAGATAATAATCAAACATTATATTACGGTGATAGAGAAACATATTTGAATTAAGGGCCGATTTCTGTCAGTCTGTCGGTTGGGCCAAACTTCCTTAAGTTTGAAACATGAAAACTTTTTTTAATTTTTCTTTAGCTCAAAAATTATCAGTACCTTTCATAATAACTGTTATTCAAAAGTTGATTTTTCTCGAGAACGTCTCCAAAAAATTTTATGAAAAAATAACTGTATATTGTTATTATGTAAGTATTATATTTTGGCGAAAAAATATATTCAGATGATGTTCTGAAAATGGTATCTCCCAAAGGACCAGTTTTACTCAACAGATCAACCGATGTATCAATCAAAATTGATATTCAAGAAAATTTAAGTAGCCAAAATAATTTCAAATTCAAGTGTTTTCGAAAACTATTTTTTGTATTTTTAAATTTTATTTTTAATTATTTGTACCTAATTAATTAATTTAATTTAAATTATCCCACTGAAAAGTATTAAGTGTTTTTTTAAACAATGTAAATTTACCTAAATCGAAAAAATCTTTGGAGTTAGCTTAATGTTTTTCAAATTTTATTCAAAACTGTGACCGGAAATAAAAGCAAGTAAGAGCTTACCAATCGTGCAATTTATTTGAATTAAGGTTAGGAATTCGAATTGAGAAATGTACAATTTATTTTTTGCTGCTAATATTTCCAACATAAAATATCATTTTCTCAATAACTCAACAAATTTGTTGAATTACTTTAATGACTTAAATGACGTTTAACAAACTGCTGTTTGAGTTAAGGCAAAGTATATAACATTTCCAGAAAAGGGCGTTCATGAAACGTCCATGAATACCCTTAATATTTCTAATTGCCCATTAAATTAATCAAAGCTTCATTTTCTTTTTACCAATTTAAAATTTATTGTTACTTCTTCGCTTTATCTAGCAAATGTCCCGCCACACATTCACAATACTCATAAATTATTAGTTTGCATGTGAACTAGGACTAGGAAAAAACAAGGTAATTTTTATTTGTAGGTATCACCCTGTAGTTTAATAGTAGTTACTTAGAGATTCCTTAAGGTCGCGACGTAAAATAACGGAGCTTATTGAAAATTTTGTAGAAATCAAAAGTATGTAGGATTATAATTAAACGATTTCATTTAAAAATAAAAATATTTCGTTTAGTTTAGTTTTTTTTCTTTTTTCAATAACGGCACTTATTGAAAATTTTGTGGAAATCAAAAGTATGTAGGATTATATCAAAATTATTTCATTTAAAAATAACAATGCTTCGTTTTGTTTTGTGTTTGTGCCGAATGTATATTCTCTATCAGCAAAATACCAAAATTTAATACAATTCAGTATTAAATGAAAGTTATTTCCGTGGCTAAGGATTTCCTGGAATCTAGCTATTTGACATTTCTTTTTTTCTTCATTTGAAGAAGTTTAATGCACCTGGACTCATCGTGTAATAGCAGACATACTTTTTTCCAAAAGTTATTTTTGGAATCACTCCTTTTTCATTGACTTTTTAAATTTTTGATTTTGTGGAGTGCAGCTGTCTTTCCAAAAGAAGAAGGAAGAAACAACCGAAAATAACCTGTTATTTTTACATGAAAAATGTTTGTTTCAATGTTATTTTCGTTTTACTTGGAATTAATATGAGAATCATTTTATTTCAAAACTATTTCAATGTTGAAATGACTTCAATCGTGTTATTTCATCATGATCATAGTTGTGAAATTTTTTTAAATGAAACATTAATGATTTAAAAATATTTCCTGTGGGAAAAATACCATGTTGATTCAAAACAAAAGTAGTTGTTTAGATGTATAACCTGTTATTTTTACATGAAAAATGTTTGTTTCAATGTTATGTTCGTTTTACTTGGAATTAATATGAGAATCATTTTATTTCAACACTATTTCAATGTTGAAATTACTTCAATCGTGTTATTTCATCATGATCATAGTTGTGAAATTTTTTTAAATGAAACATTAATGATTTAAAAATATTTCCTGTGGGAAAAATACCATGTTGATTCAAAACGAAAGTAGTTGTTTAGATGTATAACCTGTTATTTTTACATGAAAAATGTTTGTTTCAATGTTATGTTCGTTTTACTTGGAATTAATATGAGAATCATTTTATTTCAACACTATTTCAATGTTGAAATTACTTCAATCGTGTTATTTCATCATGATCATAGTTGTGAAATTTTTTTAAATGAAACATTGATGATTTAAAAATATTTCCTTCGGGAAAATTTGCACGTTGATTTAAAATTGAGTTAACGTATCGAGTGAATACCCTGTTGTTTACATGTGTTTTTGCATTAAATATTTTTAAATTGAATTTTAAACATGAATCATTTTATTTCAACATTTTTCCAAGTTAAAACTATGTGCAAACGTTTTAATTTGAAATGAAAATCTAAATACTTGATTTTAATCTTAAATCAACAGGACTTAGACTCAAATTAATGTTTTGAAATATTAAAAAAGAACTAAAACATGTTAAATCGAAATGAAATCCAATGATTTAAAAATTCATGTTTTTTATTGAAATCAACAATTCGACACGTTGATTTTACATCGCAATATTTTTCTGTGTGTAGTAGCATTGAAAGTCACCCGCATTAATTTTGTGAATATAAGACTGGAAACTATCCTTCGTATGTTGATTTCTAATCCACTGGCGAAAGAAGCGCCATATAGTCTTCTTTTTTGTATAATATGATGTAATTAATGGTTTGCTGTGGTGACGTGAAATAACTCCCGACGAAATAAGGCCTTACGTGGTGTTATTTCTATTTGCTCGTAAAAATAAGGCCACATTAGTCATGAGGCCATAGTTCTATGACTACAGGAAAAAAAACGCCCGCCGGGCCCTATTTCGTTAAGGAGAAGTGTTAAAGACAACATAGCATTAAAACTTGAACCAGTTGAAAAAATTATGAGATTCAAATATTTTCAAAATAATAAGACAACATTACAGTTTTATATTATATGGGTATCTATGTATGTATTCGGTTTTGTTTTAAGAAATTAAAATACATTGCTTAATAAATCACAAACTACTTATACAAAATAATAAAATAGAAAAAAACAAAAGCTCTGCAAGCAATATACGTTAGTTAGTTCCAACTACCCTTCGAACTCGAATTTTCATGTAGCATATTGGAGGTTTTAGTTTGCCTAAACATTGACGTATGGGATATATTCGACCCCAGTCCCCGAATAGTAGTACTCTTATTTTACGTACAAATTACTTACCATCGTGAAAAACAAATATTGTTAAAAACAAAATCATACGAACAGTTCAAAGTCAATATTAATAAATATCCCCTGTCTTATTTTTTAGGGTTCCGTACCCAAAGGGTGAAAACGGAACCCTATTACTGAGACTTCGCTGTCCGTCTGTCCGTCTGTCCGTCTTTCCGCCCTTTACAAGGCTGTATCTCATGAACCGTAAGACTTAGACACTTGAAATTTGGACAGATGATGTATTATTGCGTTCCCTACAACAACAAATACTAAAAACTAAATAAAATAAAATATTTATGGTGGCTCCCATACAACAAACGTAATTTTTTGTTCGTTTTTGCTATGTTTGTCTGTCCATCACCAGGTTGTCTCTTTTCTTCTTTAGAAATTTCTTGAAGTCTGGAATTTACAAATATATCTGTCCCTGTTAGTTCTTCTTTTTGCTGATTTGCGTTTTTTCCTTCACTCACACAAACAGCTTTACCTACATGTAAATTCCAGAAATTCTTTTAGAAGAAAAGAGGCAACCTATGTATGCTTTTAAAGCTAAGTTTTCATTGTATTTATATTTTATAGTAATTTCATGGAACATTTTATTTTAGTTCTGAACGTCGTCAATGGCGGCGCTAGTTGCATTATCTACTTTACATATATTGTTGTTTTTGCTTCCCATGGAGTTTAGACAAAAACCACTCAAATTTCTCTCCAATCCAAGCTTGTGAACGTCGTCGCTAGATGCCGCACAAAACGTTCCGCTTCTTGGGAATACTATAAAATATAAATACAATGAAGTTTTCTTCTATTCGTGTTCGAATTCGAATTCGAATAGAAAACAAAATCATTGTATTTATATTTTATAGTATTCCCAAGAAGCGGAACGTTTTGTGCGGCATCTATGGACGACGTTCACAAGCTTTGATTGTGCAGTAATTTTAGTGGTTTTTGTCTAAACTGCCATGGAAAGCAAAAACAACAATAGAAGAAATTCGATGTAAGGCAGACAAGACAACTAGTGCCGCCATTGACGACGTTCAGAACTAAAATAAAATGTTCCATGAAATTACTATAAAATATAAATACAATGACAAAATAGAAAAAAAAACAAATATCAAACAAAAAACAACAAGTCGGTATTAGATTCTTTCATAAAATAATATAACATCAGGATTAATTGTTTTCAAACGTAAGTTCTTCTTTATTTTATTGTCATAAGAGGTGATTTGAGTGATTTCTAGAAATAATAAAAAAAAAACTATGCTGAAAAAAAAATTACTGAAATTTCTCAGTGCAATATTTGAGCAAGATTGACAAAAGACATCTTGGTGACAGTTTGTTTAGGAAAGATCGCGCCAAAACTGTTCTCGTTTGTGAGAGTGAGAAAAAGCTTTATCTGCATGTAAATTCCAGAAATTCGAATTCGAGTTCGAATAGAAAAAAAATAGAAAAAAAAAACAAATGTCAAACAACAATCAGCAAGTCGGTATTAGATTCTCTCATAAAATAATATAAAATCAGGATTAATTATTTTCAAACGTAAGTACGCCTTTCTTCTTTATTTTATTGTAAAAAACACTATGCTGAAAAAAAAATTACTGAAATTTCTCAGTGAAATATTTGAGCAGGATTGGCAAAAGACATCTTGGTGACAGTTTGTTTAGGAAAAATCGCACCAAAACTGTTCTCGTTTGTGTAAGTAAGAAGCAGCTTTACCTACATGTAAATTCCAGAAACTCTTTTAGGAGAAAAGAGCCAACCTATGTATGCTTTTAAAGCTCAGTTTTCCTCTATTCGTGTTTGAATTCGAATTCGAATAGAAAACAAAATAAGAAAAAAACGAATGTCAAATAAAGAACAAGAAGTCAGTATTAGATTTTCTTACCGACCAAATTTTAAAATCTTAAAAATTAATCTAAATAATAATATCTAACTTCTTATTATTCTATAATTCTATACATATAATTTCTTCTTGCTGCTTCTTCTTCTGCTGCTAATACTAAATCACTGAATTAATTATGAATTATTAAAACTACTGTTAATCCTAAAATATTAAATTAAACTTACAAAAGAAGTACTGGGAGGTCTCGATCCGATTTTAAAGAAGTTATTATTATTTATACATATATGTACATACATATTTATTTTTGAGACGTTAAAAATTAATTGCAAATTTAATAATGACTTCTTGTTCTTTGTTTGACATTCGTTTTCTTTTCTATTTTGTTTTCCATTCGAATTTGAATTCGAACACGAATAAAAGAAAACTGAGATTTAAAAGCATACATAGGTTGGCTTTTTTCTTCTTTGCGGATTTCTGGAATTTTTGAATTTACATGCATAGCTGTCTCTGTTTCTTCTTCTTTTTGCTGATTTGCCAGTTTTCTTTCACTCACACAAACAAGATCATTTTTGGCACAATCTTTCCTAAACAAACTATCAGTTCGTTGTCTTCTGCAAATCCTAATCGCCTGTTACAATGAGAAATTTAAGCAAGTGTTTATTGAATAATAAATATTTAAGGGGGCTCCCATACAACAAACATGATTTTTTTGCCGTTTTTATAGATAATGGTACGGAACCCTTCGTGCGCGAGTCCGACTCGCACTTGCCCGTATTATTTTTTAATACCACTTTTCCACCACGCCTTCGATAAAAAAAGGTGGTAATAAATAACTTGAGAAACAATTGTATGCAAATAAATCAAATTTGATACAAAAACAAAATGGCGAAATAAATTTGGAGCGATGCTATATTAACAAAAAAAAAAAAATTCATCGAAAAAATATATAAAATATAAGGTATACATATAACTCTGATTAAGCAACCAAAAGTCATAGATTTCAGTATTTCTAACATATGCTTAAGCTCTGCACACCACACATACATTCAAAGCTACTAAATGGATTGTCATTTTTTACAAGGATCCATAAGAGAACCCCATGAAGTTTTTTTTTTGATGTCTTGATCTTAAAATGATACGAATCTGCCATTTAAAACTAAATTATTTTGCTAAAAATAAATAAACCTCAGCGAATCGGAGTGAGGAATGTTTCTGTTTTTACAAAAAAAAAAAAATACATTTCGACTATAGTCGAAAATTTTATGGCATTTGCAACCAGCATTACAAGATTCTTAACGGCCGGCGCACAATTTTCTCACGATAAGCAAACACAGAAAATACCTACGTGCCAATACAAATCATTTAAGCTTTTTCGTTATTCTCATATTAATCAACAGATACAAATTCAAACTGAAACTGAATGCAACAGAAAAACCTTACTTAAAGTGTAAGTTGCTCAATGGATTGCTTCAAACATTTTTGTTTGTTTCGTTTTATGAACATTACTTGTGAACTCTTATCAAAAATCAAAATACATTAATTTTTGTGTGTGAGGAAAAAGGATTTTTGTTTAAAAAAAAATCATACCGCGTACAAATCAAATACAGTGCGTTTTCCAACACATCATATCACTTTTATACATTTTAAGATTATCTTGAAGTAAAAGAAACAAAATTTGAGATTCGCTTGGCCGCCGGCGTCGTAGACGTCGAGACCCCAAATTTCATATCATTAATTGCTTAATTCATGCTGCATCTCTAGTGGAAACAAATCTTTTCACTAATTAGTGGAACTCGCTTTATTATGAAGAGATTGTAAAGTGCAAAACATATAAATGAAGCGTAACACTTTAAGCATTTTTATAGCGGCTTGAGGGAAGAGATCTTGAGTTTATATACAAAAAATTTTGTTAAGGAGCCGTGTTTTATTTATATTTACTAACTTACAAAATGTGAATATGTGACAGAAGATATAATATGATTTTTTTACCTACAGTACAGGGATGACACGGAAAAACCATAAACAAAATCGATTTATAAATTTTTTAGCAGCTTGGGCGCAGCTTATAAAATACACAAAGTTAGATATTATCAGCTTAAGTTGAAGCCAAATGTTGACCACCTACTAAATTCCATAGCCCAAAAATATCCAAGAAAATAATGGTAACTTCAAATATATATGTATTGAATAATACTACTCTACACTTTGCATGTGGTCGTAGTTTATTGCTTTATATTTCTCTATTACCTACTCTTTCTACTTATAAGTTATCTAAATCTAATAATTTCTATAAAAAAAAAAAAAAAAAAAAAAACTTCCTAATAGATAAAAGCGACCGCCTTCGTAAAACTATATAGACTGTTTTCACAGTTGGTATTATAAATCAAACCAATTCTACTTTTATTTTCATTAAAAGCTGGTCTAAAGAATTTTCGAATACCTACGTCAACAAATCTCTTTATGATACTCCTGTAAGGCCTCTTCTCGATTTCACATTCAACATATTGAAGCAGTTCAGGGTAGATTTATACGTTTTGCTCTGCTTGGGCTAGGTTGGGAAGACCTTTATAACAGACCCCCTTACGAAAACCGTCTGTAATTATTAAACCTACAAACCAGCTTTTGCCTGGATTTAAAGATAGCCCAGGGCTAGACAAAATTAGTTGAAATACAAATAATCATTATTTAATGACTATACTACTTTTTTCGTATCCCCTTCCACCGCACTAAGTAGGGCCGAAATGAACCAATTGCCAAAATGCTAAGAAATGGTAATAACATTGCTTGTAAAGCTAAATAAATAAAAAGACTTTCTGCATTTCATTATTACTATAAAAATTATATGCAATGATCTATTGTGAATGGTAATGTATTAACTGAATTTAAACAACCCAGTGAACAATATTTCTAGTGAGAACATTGGCGAAGAATTTTATTTCATTATTTCCAACAGTCTTCTTGGATCACATAATGCATACAGTTTAACAGGAAACAAAATACTTAAGAAATTGGCACTTTCACGAGATTTCCATGAAGATTTGTAGGAAACCAATAGAATTCCAAAACAGATTTACACAAGTCTGTTCCTCTTATCGTTCGTCATGAAATTAAATCTTATATAAAATCAAATTCATGATCGAACTGCTTCTATAGCACACAGCTCAAAGGTCAAAATCATAATTATATTTGAAGTTTTTAATAAATAGCTATTTAAATTTATCTGATCTTAAATCTAAGTCTTCTCTTTGATTTAATTGAAAATTGTTATGAACACACATTTCGAGAACTTTTTCCCAAAAACAAATTTAAAAAAATTCAATTCAACCGTTGCACTCTCAAAATATTAGACTAAAAACAATAAGTCTAATAAAGGATCGATTGTTCTGTTTTCGAGAAATTCGAAAGAACAATCTATCATCTATGCAGTAAGAAGTTCCGTTCTAAGTCTTTTTTTATGATTATTTTTAAACGTTCGACCATTCAACGTTCATTGCAGATTTTGTTTGCTGACAAGAAAATCTGAAATGAAATAACTCGTCCTATAAGAAGTACCGTTGTAAGACTTTTCCTGAATATCAAATCCAATCAAAACGTAAAGCTTACACCAAATAAAATACACGACTGTGTCGCACGAACTTGCTCTTATGCTAGATAAATGCTTAGGTTATTTTTGAAAAACTTTTCGAAAATCTACCTTAAAATTTGTTCGAGTAGATGTATCAGATATGACAATTTTTAGTTTGCATCTGAGAAAATAATTGACAAAACTTTAATATTTCCGATTCCGAAATACATATTTCGAAAAGCAAACATTTTTAAAAATCAAAAAAAAAGAATTTCCAAATGCCTATAAATAGGGTTATGACTTCTGCGTCGAAAACTATTGAAATCTTGTGAATTGTTTACGAGAAATCCTGATTTGAAAATAGTGGTTCCATGAGAGGAACTGTTATAAGGCAAGTTTCGAAAAATTAATTCTAAGCAAAAGATAGCTAGTTTTTTCTAAAGAAATAGCCCCCCTGGAAGTTTTATCAAAATCGTTAGAGCCATTTTTAAGAAAATAAAACTCCCACTTCTTCACTGGAGGTAGATACGTCCAAATAAATACAAAATACGAAATTTTAAGCAAACCGTCTCATCCGTTCAGGCTCCAGAAAATCTAACAGCCAGACAGACGGACGGAATTTGCATACCCACTTTTTTCGACTTCTCCAACATCGTACTGTCATGTGTGATTGTTATCTCAACTTTTTTTCACGAATCCATAATTAACCTTATAATTCACCTACCGCCACTAAAAACATCATTCAGAAAATTTTATCAAAATCGTAGTAGCCGTTCTTTGAGAAAAATGAGTTTTTCATTAAAAATCATATGGCAGGTACCGTTAGGTACCACAAATTGGTAGAATAAGGAGCTGCAAGAACTAAGAAAACACACAAGAAAACCCTGCAAAAAGGAGAAACAATGAAACTGAATGGGATCTCTACAAAGCTGGTCAGAGAAAATTTAAAAATGATACTTAAAGTGCAAAGCGTACAACCTGGGGCAACTTCTGCAGCGACCTCGAAGGCTGCACAGAAACAGCCAGATTAAGAAAAATCATTTTCAAGGAACCAGTTGGTCTAGGCTATCTCAAGGACAGCAGCGACAACTGGAGTAAATCGTGCTCAGAAATACTAGAACTTTTAGTCAACACGCACTTTCTAGGATGTGCTCTAAGTGATAAGATATCTAGTCCAGAAGAAGAAGCTTCTGTGTCAGCGATTCCGGAAAGGTTGATAACTATAGAAGGAATAGAATGGGCTATTGACTTCTTCTCAGCATATAAGTCACCTGGAATTGATGGTATAGTCCCCACCATGCTACAAAAGTCAAAGACACTCATAATGCCTGCACTAAAGATGTTGTTTAAACGATCTATCATTCATATCTATAAATAAATAACCTAGAGGGAAGTGAAGGTAATCCTCATTCCCAAAGCCCGGAAGTCAACTTTCATAGTGCCGAATAATTCAAGACCGATTAGTCTGACATCATTCTTACTCAAAACCCTAAAAAAGCTTCTAGACGTCTACATCCGCAAAGAAATCAACCCGCAATTATTTCCCCGGATTAATATGCATATTTGAAAGGAAAAAGTGTAGAAACTGCACTATACAGCGTTGTCGAAACTATTGAAAAGCCTTTGAAGCAAAAAGAGGCCTTATTTGACATCGAATGAGTATTTAGCAATGTCAATACAAGTACGATTAAGAGAAACTTGGAAGTTTTAGGCATCGACAGTGGCCTCACAAGATTGACAATGAATCTTTTATTCAAAAGGCACATAAATGCCTCCCTCGTCAACGCCAAAGTAAGAAGGACGGCATCATGAGGTATCCCCCAAGAGGGAGTCACTTCGCCACTTTTATGGGTCTTGGTTGCATACGAGGTTTTAATGCTGCTAAAAAACAGTTAGATCAAGGTCACGGCTTATGTTGATGATATCGTAGTAAAATCGTCGGTAAAATTCCTTAACTCTATTAGCGATCTACTTCAGACACCTCTGTGCACCCTGAATTTGTGGACAAAAAATGTGGTCTAGGAATAAATCCACTCAAAACTGAACTTGTTCTATTTTCAAACAAAAAGAGCATACAAGATAGATAATACTAGATAGAAAACTGAACTGCAACTTGAATGTGGAAGAAAGTTTACCGAAATCTTCCATAGCCTTCTATTCATGCAACAGAATTTTTTGTAAAAGCTGGGGCTCGTGCTCTATGGTCATTCTGTGGGTGTACCCGGCAACAGTTAAGCCAATTCTGATTTCTGACATAAGGTTGCTTGGTATGGTGTAAGGCAGCTGAACAAACCACTAATCTTAAAGCATTGACAAAAATTCAGAGACTTGGGTGCATTGGATCGACCAGTGCATTGAGAACAACACCAATACAATACTAAACTTGGTGCCCGTTGATTTGCCCTTAGAATAAGCCAATCTAATTATTGGAAGAACTTTTCAACTGGGCACTCAGAAATATTGCTTAATTATCTGGGAACTAATGAAGGCTCTGACTACATTATACCCCATCTTGAATTTGACAAACAATTTGAATGTATCTTCCCAAGCAAAGAGGCCTGGGAACAACATCCCGCAGATCTCATCTAAATCTATCTTCACAGAAGGATAAAAAATGATCATTTGAACGGACGCTTTGCAAATTACAAACTCAATCACATTACCCAGCTCAAGCAGTGTATTCCAAGCAGAGGTTCTAGCAGTAACGAAAGCAGCCAGAAAGGCATCACCGGTCACAAGGGAATTAAGGGAATAAAAAAGCTGACAAAATGGCAGGAGAAGGATCAGAACTTATCATTGAATTTCTCTTTGTGATTCCAAAAGCAAAACACCAGATGCAATCGTATCAGAAGCAAACACCAGGTATGCTAATCTGGACACGTGTGAGATTGTAAGAAAACTATGGCCTAAATACGACAGAAAAAGAACATATACATTACAATTACGCAAAAAGACAGAAAAGCAGTTGCACCATTATTTTGGGTGCTAATCGGGATGTTATGTCCAGATGCTTAGATACCATACCAAAAAACTACGTCTAACTGAAGAAGACCTCTGCAGAGGCTGCAATAACGAGGATGAACATGAGGATATAACCCACTTCCTTTGTCACTGCCCAAGCCTCTGTAATTTAAGAAATAACACTCTTGGCAGACACTACTTCGATAACATCGAAGAGTTGTTGCAGAGTCCAATGTCAGATCTTTATAGGTTCACAAGAGGGACCGGATGGCTGGAAGAAGCATAGAACAAAAACGAGTATGATAAGATGGGGAAATGGTAAGCCTTCAAAATTGGTATCACAATGGGTCTAGACCTGAGTGTGGTGAAGTGGAACTTGTTTCCCTCTGCCAGCCGTCAAACCTAACTTAACCTAACTTAACCAAACTAAGGTACCAGGTTTGAAACAACTCAGTCCACATGTTTAGGCTGTTGGTGCCGATACAGAGAGACGTACAGAAAGACAGACAAACAGAACTGTCTATATCTATTACGAGTGGATAACGTTCCTTAGAACCTATGATCGAAAGAAAAGTATACAAATGTGGAGCAGATGCCAGACGAATTAAATCCCTGCATTTTGTGTCATTAAATGCAAAACAAGCTTATTGGAAAGATCTCTGAATTATAAACAAAACGACATCCAAATTATGGTGATAACGCACAGCATAAATATTTATTTCTTATTCACACTTAGAGTATTCTCCATTGTGCAGTTTCCTAATTCAGGAACATGTCAGTGTCGCTGCAATATGTGACGTAGGGGAAAAAAAATTTGTTTGGACTTATCATATGAACTTATCTTTATTTGTACCTCTTGAGTGTATTTTGACTTTAAAGCAAGAAGCGAAGTTCTCCTCTGGTAATTTATATATAAATATTTATATAAAGAAGTGGTTTGTGTTTCAAATAATTCTGTGTCTGTAATTCAGAATTGTTTACATGCTTTTGAATGCTTATCGAAAGGTTACTACCACTTCGGCCAAATTATTTAAAATTATTGAGCTCAGGCGCGTTCTAACAGTGGACACTTTTCATGAAATATTTGATTTAAACTCGAAAGTTGTTTATATTCTTTACCTCAACGAAATAATTTCTATCTTTCAAAGAATGCTTTTCTCTGATGTGCTTTGAGTCGAAGTTATAGTTCGAGTATAACATGATCTCTCAATTCTGATAAAAGTGTAGTATATTCGCTTTTAATTCTGATAATATTTTTCGTATGAACTAAATTCGACCAATCACAATATTTTGTGAAAATTATTAAGTTAGAGTATTCTTATCAAATTAAACGTTTAGAATTTCTTAGGTAAGGCTAGGGTAGTGGGTTGTTGGATGATTTTGTGTCCATCAGACTCAGATCAATGTAGATCCATTGTGATACCCTGGGGGGTTTCTCAAGCATGGTTATCCTTTGAAAAATCAGCAGTTACAGAGAAAAGGCGGAGTGTCCTCATGCACACCTATGCCGCCACAACCTCTGTACAAGCCGTTCGTGTTGATTTTCATTTAATTTTGTGATGATCCAGCATTTTGTGCCCGGTCAGTAACCCCACAAGGGATCGTAGCGATTTCTTGGGGACCTGAAGAATCTTATGTAACAGGAGACAGGAGTCCATCAAGTTCCATCTCTCGTTAGCCTCAGCGACTACATATTCCCAATCGTATGTTTAATGTTATAGGTTGGCTTCTTTACCATTGTGTCTGCTCAGTTGAGTTCTATTAAGGACGATCCCTTGCTTGCCAGCGCATCTGCTATTTTGTTTCCTTGCACACAACTTGGGCCAGGAATAAAACAGAATCTTATGTTATGTTATACGCCAAGAATCTTGAGCTCTTCGCTACAGCAAGTACAGTCCGTAACAATTGGATAAATACATACAAAACTAGAGCAAAAAGTCCCGTTAACTTAAAAAATGTTAAAAGCTCTCTTAATCTCAGGAACTCTAGCTATTACCTTGTCACCAAATGCACAATTAGTTGGATACACATCAAAGACTTACCAAAACAGTTAGTTTAAGAAAAAACAATATGCTATCCAATTGTTACGGACTGTACAAACCTTGATTTTATTTCAATGGCAGAAATTGCGGTAACAGAATTTAAAAAAAAAAGCTGTAAAAAGTTCCATGAAGCATGTTGATTGTAAATCCTGAAATCTAAGAGAAATATTTATTGACAATGTCATATACAACAAAAATTGCAAGGATCCTGTCCTAAGCTATTTTGCTCTAGTAGTGGCAATAAAACTTGCTCGGCAACAGTCTGAGCACTATGTTATTTGCTCCTGTGCCCCTTGATTATTTTTTGCCAACATTGCTAATATCTTAATTGATTTAGGTACTTTTTAAGTGTTAGACCAGACGAAATAAAATGTTTTGATGATGTATAATGGTAGGTATGTATATACATATATGGTGTTAGAGGTGACTCACATGGAAACTTTCATTGCAATGTGACACCATTTTACCCAAATATCTTAGCACTTAGCACAGCTACAGTTGTTACAGATACAAAAAGACAACGGTCCTCAAAATCGGATAAGGAAATGTACGTATAAGAATTAATAATTTAGAGCATGAGCACGCGACACATGTTGGACATTTAAGCTATGAAACTTGCAACGTCAGATAGTTTACAACAGTCTAATTAAAAAATCTAATTATATGACTCTCACTTTATACTAATTAGTGTGATGAAAATGCGTTTTTCAACACATTTGTTTTTTCCTTCTGAATTTCAATTTTTGCGAATGCGTTTTTAAAAATTATTTTTCTCTGATTTTGCTTCACGAAGAGTTCAAATTAAACAAACGACAAAAAAAAGCGCGGTCGGTCGCCACATGGTTTAACTGATGATGGCTGGTTTTATGGTTGTGTCATGGAACTTCAAAGGAAAGTAGGTGGCTGGCGAAATGTCAACATCACAACACCTATGTGGTATTATTTTTCAGCACAGTTTTTAATTAACACGCTATTACCACCAACCGCACAAAATTTGGTTTTACAAATAAAGTTTTAATTTTTTTTATTTTTATTGCGTTACAGGTCACGGTGGTGTCAATCAATTGGGTGGTGTTTTTGTTAATGGGCGCCCATTACCAGATGTCGTGCGGCAGCGGATAGTTGAATTGGCCCATAATGGGGTCCGTCCTTGTGATATTTCTAGACAGTTACGTGTTAGTCATGGGTGTGTGTCAAAAATACTATCGAGGTAAGTACAAGATTTGATGATAACCTAATCAAAAATGCATGTGTTTTATTTGTATATTATATCTATCTCGTTTTATATGAAAGCATTTAGATCAAGGAACTTCAAAAAAGTTCGATTTGAAACAAACTGAACTTCATAAAAGTTTGATTTGAAACAAAATCACTTGTAAGGAGATTGTATCTACCGATTTACATTTCCATTTGTAGAAAAAAAATATTCGACTAAGAATTTAAATTCGATTTTTTTCTTGCTTTAAAATCAAAATAAGAAAAAAACCCATTCTTTTCTGGTATATAGATATAAAATACGATATATTAGGTAAGCATATTCTTACTATCATTCTTTAGCATGTAACAAGATCACCAATCAAAGCAATTTAAAAGCTATGCGAAAAACGAAACATGAATGAATATAAATGAATGAAGGTTTAAACAAGAAGTCATAATCATTCTAACTGACTTTGTTATTTAGCTTCACAAATAATTTAAAAAAAAAAACAAAATAACTCATTCTGGCATCATTTCGATATCTTGTAAATAAAGGGCGGTCCAAATGTAACGTACGATGTTAATTGTTAATAAAACAAAAAATAATCAGAGAAGTGTCTTAATTTTTACTTGCGATTATAGGTTCTATAAGGCAAGTTATGCATTCGTAAAAAAAAATTTGGACAATCAAACATGACATTACGATGATGGAGAAGCCCAACAAAGTTGGTCCGACAATTCTGTCTGTCTGTCTGTCCGTATGTCTGGCTGTCTGTGTAGTTATCTACAGCCTAAACGGCTGGACCGATTTGCATCAAACTTGGTACATAATATTATTATGCCGTCCTAGAGAGGGGTTTTTGCAGTTAGCTTTCTAGCTCTAGAAGTAACGGCACCTGCCATACGATTTTTAGTGAACAATTATTTTTCCTCAAAAACGGCTGAAACGATTTTGATAAAACTTTCTGAATTGAGTTTTTTTTTTAAATTGTATGTTTTGGTTTTAATAGATTTTTTTAGGAAAAAGTCTCACAACGGTACCTCCCATAGAACCGGTTTTTTTTTAAATCAGATTTTCTCGTAAGCCACTAGACGGATTTCGATGAAGTTCTTAATGTAGAAGCCCATTTATAAACGAAATAATATGAATTCCTAACCTTTCCAAAAAAAACGTTTTATTGAGTTTAAAAAAAAAATTAAACTTTTTTCCAAAAATGGTTTGGTCTATTTTTTTAAAATTTTATTTCTCTGATAAAAACTACAAAGTGCTAGAAGTTGGCATACTCAAAAAACAGTTTTTTGAAAAAAAGTGCGTGCGTACAAAGTACACAAATGTGTTAAGTGCTCAAAACAGAATTTTACAGGAGATGATTTTTAAGATTTGGGGATCAATAATATTGATTGATTTATATTGATGAAAACCAAAGTATTATAAATAAAGTCTATAATAAAGCACAAAACATAAAAAAGAAATTTGTTCGAAGATATTGATCTCCAAATCGTAAAAATCATTTCCTTTCAAATTGAGCACTTAACACATTTGTGCACTAAGCCAAACTTCTTCGACAAATTAATTTTTATTTTTTGCACCGCATCAAACGACTAGTGCAGCTTCTTAAGGCCGCTTACCCGCCTAACACATTTAATATTATACACATCACATTTTTCATATCAACCTTCCAGAGCTCATTTAACCACACACCAAGTCACATCTCTGCTATCCGTCAATCTATTAAAAACCATCAACCGCCTGACTGCCTAATCTACAGTGAATATATGAAACACTTTTGTCTGCTAAGACACACATAATGCATACCGTCCCTGCTACCCACCGTTCTATTTTTAACCATCAGCCCGACCTAGCCATAGTTGATATGCAGAACCAGTTTGTGCTATTATACAATTAACCTAACCTAACCCATTGTATATATAAACTATAGTACTACCACTTGAGGTGCGCCATCTATCGAAAAAAAAAACTAAGTTCTAGAATACAATGGGAAGCAACAACAACAATTAAAATGGTGGAAATTGTTGTTGTTGCTTCCCATGGTATTCTAGAGCTTAGTTTTTCGTCGATAGATGGCGCATCTCAAGTGGGAATACTATAGTTTATACATGCAATGCCTAACCCATTGTATTTATAAATCTATAGCACTCCCAATATCAGGAACGTTTGGTGCGCCATCTATCGACGAAGTTCAAAACACTTGATTGTTGAGTTAAGAGTGGTTTTTGTCTAGATTGCCACGGGAAGCAAAAAGAACAATAGAAGACATATGTGATGTAAAAAAGATAATACAACTAGCGCCACCACTGATGAAACTCAAAACTAAAAACGTAGTCCATGAAATTACTATAAAAATGTATATACAAAGACTAATCTAAAGCTCTCTCTCCCCATGGCACTGTGCGTGTGCGCGATGCGACGTTTGCTCTGTTTCACTCTCTCTCTCGATCTTTCTCACTTGCTTGCTCCCTACTCTCGCTCCATGGCTATGTGCTTCATGCTACGTTCGCCCTTTCTCACTCTCTGTCAATCGGTCTCAATTCCACTTCTGGGACGGAAGTCGCACTAATTTCCGCTTCATCAGTAAAAATTTTACCCTCATTCGCCTAAAGAAGTTTCACTTTAAAAATTCTTAAAATTCTAAACAGTAAACGAAATCAGATGGTTTACTTCATTTCTTCCAAAAAAACGTTTTAACTCAGAATTTTTAAGTGATCAATAAAATTATCTATCATTTTTTACCTGCTCTTTTTCCAAAATCTCAAACCCCAAGACCACTGCCACACATTAGAGCAAGTTCGTGCGACCCAGTCGTGCACTTTATTTTATTATGATAGAAAGATCTACATAAATCTTGCCACGGCTTCGTGAGGAAATATTCTGTTCGATGGTATATTATATTTTCAATGACGGACGCCTGGACATAATTGAAATTTTCCGTCAATGTGCCAGATTATTTTATCCTTTAGCTCTTGAATTGTTCTTGGCTTATTGATGTACAGTTTTTCTTTCAAATATCCCCAAAGAAAGAAGAAGAAAAGAAAAAGAAAAGAAAAGCAAAAGAGCCTTTGTTTCGTAGGCTGATTCGCAAGTGAAATCGTTTTTTTGAAACCACATATCGTCCGGCTCTATATCCTCAGTTTTTGGTAACAAAAAGTCCATTATCATCTCGCGATAGCGAACACCATTCACGGCAGCGGCTTGGCCGACCTCATTTTCGCTACGCACAATTTCTCCGATTATGGACACATTAGGTCGATCAAAAAACCAAGCAGTGATCGAAATTCATTTTTATTGGAACACCCATTTTTCTAAAAAACTTCAAAAATCTTAACGTGTTTTAAATGTATAATGTTTTAAAATGCGAATAATCTTATTTTTTTACTTGCGATTATAGGTACTATAAGTTATGCATTCGTCGAAAAAAAAAGTTTTGAGAAGACGAAAAAAGATGGTCTAAAAATTCCGTCCGTCTGTATGTCTGTCTGTCTGTCTGTCTGTATGTATGTATAGACACCTACAGCCCAAACGGGTGGGCCGAATTGCTTTAAACTTGGAATATAGAGTTTTTTAGGTATTGTACAGTGGGGAAATTGAATTTTTTTTTTTAGCTCAAAAAATAACGGTACCTGCCATATAACCGTTACGTTAAAGCTTATTTTTCTCAAAAACGGCTCTAACTATTTCGATTTAAAAAAATCAGTGTTGCTTTTTAGGTACGACCAATAATATGGCTGAAAAAAAAAGTTCAAAAAAATGGTTAGAACGGTACTTTCCATCATAGAACCGTTTTTTTGCTTTCGACTATCTCGAAATTGGCACAACCGATTCTTTCGAAAATTCACACACATATAGTTGTACGTAGCTCAATTTGTATTGCATACCAATATTTTTGAACAAATATTTTTTGTATTTTTAAAAGCATTTAAAAAAAAAAATTTAAATTAATGTTTTGAAAACTGCTTATTAAATTTTTTTCAAAAAAATTCAAATTTATCCAAGAAATAAAATGGTGTAAGGGGTCTTCTAGATCACTTGAAATAAAGACAATTAGATTTAGTTATCGTTATAAAAATTCTTCTTTATTACAACATCACAATGAACCATTCGCCTCGACCGTTCTCTTACAACTGAACTCGCTTTGGTTCAGTCGTTGGCTTTATCTTAATACATAAAATACATAATGGACTAGTTTCGTCAAATACTAATACTTAGACATAAAAGCAGGCACCTCACACCAACAGTCTTTGGACATAAATACAATACATGAGTATACGTTTATTTATGTAATGTGGTTACAATGGCGTACTTTTTTTTCAGCTCAAATAAGTTTAAGTATTTATTTAAGAATTTTGAAAATTTTATTTTTATCAAAATCTCAAGCCTTTAAACCACTGTCATTCATTAGAGCAAGTTCGTGCGACCCAGTTTTGCATTTTATTTTTATTTTATTATATATTCTTAAATATTCATTTAAATATCTTTAAAAGGGCTATATTAAACCACTTGAGTGCGTGCATTGTATATATAAACTATAGTATTCCCACTTGAAATGCGCCATCTATCGACGAAAAACTAAGCTCTAGAATACCATGGGTAACAACAATTTCCACCATTTTAATGGTGTGCAATGGCGCGTGTGCATTATAGGTACATAAAAAAAAAGCCACATTCTTGTTCTTTTTTTTATTGCGATTCCGATGGAATAAATCATTTACTCGTAGCAATACTCTTAACAGTTTTTTTTAAATTTTTTTTGTATAGTAAAAAAACAAGGGGTAAACGTTTGTAACATTTTTTGTGTGGACAGTTGTAGTATGACAGTTCTTATTCAGACTTAAAAACAAGAATGTACACAAGTTAAAATATGCCACGACAACGAACAAGGAATACCTCTCGAGGTATGATTCCTAAAGAGAATTATGTGGAGGCAGCTGAGGGGGTCTTCAAAGGTGGAAGATCCCTTGGAAGCATCGCCAAGGCTCACAACATATGCCATGTGACGCTGGATCGGTTTATATTTTACGTATAAAATATATATATAAAATTGTTAAGAGACTCCCCTTTGGAAGCTGTTTATCCAGCTGTGGGATACCGAGTCCAACTTGGAGCCATTTCATCCGCCGAGCTAGGAACTTTGGCCACCATGTGCCCTGCATTCAACGCAATAGGCAATACGATACTACCTTTAATCATATTTCCTCTTCATAAATACAGTCCAGCTTTCCTTAAAGAAGGTCCTATCGGGAGTATTGGCGCTGCCAATAAATCAGGATGGATGCAATCGGACTTCTTGAGCATCATGAAACAACTCGTTAAGCATACAAATGTCACCAGAATCATTAGTAGAAAGGGGGGTTGTTTTTTTTTTGCAGTCATCCTCACATATACCCCTGAAAAAAATATTTTAGAAGAAGAACAAAAAAAAAATCGAACAACAAAATCAAATCACAGCAAATAAAGAAAACAATACTTTCAAAGAAAACCAAATGAGCACCAAAGATCAAGAATTCTATCTGAAAAAATTTCCGGAGAAGAAGAAGATTCTCTGTGTTTGTATTGTCTCGGAAAATTCTCTGAATCCATTCTAAAGGATCAGTGGATTTTCAATGCACATCTTGCAAAATGTTCTTTAACGCTAGATGTGTATGAGACAAATCCAAACAGCTATGTTCTTCGAATGTCGGAACTGAGTTCGGATAGAAATCTTTTAATTTGATTTGTATTTGCATTGCATTTTTTTTGGATTTATTATTTAGTATTTTTTGTATGTTGTTTTTTTTCGCCTATTGAATATTTCTTTTAATTAATGTTCCTAAGGTCAAATTGAATTTGATCAAAACAAAGTACAATATCGTAAGAGACTGATGTACATGTATATTATATATGTATAAAATATATATACATATGTTATATCACAGATCGCTTGTGCGCCCACAGAAAAAAATTAGACTTTAAATTCAATCGAAAATAATACGATCGAAGATAAGAAACACTGAAATCTATAAGCAGCTCTGCTGCATAAGCATTTAAGTATCTAACCATAAACAAGATAATCTTAAGCAGTCAAAAGAACTATTCTGCTGCATAAGCAACAATGTATTATAAAAGGGTTTGCTTGACAAAGCATACTCTCAGTTTTAAGACGATCACTTACAGCCAAAGATTTCCCCCGACCAACGGTAAGGGATCTGAGGCTTCAATAAAAAAATATATCAAAGAAATAAAAACGGATATTTTATTTTTGTTGCCCTGTTCTCACGAACAGGAAGAAATCATTTTTTTTAGTGCGTTTTAATTACTCAATTAAAAATGGCGCAGTCGGTAGGATTGTGAAAAAAAAAATCTATTAGTGCAAATAATAGAGAATATCACAATCTAGTGATCGAACCATTCCAAACGTATATTGGAACACGGGACGTATCGAAACAAAAAAATTTATTCACTATTTCCAAACGAATATTGGAATATAAAAACCCGGTGGTGTATATGTAAAAATCAAAAATTTTTATAAAAAATAAAGTTCAGTTCAAGTGTAGTGACTCAAGATTTGCGAAGAAAATAAAAAATCTTCAAGCAAACATATGTTACGATTTCCGTAGAGGAAGCATAGAAGAACTAAAACTAAAACACCGGTGAATAGACAAAAAAAAAAAATCATCAACATTGATTTCAAAAGAAAACTTTCGCGTTTTATCATACAAAACAAAAATAGAAACATGAACGCACAACAACAAGCAGCAGCACAACAACAAAATGTAGCAGCACAACAAGCCGCACAAGTTCAACAAGGTAATAATATAGAACTAGGCATCAATAATAATATTGTACAAAACATGAACTTAAAAAGAGTCTTAGAACTCAACCCCTTAAAATACATCGAACGATTATCAACGTTTGATGGCAGAACAGAAGACCTACCGATCTTTATTAGCAACGTCGACGATATAATTCCTACCCTACTAACTTATAATGAGCAGGGCCAAAAAATGTGTGTCAACCTACTTAAATCAAAATTTATAGGTCGCGCCAGACAGGCAATTGAAATTCACACCCATTTAACTAAATGGAGTGATATAAAAGCTATGTTATTAGAAAATTTTGGCGGTTTTAAAAACAGCTATCAATTATACGATGACCTTAGAAACTCGCAATTTAGAGGAGATGTCCTCAAGTATTATAATTATATTCAAAAAACACTCTCATTACTTAACCAAAAGTGCCTACAAGAAAACAATCATTTAGATATTCCTAGAAATAACAATACGGCTTTAAATATATTCAAGGAAAAATTACCAGTTCACATGAGAACTATTTTATACTCTTTAAAACCTTCTACCATGGAGTTAGCCCTCCACGAATTGTCACAGGCAGGTTTTGTCAGTCGCAGTCCTGACTTGAATATTTCAAATGACAAAAAGGAAGTTAGACATAAAAATAATAATTTTAAACAAAATATAAATAGCGGACATAATTTTAACTCTAGAAACAATAATCAGAACCCATTTAGAAATCACTGGCAACCAAAGCCATACAACCCCCAAAATAACTTTAATTCTAATTACTCCAACCAGAGGCAATACAATCCAAATTACCAAAGACCTAATGAAAACAGGCAACATTATAAGCAATACCCTCAACAATTTGAACCAATGGATATAGATCCTGGCTCATCTCAAATCCGACGAAACAATCCTCCTAAAAACAATTATATTGAACAAGAATCTAAAGCCAATGATGTAAATTTTCAATATGCAGCCTCGGAGACACGAAACAGGGTTTACCCTATATCAAACTAACAAAAGAAAATACGTCTATCAGATTGTTAATCGACTGGTGCAACGAACAGTATAATAAATGAAGAAGATACTCCACCACAATATTTAAAAACAAGATTTACCCCACTGACAATTAGAACCGCAGGTAGTCCCATAACTATTTTTAAAGACGCAATTTTTCCAAAAGACAAATTTGCTATACCTATCTTACAAAACGCTGAATTTCAAATTTATAAATTTTCTGATGAATACAATGGTTTGTTAGGTAATAATATATTAATCCCAAATAATGCAAAAATACTTTACAAAGAAAAATTATTAATAATAAATGAACTACCATTCCCACTCTTCTTTGATAAAAATGAAGAAACTGAATATGAAAATATGGTAAATTATATGAATAACATTGAAGAAGATCTTAAAATACCAGATTTTACCAACGAGTTACGCACAGATCATTTAAATAACGAAGAAAAATCTGAGTTATTCAAAATCATCAATCAAATGAACCAAGCTTTTTATAATAAAGGTGATGATTTGACATTCACCAATTATGTCAAACATAAAATACCAACTGACGATAATTCACCTATATATACTAGAATTTATAGATACCCAGAGATTCACAAACAAGAAGTTAATCGTCAAATTAAGGAAATGTTGGAACAAAAAATTATCGAGCCTTCAACATCCCCATATAACGCTCCAATCTGGATAGTCCCTAAAAAGGAAGATCACAGCGGAAACAAAGAATGGAGAATCGTTATCGATTATCGCAAATTAAACCTCAAAACTAAAGAGGATAAATTCCCAATCCCTAACATTGAAGCAATACTCGACAAGCTTAGGCATTGCAATTATTTTAGTACTTTAGACTTGACTAAAGGATTCTATCAAATCGAAATAGAAGAAAACGATCGTGAAAAAAACTTAGTACACTTTCTGGACATTATCAATTTCTACGAATGCCATTCGGACTTTAAAATGCCCCCGCGACCTTTCAACGATTAATGAATGAAGTCTTAAAAGATTACATTATTAAAATTTGTTACGTATATTTAGATGATATAATAATTTTCTCTACAAATTTACAAGAACATAGTCAACACATAAAATTAATACTAAACGTTTTAAGAAAAGCTAATCTGAAAGTATCTCTCAATAAATCAGAATTCATGAGACATGAAACCGAATTTCTTGGTCATGTTATTACTCCTAATGGTATTAAACCAAATCCCAAAAAACTACTAGCAATTCAAAATTTTCCAATCCCCACTACAGTGAAGGAAATTCAATCATTCCTTGGACTTACAGGGTACTATCGTAAATTCATTCAGGATTACGCTAAAATCATAAAACCATTTACACTCCGTTTGAAGAAGAATGCTAAAATAAACATAAATGAAGAAAGTTACACATTTTTAAAATTAAAAACCATGATGACCGATAACATAATAAACAGACACCCTGACTTTTCAAAAGATTTCATATTGACTACCGATGCATCGAATTTTGCTGTAGGTGCAGTCCTTAGTCAATCACATGGTCCATTATGTTTTGCATCAAGAACATTAAATAAACATGAACAAAATTATTCCACAATAGAAAAAGAGCTTTTAGCTATTGTGTGGGCAACAACCCAATTCCGACACTATCTGTACGGAAGAAAATTCACAATCAGAACAGACCACAGGCCATTAGTATGGCTAAGTACTTTAAAAGAACCTAATTCCAAATTACAACGGTGGAAAATTCGGCTTGAAGAATATGACTTCAAAATTGAGTTTATTCAAGGAAAAGAAAATAAAGTGGCAGATGCCCTTTCAAGAATTAAAATTAATGAACCAAAATTAAATATATTAGAAGAAGAAGATTTAAGAACCAATCATAGTGCAGAAGAAGATAATTCTCTTTTCATACCTATTAGCGAAAAACCTCTCAACTATTTTAAGAGACAAATTGTCCTTGATTCCAGCGTAAATGGTGATCAAACAATTTCATTCCCGCATGTTGGTAAAAGGAGAATAACATTTAAATGTTTAAACCCCAATGAAAAATTATATTTACAAATAATAAATGAAGTTGATACAAATATCACAAATGCTATATACATTGCAAACGATGAACAATTTAACGAATTTCAGAAAGTATGGATCCAAGAAAATAAAATGAAAAAGAATATATTATTTAGAAGTACAAAATTACTAAAAGATTTAAATATAAAAGATGCATATGAAACTATACTTAAAACACACAAAGAATTTAATCATTTAGGAATTGATAAACTTTATTAAGAACTTATCAGAGAATATTATATCCCGAATTTTAAGGAATTAATTAATAAAATAATAAACCAATGCAACTTCTGTATGACGAAAATAGAAAGACATCCATTAAAACTACCTTACGAAAAAACGGAAACACCCAAAGGTCCACATGAACACTATCACCTAGATATATGGTACAGAGATAAAAATAGGAAATACCTTACGTGTATTGATAAATTTTCTAAATACGCAGCGATTGAACGAATCAAAAAAAAAACTTATATTGATGTTATTAACGCCATGACTAAAATATTCTCGTATATGGCTAACCTAAAAATAGTAACCTTAGATAACGAAAACGCTTTTGTTGCAGAAACATTAAAAAACTTTTTGTCCAATAGCAACATAGACGTACATTACAGTACAGCTAATAGACACACCGGTAATTCAGATATAGAGAGATTTCATAGTACCTTAAACGAACACCTCAGAATTTTAACTCAAGTAGAAAAAACAGATGATCCTTTCCCATTAATAGACGAAGTTATAAAAACTCTCTCAATCTATAATAAAACAATACACTTAACAACAAAAGAAAAACCTATCGACATTCATTTAAATAAATTAAATAATGAAGTCATCTACAAACAAATAGAAAACTCAAAAGAAAAAATATTGAATAAAATAAATGAAAATAGGAAAGATACTGATATAAATGAAGAATTTATTAAAACAACGGCACAAGATAGAATAAAAAATAAAATTACCCCTAAATATAAAAAAGCTAAAGTAATTAATAAATGTAACAAAAAATATACAATAGAAGAAGGAAACCCCTTTAAAAAACAAGCAAATCGTATTCTCCATAAAGATCAGTTTCATAAAGAAAAAAAATTTAAGAATGAAATCCTTGATTTCAGGTCTAATTCAACAACCGAAACGAATGTTTCCAACCAAGCAACTATGGGAACAACAAATGAAGACATTAATTAAAATAATAATTTTCACAACTTTCATTTTAACAATAAAAACACAGGAATTACAAATAACAAACTTAAACCACGGTAACGGTTTTATAATATTACAATTAGGAGAACAGAAGATTATAGACAACTACACTAAAATTCTTCATATAATAAACTTAACTAATTACGAACAGAATATAAAATTATTAGAAAATAACGTTAAGGAACTTCCAATACTAGAAAATGATTTGTCAGAGCATAATCAAGAAATTATAAATATGATGAATCACTGCAGGAAAGAATTTGAAACTATAATTCCCCATCAAAGGCATAAAAGAGGACTGTTAAATATAATAGGTTCAGGAATGAAATTCCAATACGGAACAATGGACGACGACGATCGTCTAGAAATTGAAAAACAAATTAAAATTATTGAAACAAATACCCATAACTCAATTACACACTTAAATCAACAAATAAAAATAAACGACCATTTCAACAATCAGATTAAAACCCTTACAGAAACCTTTAATTCCAAAGCCAAACAGATATCTGAAACCATAGAGAATTTTAACAACGCTCACGAAGATTTAGAAAGAGACTTCCATAAGTTTAAACTCGAAATAGAAATAAAAGAAAATATTAGATACATCTTAAATGATATTGAAAAAATAAAAGATATCATATTAACTTCAAAGCTAGGAGTCCTAAGTAGAGATATATTAACGGAAAAAGAAATAAGTAAAAACAACATCAGGTTAGAAACTCTTGAATACATAAAACTTAACCTAGCTCTTTATAATAAAAACATAATTTTTATCATAGAAATTCCAAACTTTTCCGATGAAGTTTACGAAAAAATATATGTACAACCAATACCAAATGTTGATAAGAACTTCCAACTCAAAATAAATCAAAACATGTATTTAGCAAAAGGAAAAGAAATCTATAATAACACTAATCTTAAGAAATATTTGAAATCAATAAATGATAATTGTATAACACATATTTATGAAAATAAAATGAAATGTAATCTAGTTGAAAATCATAATGAAGATGTATTAGAAATAGGAAACAACAATATTATAATTATTAATTCTAAGATTGAAAAAATTAATCACAATTGTAATAGCCAAGAAATAACAATAAAAGGAAATTATTTGATTTCTTTAGAAAATTGTTACGTAGAAAAAAAAATAAAACCTATAAGCGAATGGAATATAAAAACGAAATATTGTTACCAAATACTATATTAAATATTAATTACACCAAAATAAATGAAATAACTTTTGAAAAAATTAATTTCCAAAACATAGAAAATATAAAAGAGATTAAAGAACTTAAACTAGCCCACAAAGAAACAGAACAACTTTATACCTTATAATTGCAATAGTAATTTTATTAATCATTATATACATAATTTTGAAATTTAAAAAGGACCAAACTAAAATAAATGTAAATCTTCCAAGAGTCGCTTTCCAACCCATAGAAGAATCTTTGGGGGGAGGTGTTATATCACAGATCGCTTGTGCGCCCACAGAAAAAGAATTAGACTTTAAATTCAATCGAAAATAATACGATCGAAGATAAGAAACACTGAAATCTATAAGCAGCTCTGCTGCATAAGCATTTAAGTATCTAACCATAAACAAGATAATCTTAAGCAGTCAAAAGAACTATTCTGCTGCATAAGCAACAATGTATTATAAAAGGGTTTGCTTGACAAAGCATACTCTCAGTTTTAAGACGATCACTTACAGCCAAAGATTTCCCCCGACCAACGGTAAGGGATCTGAGGCTTCAATAAAAAAATATATCAAAGAAATAAAAACGGATATTTTATTTTTGTTGCCCTGTTCTCACGAACAGGAAGAAATCATTTTTTTTAGTGCGTTTTAATTACTCAATTAAAAATCATATATTATATAAATATATATATATATATATATTTATATATATAATAAATATATCTGTATGTTACTTATAGATACATATATTATTATTATTTTTTAAGTTATGTATATACAATTGTTCCTTATTGTTTTTTTTTAATTTAAAATAAAGTAGAACTAATTTAAATATTTTCTTTATTTTAATGTATGTGGTGTTACAATCGTCCTTTCACCGTGGTATAACCGATACACCCGAAAGGACGTTTGTAACATTTGACTTTCCCTTCGTTTTCGCAACATAGACTTGAAACATAAACGAGTTTATAAATTATGAATGTAGTTTATGAAAGCGAAATGCCCACTTATTGATATGGATTTTCTATAATTTCGTTATGTATAGTAGTTTTTAAATTATGGTAAGATATACAGAAAATGTTACTTTCGTACCCACTTTCCCCGCCTGCGAAATAAAAATGAGTTCTTATAAGTTTAATTATGTATCTATGCTTAACTAGAATAATGTACCAAGAAACATGTAACATATCATCAGGACAAATAGATATGTATATATTATTAGACTGTCATTAAGCAGGTATGAGCTTTGAACTTATCAGAAGTAATATGTGAAACCTTACAATATAGGGAAAACAATAAAAAACATAATATATTATCCAGAAATAAAATGTTATTTAATAAGCGTTTTGTTATTCTGACTTCGAAAACTTCACCCCCAGAACAGAAAACTAGTCATCGGTTTTGTTTCACAAATTTGTTTAACTCTATAAGTATCTAGTAAACAGTATCTCGAAACAAGCTGCAATTGATAACTTCTGTTAATTTTAGTTCAAGTTTTTTTGATCACGCAAAATGGATAATGCAAATGCCGTCGGCGGCAGCGTGCAAATATTTTTTTTCAAATACTTAAATAAAAACAGGAAGATAGACAAGCGCAAAGGCAATTGACTGAATCACAATTTTGAAAATTGAATCTATGCACTTAAATCCATGTTGATTGTTTCCAAATTGGATGTATAAAAAAAAAGATAATTTAAAAAAAATCAAGTACTATTTTTGTTTAATTTTTTTTTATATTTTAGATATTATGAGACTGGAAGTTTCAAAGCCGGCGTCATAGGTGGATCAAAACCAAAAGTTGCAACACCACCTGTAGTTGATGCTATAGCGAACTATAAGCGGGAAAATCCAACGATGTTTGCCTGGGAGATTCGCGATAGATTGCTTGCAGAAGGGATATGCTCTCAGGATAATGTGCCTAGTGTTTCGTCAATAAATCGGTAAGTCCCCATCTATTTTCATACGCCTAGAAATTATTTTCAAAAATGTTAGGTACTTACTACAAGTATTGAAAAACTAAAAACTGAAAACACATCATCCTCCTGGGTGTTATAGTGGAAGGGATTGGTATTATATGTTTATTCTTACATCCTTCGGTATTTTCACTATATTGTGACAACAAAAATTTCACTTCCGTTTTTTTTATAGTCAAAGACATAAAGCGCGTAAATAATTGTGACGCGTGCAGGACACGTGGCTTGTGGAGATATTTCCGAAGAAGTGGTTGAAAAAAAATTGTAATAAATCGAAATAAGTTAGCATTCTCGATGATGACGGCGGTGATGACATTGCGTATATTATATCGGCTTGGTAAAGTTAGTGTGTGGCGGCGGCGTTCTTGAGTCCTGACAAAAAAAAAGGGTAATAAATTAAAAGTCGATACACACATTAATACAGAAAAAGTTAAAGTGACACGTGTTATACAAATCAATTTCATATGCATTTGGCTACAATTATGTGCGGTTATACTTGAGTGGCTTTTTTTTAATAAATTGGATTTCCATTGACTTAGCGACGTAAAATCTAAAATGCTAAGATTGGGATAGTTTTCACTTTATGAAACTCAATTACCCAACTAAAACCAAGTTGTGAAACCCCGATACATTAAAATCCTTTAAAACAGAAACACTTATCAAAGAATTGATAATAAAAATGTCTTACTTTTTGTATCAATCCACTGCTTTTGGTTGAACAATACTTTCTTAAGAAACACCCTATAATTTCATCCAAATTTCTTACAACCAGCTTCTTTTACCTTTAACCTAACATTTTTCCCAAAAATGGTGGCGGTTTGTTGGTATATGGACAAGTCCCTTAATGCGCACGCATTAAATCTCTAAATCTACCCTAATATGATGTCTTTTTTAAGTGGTTTTGTCGATTGCATTAAAAGGATGTGTAAGCGAGGGTGTTAGTTGTTTTTCTGTGTGTACACTCGTATGTTGATTCTCAATTCCAATCCTTTTGGTTATCAACAAATAAAAAAAGTATCTCTTATTCCACAGTTGGGTTATAACATCGTGAGCGTTATCCTGTCCCTATCATATGGGATGGGGTTGAAATTCAGTTGGATGGTGTGAGTTAAGTGTATAACACAAGTGCTTCGTTTGTTTCACTTGAATTAAGTTGTTTTGAGGGTGGTAAAGTGTGGTAAATTATTGTTATTATATTCACAAAGACATGATTTCAATAAGGTTTTGTGATCTTGCTCTTTGAATGCCAATGCAATCTGAGCAAAAAATAAGTAGGCTGGTTGGTAGTGATTAAGGAATAGAAGAAACTCGAAACGAAACGGAGGGGTAGGCGGAAATTTAATATATTACTTGAGTTATCGTTGTTAATGGTAATTTTTCGTAATCTGTTTTTTAAGCCATTTATTTCTTGAGGAAAAAAAGCAAACCCTAACGGAAAAACTATTTTTTCAAAATTAAGTCGATAGAAATACCAAGGTATTTTTACATTTTTATGTTATAAGAATTCTAATAACACATTGTTGTTTAAAGTTCTAAATTAAATTAAATTAAATTCTAATTCTATGAGCCAAAACTGTTTCACAAAATTTAGATATTAATATAAGGCATAGAAAACCTATGGATTGATGACAATTATAGGGAATTACGCTATATGTATAATAGCCATGTTTTAAAATTTAAAATATTATTGCGGCACAAACAGCTCCGAAAAGATAAGATCTAGTGACTAACACTCTCAACCGCGTTGATACTCTGCAGGAATGGAAAAGACTTTCAATTTTCTGCTCGATGCATTTATATCGACAAGTTTTACTCTTAGATGATTTGGCAGTATCAGTACCTAGCCCGAACAGCTCTTAAAAGATAAGGTCTATACTCTGTTCAAGTAGTTCGTGCAGTACAGGGAAGATAGAACGTTTGCCTCTCAGTCTGGCTATGTTGGCTTGCATACATCGGTCTCAAGTTAAAGCTCTCACAGGGTTTCCGTACTTTGCATAATAAATTGCCGCAAATCGATTAAATTGTACATAAGAGCTACCATTACCATCTGCTGATTTAAAACAAAAAACCAAAAATTATTCATCTTTTTCAACAACACCAAGTGGCTTATTCAGAAAATATACAAAAATAAAAACAAATGACAACACCTCCCTCCAATCAAAAGCTGAAAAAGCTACAATATCCAAATCTCAACATAAAAATGCAGTAGCGAGTAGCGAGATCCCTTTTTTTAAATCATGGCAACACCTTTTAGATGTGCTTTTGCTTTGTGCGATGACGAAGAGGGTTGTTTTTGTTATACTAAGCAAAACGAAACAAAAATCAGTCTGCCTGCTTGTTGCAGTCAAATTGAAAGGTCATGGGTGTAGACAAATTTATAGAAAATCAAAACAACAATTCTTGTGTAGTTCAGTGGTTTGGGTTTAATTTTAGAGGCAGGTTCTGTTTTAGTTTGCCATTAGGATTACCTGTAGGCATCATTGGTAGATAAAAAGCTCCCTCATAAGGCATTTACTGAATTTTTTTTCTTGAACAGAGTATAGTGACTCACTCTCTCAACCACTGTGTGTGCGTTAATACTCTGCAGGAATGGAAAGACCTTCAATTTTCTGCTGGGTGCACTTTTCTCGCCAAGTATTACTCTTTGATGATTTGTCAGTTCTCGGCAAAAGTTAATATTTATGAAGGATACTAGCCGGGTTCTACCATCAGGGGTGTCTGATGAACTTATCTACATTAACCTGGCCTTAGTGGTTCGATTCCCACCGTGGAATCGTAATCTGTATATGTAAGCCAGTAGATCTGAGTGTGGTACACTTGATGTAGCTTTCTTTTAAGAGCCCTCAAAACTTCTTATTACTTATATAAATACTTTCAAATCAATATTGAAGTTCAAGCGTAGAACTGACTAATAACTGAATGTTACACAGCTTTCTTATTTGATTATCTCATTTTGTATGATAGAATTGATTTATCATTGTCATCACAACGACTATCGTATGGGTATCGTTGCTTCCATTTTATATGTATGTCTCTTTGTTGTATCTAAAATTATATATAATCGATATTTATATATTTTCTATAGCAAATAGCCACCGTCATGACGCTGGGTCGTATGCCTTTTGCAACACCGAAAAATCACTGTCTTGTCTCTGTGCATGTGCCTTTTACTTGAGCCAAAAAAAAACAATGGATTCTGTTGGATACCACACATCTGAAATTTCTGTCGGTTTTGACTGTTCTTCCGAACGTCTGAACTATATATATGGACTCTTCCATCACCTATTGACAATGTGTGTTGTCCTTTGTGATTGACTACTATCCTCAGTTTCAACGACATCTCATATACATGTTTTCGTTTGCAATTATTGCCAAGGGGACGAAATAATAGGCTATCCAAACTGGCATATAGGGTGGCAGTGGTAGTGACTATAGCAGTGGTACTGTGGCCATCACATCAATACATGCCGCAGGTATGGATACAAAGAAATCGCAGTTGTTGTTGCATATGTCTCAATTCTGTTCACTATTTCTTTTCGATTAAATTCAATTGTGAGAGGACAAAATTGTCAAGGGATCGCGTAGCGCAGGTTTAAAAAATAGTCTCAAAGTTCCGCTAAGATAAGGTCAAAACTGCCATGTATGGTTCTTGTTTTTTTTTTTTTTTTTTGAGTAGGTACAATGATTTAGGTATAATTGTTTGCGCGCCCCTTTTACTCATTTGTTTTATCGCCTCGAAAGGGATTTGTTCCACTCACTTGGAAATAATTTGCTTTGCTCTATACCATCTTTCTTTTTGTAGCATATGCCTTGAGAATCACAAAAAAAAATTAAATAACTTGCAGCTTGCCACCCTGTCTCAAAAAGGGCTCCTGGTAAGCCCTTGATGTTATATTCTTATACAGACTGCGGTGCTGATGGCTGATGTAATCGGATCGCAAAGCTTTTGAATGTCATACCTAACCAAGAGTTTTTATGCCAACATCAACCAAAGCAATGGATACAAAATAATCATTATCATCACTGTCTGCATGTCCTTGTGAAGTTGGCGTCGCTGTCTTCGCCAGCTGTAGGAAATTTACCCTTCTGCAAACACAAAATAAACCCAACAATAAAACTTTACCTTTGTGAGAAAACATAGTGGGAGAATAAAGTGATTCCTTCTCTTTGTTTTTGCATTTCTACTTACTTTGGTATAATTTCGGTTTGGTAGAGGAAAGGAGAGCATCCTAAAACCTTAGATTAAAGACCAAAATCAAAGAATGGGTAATTTATTCCTCCCCAAGGAGCACTCGAATTTAAATGGTACTTTTCAAAAGCATTTGTTATTTTTTTTTTCTGTAATTTTGTGTAACGTCCGTAGTGTTGTTTACCTGTGCATTTTTTCAGAATCAGTTTCATCACGAGACGAAAAGTTATAAAAATTTTTATACAGTCATCTCATAACCCTTAAACATAGAAATAGATGCTTTTAACATGATATTTTTGGTTAATAAACGCAAATAATTTATAAATAAAAACTTTTAATTCGAATAAAAGTGTATAAATGGTTTTCATGACACCAGTGTCTTTTCGACTGCTCTGATTTATAAATTCAGTTTCACAAAAACAAACTTAAATAAAATGCACGACTGGGTCTCACGAACTTGCTCTTATGAATTGCTTAGTGGCTGCATATATGGATTATGGATATTAAAAAAAAAATTAAAATAATTTCGAAAATTCTTTTATTTTTTAAATTAGTTTAAGAGTTTTCTCGTAAAAACTAAGTATGCAATAAAATTTCAAAGCTATATGTCAATCTAGGAAAAAAAAATATTGAAAATCGTTGGACCAGTTTTTTTTTAAAAAAGGTTATTTTTGAAAAACTTTTCCAAAAAATATTTTGAAATTTATTTGAGTATGTTAATATTTGGCAATAAGTTGTTTACATCTGAAAAAAATAATTTAAAAAAAAATCAATAAACCCGTTTCCAACATATTTCGAAAACCAAAAATGTTTTCAAAAAATTATTAAAAATCAAAAAAAAAAGATTTTGAAAATTTTGAAATGTTTTATTAATAAAATTATGAATCACTGTCTGTGCCTAAAATTTTATTGAAATCGGATGTATGGTTTCCGAGAAAATTTGATTTGAAAATACTGGTTCTATAAGAGGTACCGTTATAAGACAAATTTTGAAAAATATTTTCTAACCAGAAGATAGATTGTCTTAGAAAAACAGCATTCTGAAAGTTTTATCAAAATCGTTAGAGCCGTTTTTGAGAAAATAAATTTTTTTCTTTACGATTGTATGGCAGGTGCCGTTATTTTTGGGTCTAGAGCAAAAATAAAAAAATTGTTCCGAGGGATGGCCAAATAAATCCTAAATATCGAATTTGAAGCAAATCGGCCCATCCGTTCAGACTCTAGAGGCTCGAACAGACATACAGACAGACAGACAGACAGATAGACGGACGGAATTCCCAGACCCATTTTTTTCGACTTCGCCATCATCGTAATGTCATATGTGTGATTGTTATCTCAAAAAAAATTTTCTGCACGAATCCATAACTTGCCTTATAGTACCTATAATCGCAAGTAAAAAGAGTTAGCCACACCTTCATTTAGGAAAATAAAATCTTGAAAAATATGACAAACATTTGGGTTGGGAAATGACATATTTTGAAGTAAAATTTCAATTTTTTTCTTGTAGACCGGTTGACTGTATCTGAGTTCATTTATTTGATTGCAATTATCATAAGATATAAGGAATATATTGAACTAAGAATGTACTTACTTTTCATGAGAAACGAACCTTGCATATCCCACGTGAGGTGTGTTAATGCTTATGCTATCCACTGTATAGAAATTGATGATATATCATCGGTGCCATGACATAAGGCCATGCGACATAAGGCCATATTCGAGCATATGGCGTAACGAGTAACGACGCTTTCGAAAGCGTCATAACTCATAAGACCATTATGGCCGTATGTCACTTTCGTTTTCTCTTTGAAACTTTTTTTTTTGGTCAGGCTCACTTTACAAGAATCTGCAATTACAAAAGCAGCGACACTTGATAACAAAATGGATTAAAATTCGCGGCGAATTTGAAGCTATTTTTTTGTATCAAGCTCATGTCGTTATGATAATAAAATTTACAAGAATCTGCAATTACAAAAGCAACGACACCATATCATCGCGTAATCCAAATACCTACAAAATAATGCTCTTCAACAAAAAATGTATGAACTTGATAAAGTGTGTGACAGTGGTCTTGGGGCTTGAGATTTTGAAACAAAATTAGAAGGGAAACAAATTAAACAAAGTTTATTAAATCACTGAAATATCGGACTCAAAATATTTTACGGTTTTTATGTTAAGAAACAAAAGTTTTCAAAATCGTTTAATCAGTGTTTTTTTTCAAAAAAACTTTTATTTATAATAACTTTTTGAAAACATATTACGAATTTCCTTGGTGTGTGAGACGTATTACCATTGAAAGAAAATTAAAATAAAAATTAATCAAATCGCTTGTGAAATTTAAAAAGTATTAAAAAAGTCATTTTTTTAAATCCAAAATGGAGTTTTTTGGAATTTCAAAACATTTCTTTTTTTCATAGAAGAGTTTCCATATTATGAATTTAATTGAAATCTGTCGAGTATTTTTATTTTCTTATATAAGGCCATACAGGAAAAAAACCAAAGCATATAAGGTAGCCATTTTTTGAGAAAAATTTCAGTTTAAAAGCTAGAATGCAAATTCTTTCTAGATTGGTTCGGGAATGTTGTCAGCAAATCTTTGAAACTTATTGTTTGATTAGTGAATGGGTTTCCAATGCATGATTTATTCTAGATTTAAGCTTTTTTCAGAAATCAAAGGCATTTAATGTTTTAATTTCAAGATTTTTGTAATTCGAGATTTTTGGTTTCGGAATTTCGCCTTTCGAGGTATGTATGTGTTTTTGAAGTATTATATGTATATCTCATGCATTGCTGGGACAATAAATAATCTCTACTAACTCTAATAAGGCTTTGCCAGGACATCATAAGCCCGAACTAGGCTCTCGGAAATTACCTGGGAAGAAATTACCCCGAATTTTTTTTTTTGGAAAAAAGGCCTGAACATGTTTTATAACCAAAAAAAAGTAAAATTTGCCCGGAATAAAAAATGGAAATTTACCAAAAATTGTAAAAACTACTCAATTGGAAAATACACCTGAAACCAAAATATAAAGTATGCCCGAAAAAATTCCGATACAATTTCCAGAAAGGAAAATTTAAATTAAGTCAGAAAATTTGTTAAACTTAATTAACACGAAAAAAAAAAAATTAACAGTTAACAAACTTCTGTTGTTCGTTGTTTTGGTTTTTTGAAAACCGAAATATCTTCTGGTTTTTCCTATAAATTACACATCATGTTTTAATGTACAGGTATAATATCATAAAAGCAGCCCTTGATGGAAGTTCATTTTTGCTTTTAAAATACCTTGTAAATATTGTAAATTAATCAAGGACACAAATTGAAAGGCTTTCGCAAAAACATTAAACGCAATTTGTGTCCTTGATTAATTTACAATATTAACAAGGTATTTTAAAATCAAAAACAAACTTCCTTCAATGGCTGTTTTTATAATATTACCGGTAGGTACATTAAAACATGTTGTGTTATTTATAGAAAAAACCAGAAGATATTTCGGTTTTCAAAAAACCAATCCGAACAAAAGAAAATTGATTTTTTTGGTAAACACCTCTGGAATTTGTCGAATTACATCTGAAAAATCTGTTTTTTTTTGCCATGGAAAAAGCTGCTGAATTTGTACTGACATTTGTCTGCCTTTTTTCCAAAAAAACATTCCGGGGTAAGTTTTGCCATGGAAAAAGCTGCTGAATTTGTATAGACTTTGTCTGCCTTTTTTCCAAAAAACATTCCGGGGTAAGTTACGAGAGCCCCCGAACTAGTCTGTCCTTCAGCTAAGGTGTTCCATCAACCTCTGAAATGTCCCTGACTCAAGAGCACGCTCAATATTGCGACGCCTTTAGACCTCCCACCGTGACATGGTAATCATTATAATGAAGGTTGGGGGCGTAAGTAGGTGCCTCTTGCCAATACAAAATCATGTAAATATAATTAAGCAAGTTAAAGAAATACATTTATATGTATTGGTACAATTTCGCACTTTCCCTTATTACAAAGAGACACACTTGTTTGCATTGTAGAGATTGAAATTACCTATACTGGACAAAGTCAAAAGGCGTATTAAATAAATGTTTTCAAGGTTTTTATTAATAAAGCAATTAGTTGACCAAATCACACAGCAGATGTCAGCAAATTGTCCGCCAAAAACATAATCGATATTCTCTGAACCATTGCATTGGCATTGGCCACTGATATCAAAAACAAAAATGTCAAAACAAAAAACAAAAAAAGGTTGTGCTTCAAAAGCAGATAGAAAGGAATCCTTTGTGCTCTGATAAAAAAAAAAAAAAAAAAAAAAAAAAAAAACAATAAATAAGCCGCTATTGCATTTTAACACACAGATGCAGTCAATGTATACGTGACAAAATAGTACGAATTTTGTGTTCGGATCCCGACACCATCCAGCAGTTATACAATATAAACTTGTATCTACTCGCATCTATACAAACAAACCCCTTCCCTTATGCAGAAAGCAGAATATATGTATATATGTACGTATATCTGTTTAAAAGCGATCCTACGTACCGGAATAAGGCTACTGTATTTAAATTGACTTTTTTGACTTTCATTTGGTTTTGGGTTTTAAATACATTTAAAAAAACAGCACACATTTTTCAGTACGAGAAATAAAAATTTAGGATAATGGCAGGTTTGCTTCGGATTGGGATGCAAAAATGTCTGCTGCTTGTGTGATCCTAATGGAAACATATAGGTACTACATATAACTTCTGGTGTTATTTATGTATCTATAGGTTGAGTGGATTGGGAGTTTGTTTTCATCCTTTGCAGCAGGCTAGATTACAAATCAATTTGCCTGCAATGTGCTATCTTCCGCTTCTGTTTGCCCATTCTATACTGCTGTTAGCGAATCCATGAGATTAATTTGTATTGTGGTTGCGAGAAACAAACGGCAAAGGTTCTTAAATCGGATGTACCTATTGTTATAAAATTTAACACTCTCTCGTCGACTATTAATTACTTTGTGAATAGCTCAGTGGTGAGCAGAGTTTATGTCTGATCCATCTAAAATCACTTAATTGTTTTACATATGTATATAATATAAATCCCAAATTCCCAAATCAATTCTATTTCAAACATAAATATTTCTCTTTCTGATTTAGGTCGACATACTAACCTCCTACAACTGAAATGAATTATATTATTCTGAATATATTCTGATATTTAAATTTAAACCCCATTTAAATAGAAAAAATTAAAGTACTATCATTTGTATTATTTCGTAACCCAATCTTCAGGAAGTCACATTATACTCCGTCTAACATAAATCGGCAGTACAGGGAAGTTAGTTATGTTTGTCTTTTATTCGCAATCTTTTGTTTTCACTAAGTGCTTTTCAGAAAAAAGTTCTTACAGGGTTTCCGTAGTAAGTATTTCAAATTAGAAAAAAATGTGTGTAGGGTAAGCGTCCATTTTTTTAGATTGCACGAAAAAAGTACACTACTTTAAACTATAAATAACACAAAACCTATGTAAATAAAGCTCTTACAATTCTTAAGAAAGTTCTTAAAAAAAGATTTAATTTTTCAAAAACAATTTACTGTTATTTATCGATTTGAAAAATTACATGTTTTTTGAAGCGCCATATATGGGCAACGGGTTTACATACAACAATTTTTATAATTATTCTAGGAAATTTAATTTTCTTCTAAAAATCGTATATGCTTTAAACGTAGGACGTAAAAAAGAAAAGTTTTTGAAAGAAAAGCTGAGCAAGGTCGAAGAATGTGCAGACCCCCCCCACCGTCCTCTTTTTTCTCAGGGGCCTCGAGGTCAATAACTAATAAAAATGTTAACAAGCTAACTAAGCTAACAAAAGCACGAAGTTTCATTAACTTACGACTTTTTTCCACCTAAACCTACTTTTGCGACTTGTCGACTGGGACTATTAAAAGAAATGCTTTAGATGAAAACAAGATCTCCACACTCCACGACAACACTCATCATTAAGAACTTTTTTTGAAAGCTTTAATACCAAAAGCTATTCAACAAAAAACATAAGGAAAATAAGGTGAACTTTGAATGCTCATCAATTTAATAAGAGTTGACTTTTGAATAGCAGCAGCCACAGCCTGAAATGCTCTAAAAAGGACGCATAGGATCTACGTCAGATGCAATTTAAAATTCACCGGCGGGTAAACAGTTTGTATGGGGGTTTCCTTCAATTTAGTAAGGGGATACGAATACCCTTATAATGAATAAACATGTGCGAGCGGGGAGAGAAAGAATAGAAAGATAGGACAGAATTTTTGGTGGTACAGTGGTTTGAGATTTAAGGTAATAATTATTATCTCCCGAAATTCCACGAGTTGCATCTAGTTGAATCTGAGGGAATAACAAAAAAATCTGGTTTAGTAACCAAGCACTACATCTACATCCAATTGTGCTACAGTTGTTCATATACATACATTATGTATCTTGTATCGTATGGATGGCATCGCAGCGTCCCTGTTGCAGAATTTAAAGAGCACACCTATCTCGATTGGTCAATCAACCATCAAACAAATTGACTTTTTTACAATGGTTAAAACTCTAATAACATTAAACATTCGAAAACTAACACTACGAGCTTTTTACTTGCGATTATAGGTACTATAAGGCAAGTTTTGCATTCGTACAAGAAAACAAAAATTCTTACAATCAAACATCACATTACGATGATAGAGAAGTCGAAAAAACTGTGCCTGACAAGTCTTTCTGTCTGTCTGTCTGCCTGTCTGTCCGTCCATCTGTATTGGCACCTACACCCTAAACCGCTGAATCGATTTGATTCATATTTGGAACATAGTATTATTATGACTTCCTACAGGGGGATTTTGGAATAAGCATTCTAGCTCTGAAACTCACAGTAGGTACCTGCCATACGATATCAGATTTTCTCGTAAGCTCCTTGGCGAATTTCGATGAAATTTTTAATGTAGGAGGAATTTTATAAACGAAATATAATCAACTTTTTAATTTTTAAAAAAATGTTTTTTCAGAGTTTTTTTTTAATTATAATTTTTTTTTTTTTTTTTTTTTTTTAAAGTTTTAATCTATTTTTTTTTAAATTTAATTTAAGTGCAGTCGTGCACTTTTTTTCATTGAGGAAAAGTAATAAGCATGCCAGGATGTACCTTATCAGAAATGCGTTAGATATGATTTGCTTGGTTTCCCCAAAAATTTCTCAAGGATATCTGTAACGTAAGGATGAAAATAGACACATGGTTGTAAAAATGAAATTAATGTTGGACTTACCGCAATTGTTTTCATGTTCTAATTACAATCTTTGGAAGATATTTTCCTTTATACCTACATTGCTGCGATAAAAACTTTTTTTTTACACAATGTACATATTTATTTCTGATTTTGGAAAGGTTTTTGGAAACATGCAAAAAGTCAGTGTAATACATAAAGAATTTTTTTAATGTCAAATGATATTCTCATCAACTCAACTCTCGCCCAGAAAAGATTCTCCAGAATTTCAAGAATTTGTGGCAGATTCTGTGATAAAGATTAAAATACCTTTTGACAGCTGACACCTCGGTCTATTTGAAATATAATAAAAGAATTTACAGAAAAGTCAGATTTGCAGCCATAAAGTTTGAAACAATATGCTCATATAATCCCTAATCAACTCTGAAAACAATCTTCTCACGTTACACATCTGTTTAGTTCTTTTGTGTGCCGAAATGATCACCCATAACAATAGGAATAGAAGTGTCTTATAGTTACTGTGATTTTTTTTCTGTCAAGGGTTCTCCTATTCACATCCACATAAATGTATGTCCCCTGCAGAATAACCACTCGACTTTTAAAAACGTTCATTTCGGATGTAAACAAACATTAATAATTATTAACACTCAAAGACTTTTATGTAGATACCTACAATCCAACATGCATATCGCATAAATAAACGAGTCCTCTTGTACCTGTGATCTGTGTTTGGCCTTGTTGTCTCGTCGAACAGCAGAATAAAAGATGTCGTTGGTTTGGTACCTATATTATTTTGGCTGCATGATTGCGCCCTCCTTGTCAATTTTTGGCACACAGAGGAAGCAAGCTATATGAAAAGAATGGAATGAGTTTGAGAGTATGTGGATATTTATTCGGCAATAAATTATTTGAGGGAAACAACAAAGCATTGTGTTTATTTTTCAAAGAGTGCAACACCCTAAACTAGTAAAGGAAATAACACAGAGATCAAATTTTTCAATTTTGTTTGCTGTAGTAAGATTTAAATTGAAATTGAATTAATTGTAAAATATGACATCACACATTTTTAAATGATAATGTTTTTCGATCATATGGTTTTGGATCATTGATACATTGAACTTTATGTATCATATTTCAGGTTGCGTAATAAGCGTTCACATTCAGGAGCAATAAAATGTTAAATTGCAGCCGAAACAAAGACAAATCAGATGCGTAAGGTTTTTTTTTTTTGGTAATTCAAACGCTTAATAGAAAGCTAAGATACAGTTGAATTCAAAAAGCTGATGAATGCACATGCACATTATAATTATCTTCAACATTGCAAAAATGCTGCAAACCTCACAGTGAATCCTGTTAAAAAATTCAGCTAATAGGTGGAACCCTGCTTCAACATTAAACCTGCAAAAAGTCACCTTTTTAATATTTATATATCCAACAACAATAAAGAACCTCACTTTCCAATGAAAGGAATGAGAACCTCACTTTCCAATGAAAGGAATGAGAGAAGTGTGGATGCAGGAAGCGATCATCACCTACTACTACAAGCAGCAATGCAGCTACTTATAGCAGCTTGGCGGAAGCATCTCGACAAAACAGCAACCATATCAAAAATTCAATACAACCACTCTCAATGACCAAAATAAATATTAAAATATTAACCGTGACTTTGCTTTGTTTTTCTAGTGGTAGGGTATTCCAAGACTTTTTTAAGAAAAATACGCATCGAAAATAAATTAAAAAAAAATATAATCATTGCATTTGATGCTCAACGGAAATTGGTTCTGAAAAACAAGAATGCTGCTTGTTAGAGGATATAGAAAGGCTTTTAGTGTCAACAAAATCTGAAAGTGAAATGAGCATTTGTGTGCACTGCTGAGCGACGGCGACGAACAGAGCGTCAATGTAAGTTTACAACTGCCATACTTACGAAGGATCTTCAAATGACATTAAAATTGACAACTCCACAAGTGCTAAAGTAAGGACCATCCCACTTTTGAGAAACATGAATAGAAGCTGAATTTAATGGTTCCAAATTTCTCCTGACAAAAAGTTATATCAAGAAGCTAGTGGCTAAGACCATTTGCACTACGAAGAGATTCAAAGATATGAGACAATAATGGATACCACTCAAATTAACTATTTGAACTTATTTATCACTCGATAGTGGAACAGACCTTGGGTGCCAGCAACAGTATATGTATAATAAATTTATGTACCCAGTTGAAACTGTTTGAATCTAAATTGAAATACTTGCTGCTGCTATATTGTTGTGAAACGTGGCAATAGTAAAAAAAAAAAATCAACACCTCGAGCAAATTACAAGTTTTGGTCTGCGTTGTATCTTTAAAATATATAGTCATCTGGTGGCCATACAAACCATACCCAACAACAAACTTTTAAGACTTGACAAACAAAAGTGGACTTAGACATAACACGCAAACAGTTTCACTAGATTTGCCATACACTAAGCCAGCCTAATGAGACAATAGCAAAGCAGTTTGAAGAAAATGTTGGGGTTATCTGTTACGAAAAAAGCTGAGAGTTCGGAGTCGTCGTCATGACTGACATTTCATATGCATATAATAGAAAGATATATAAGGATATAGATAGTTGCCGGCCTTCAAGAAGAGTTAAAGTGTTGCAACCAACAGCAGCTTCCTGAAACCAAGAGAAAGGAAGAGAATTTTTCAAAAAAAGAATATCTAGCATAACGTTTTTCTGCAAACATTTAATCTGCCATCAACAACACGGTTTCATGCAGAAGCGGTCTACTGTCACAAACTTATTAACCTTTATGAACAAGTGCTCAAGGGCTTTAGAGAGTGGACATGAGCTGGATTGTATCTACACAGATTTCTCAAAGGCTTTTGACCAACTCTCACATGAAATCATCATTTTCAAATTGAAAGCTTTAGGTTTCCCTGTAGGATTTGTTAATTGGGTATATTCATATCTCCGAAACAGATCATACATAGTTATGTTCAGAAATTCGTTTTCTAACCCTTTCCCAGCAAAATCAGGAGTCCCACAAGGCAGCCATCTTGGTCCGTTACTGTTTATACTAGCTATAAATGACGTAACTTCGTGTATTCATTCTAGTGAGATCCTTGTTTTCGCTGATGATATGAAAATTTTCAAATCTATTAACTCAGCTAATGACCGCGTAGAATTGCAAGCCGACATCGACAGATTTGCTATCTGGTGTAGCAAGAATTGTTTAAGCCTGAATCCAGCGAAATGTCAGACAATGACATTTTCAAGGAAACGGGTACCAAGTACACACGGCTATTACATTTCACAACAAGTTTTGCATCGCGTTTTTAGTTTTAAAGATCTGGGAGTAAACTTTAGCCCAGACTTGAGCTTCACGGAACACATCAACTTTATTGTTAAGAAAGCTAATTCCATGTTGGGATTTGTTAAAAGATGGTCGAAGGAATTTCAAAATCCTTATGTAACCCTAGCTTTATATAACTGTCATGTTCGCCCCCATCTAGAATATGCATCACAGGTTTGGTCTCCTTTCTACGAAGTTCATAAGTCTAGGATAGAGGCAGTTCAGCGTAATTTTATTCGATTTGCTTTAAAAGGTCTCTCCTGGGCAGATCCATACAACCTCCCACCTTACGAACACCGGATTCAACTTCTACAGATTCAAACTTTGTCACAAAGGCGTATTAACAATGATGTTATTTTTATTCACCAACTTTTAACGGGATCTTTGGACTCACCCGATCTTCTATCGTGTGTAGGTTTTAACTATCGCGGAGGGGCTCATCATCTTCGTAGATTAGAGCTATTGCATTGTCCCCAACACCGTACTAATTATGGCATGAATGAACCTCTTACCCGCATGTGCAAACTTTTCAACTCTAATAAAAGTATTGTTGATTTTAATATTAGTAAATCCTCTCTAAAAAAAACATTTAAAACCAGTGCACCACGCTCATAGTTTATGTTTTGTATGTTCTCAATGTTTTTATATCTATTTTGTATAAATGTATTTGTTTATTTATTTTTTTTATCTTTGTGCTTGTGTTATGCTATTTGTATATTTTACTTACTAACAACTAACACCTGCACTAAATGATGTAGCCAGTGAGCACATAATATGTGTTGGCTAATCTCTGATTGTAAGTTAATGCTTGATATAAGCTTCTTACTCTCGAGAACTGATAGTGTAAAAAAATATCTATTTCCTGCGTTTATTTGGCAGTCTCCCGAAGGTATTCTCGATTTCTCACTCTTGATCCAAAAATAACGGAGCCAGCCATAGAAGCATAAAAGTCAACATAATTTTCCAAAAAACCGCACTCATGACTTCGGCAAAAATTTTGTTTTGGGATCTTGTAGATACGTTCTGTCTTTTGATTGAAAGATATTAATATACATTGGTCATTTATGTACATCCATGAAGTCTAAGGATTGTGACTTTAAGGTGTTATTATTATTATTATTTCAAGCTTTTATTTGCCATTTAAAGTTTTTTTTTAAAGTACATATATCCAATTTTTTGTTTTACATTAAATTAATTGCTTTTTACTATAAAATTACAAAAAAAATTATTTCAAATAAAGTCTAGTTAAAACTTATTAAATAATATTGAAAATTGCATAAAAATACAAATTTTTTTTATTATTCTTTTGAAAAGACATATTTCTGGCATAAGCCTCCCCAATAATGCCCATAATTCTCTGTTTTTCGCTTCGTTGTACCAATTTTGTCTGTAGTCCATCAAATCATCAGCCCATCTCTGCTTAGGTCTTACCGGGTGGTCTTTTGTCTGGTGGGGTCCATTTTGTAAGTATTTTTGTCCATCTTTGCTCTTGAAGTCTTGAGATGTGTCCTGCCCAGATCCATTTAATTCCTCTTGTTCTTTCTAATAGGTCAATGATTTCTGTCTGTTGTCTTATATCCTGGTTTCTTATTCTTTTGAATTTTTCTTATTTTAAGAATTTTTCTCCCCATTTTGGTCGGGCATATTCTAAGTTTTCCGTTAGAATCGAGGTCAAGCAGAGTGCTTGTAGTCCATACGTCATTACGGGCAGTGGCGTAGATAGGGGGATGGATCTAGTTCGCTCATTTTTACTTGCGATTATAGGTACTATAGGGCAAGTTATGCATTCGTACAAAAATTAAGCATGACATTACGATGAGAGAATTCGGAAAAAGTGGGTCCAACAATTCTGTCTGTCTGTCCGTCCGTGTGTCTGTCTAGTTACCTACAGCCTAATTGCTTCAAACTTTGTACATAGTATTATTATGACGTCCTACAGAGGGGTTTTTGGAATTTGCATTCTAGTTCCAAAAATAACGGTTCCTGCCATACGATTTTTATTGAAAAGTTAATTTTTTTCAAAAACGGCTCCTACAATTTTGATAAAACTTTCTGAATAGTGTTTTCTGTGCAAACTTTATGTTTTAGTTGGAATAGATTTTTCAGGAAAAGTCTTATAACGGTACCTCCCATAGGACCGGTTTTTCAAAATCAGATTTTCTCGTAAGCCACTCAATGGATTTCGATGAAATTTTTAATGTAGAAGACGAAATAATATAATTTTTTAAATTTTTGAAAAAAGTTTTTTTGAGTTATTAAAAAAAAAAAATTTTTTTTCAAAAACGGTCCAAGCTATTTTTTAAAAATTTTATTTTTCTGATAAAAACTAAAGTGCTAGAAGTTAGCATACTTTAAAAAACATTGGAATTTATTTTGGAAAAGTTTTTCAAAAAAAACTTTTTTTTTGAAAAAACTGGTCGAACGATTTTAAAACAAAAATTTCATAAAATTCTTCACAATTAACAAAATCATGTGGCTTACTTACTTAAGACCACTGTCTCACATTAGAGCAAGTTTGTCCGACCCAGTCGTGCACTTCATTTTTAAAATTTTAATAAATTGATGGAAAGCTGGATGAAAGCTCTTTTTCTTGCACATTTACCTATTGTCAATTGGTGAGAGACGTAAAAAAATACTTTTTAAAAATCGATTTAAAAAAGTAATTCAAAAGATTAGGTGATTTGCCGAAATAACAATTTCTTTCAGATGAAGTTGACTTTGTATTTTCCCCGTAGAATATAGGTATAGAATGTATAATTGACAATGCCTCTAGGAATCCTGTGAGTACTATAAGACTTAATTCACGTAGGAAGTAGGTACTAAATTTCAGAGTGCGTTTCTTTAACTTACTTGGCATGACTGGTTATGTTGAACAATTATCGATTCCAATGGGGGATATATCCCCCTGATCCCCCCCTATCTATGCCACTGATTACGGGTAGTATTCCAGAGTCCATTATATATTTTCTTGTATTGTTACTTAAATTTGATTCCATTATTTGATGTACGGCTTTAAAATGTATCTTTTTAGCTATATCTATGGTACCAACTAAAGAAACTATGAAACCTTTAAATATAAAATACATAACTGGTTATCACGTTACTTGTTCTGTGGGTGCAATGTCTCGATAATAACAACTCTCATCTTAAGTACCTAGTTTAAATAAATGATAATAGGATAAATTAGTTGTAGATTTTTAACTGGAATAGCAATGACCTTTGGTGCTGACAAATTATTTTTTTAGATACCTACACATTAAGTTAAAATATTGATTATCTTTTGAATGCTTCCAGTTTTTGGATTAAAATTGTAGGACCTCACTTACAACTATACGAATGGTGCTTTTATAATATTTTCTTTTTTAATCAAGTAGGTACCTATCCCTTTCTCATCAGCTATGTGTGTGTTTATGTGTATACCAGAGTGTGTAGTCGCACAAATATAGGTTATATATACATAAATATAAGTCATTAGTCATGCGCTGTGCGCTTGTGCATAACAGAACAGCATCACCATTTTGTTGCTAAAGTCTATACTTTGTTCCACATCGTCATAGTACCTATGCAGTGTGGTAAGTTTTTAAAATATAAAATTCAAAAAACCATAGCAACGTCCTCCGCTTTTTTTATTGATCTCTTGAGTTTTTCCTTCCAAAACGTTCTAGCCGTGTATCTCTTAGATTTTGTTCTTAAATGTTACAAGCCAACAAAGGGTGTTTTTGTTTTCCTTAGGTAGGATGTGTTATCGGGCAAACCCTTGTTTTATTATGGGTAACCATAACAACACCAAAGCGCATAAACATTTTTCGTCATTCCGCCAATAATATGGAGCAAAAACCACAGAAAGTTTCACATTATACGATGCTAAGTCCGCCCTACTCCCCTGCCTCCATAAAATGTCATAATCAAGGCAGTCAAAACAGCCTTTTCGTTAAGGGATTCAACTATGGGGTTGATTTTATGTATGGCTTAGTTTACTTTTTGTTTTTATTATTATCTTGCGTCGTCGAAAGATATCTTCACTTTCTTTTTTCTCACAGCTTTGAGTTTTTGGTGAAAAAAAAAACAATGATTATACGGTGGTTGTCGTTAGCCACTTTTTGGTATGTTTCGGTTAGTGTTTATGGGTTTTTAAATCGGAATAGATGAAATATTCTGTATCGGTAGCTACTGTGAGAATGTATAGAAGATTAAATTCTTATAATGGTTATATGAACCTTAATTGGCTTTCAAGAAAATATCCTGTATCTAAGCTATACAGAGTCATAACTATATAGTTAGTATAGGTAAATTATGTAGTTTAGATGATTAGATTATATAGACAAAAATAATATGAAAAAACATGTTTCCTTAACCTAAGCATACGATGACAGATACATACATATCTGTATAAAAATATTTTATTAATCAAATTTAATTAACGCTTTACTATTTTTGTCTTGTTTTAGTCTCCATTTAGTGTGTTATTGAATAAGATAATAGAATATAAGAAAACCCAACAGTAATTTTATTGATTTTTATTTTATTAAAATTCGATAAAATTATTGAATATGACATCATTAATTAGTGATATTCATCAATATTATAAATTGTATTAAAATAAAAATCAATAAAGCTAATTTTTTTTATATACCTAGATATATTTTATTATCTTGTTTACTCTTTACTCTTGTTTCTTTTTAAAATACACCTCATTAACTTGCTGTTGAGCTATGCCAACTAGCTCCCAAGAAAGTTTTCTCCCAATGAGCTTTATATACAAGGTGGACCAAAAGAAGTCATCCGAAGTTGTTTGGCTCTCATTATTTTTCTAAATGAAACATTTCGATTCTGTTTTTTGATTATGTTTATTTGAACCTTTAGAATTTTATTGGTCAAGTCGAGAATATGATATCGGCCAAATGGGCGCTGTCGCAATTGATTGCCATACGGGCTCGTTTTACGGCATTTTCCATCACTTCGGCGAGAACTTCGGGCGACAGATTCTCGGACTCGTGTCGAAAGTTGTCCTTGAGGACTTCCAGAGTCTCGGGCTTGTTCACGTAAGCACGGGACTTCAAAAAACCTCACAAAAAAAAACTGGAACGGTGAAATCGAGCGATCTTGAGGGCCAGTGCAAATCGCCAAAACGCGAGATGAGGCGACCCGGGAACGCCGCCTTCAGAATATTGGTTGTGGCTTAAACAGTGTGTGTGGTAGCTTTGTCCTGTTGGAACCACATATCCTGCAGTCCCATTTCGTCTAATTGCGACAGAAAAAACTCGGTTAACATGGCCCTATAGCGCGCACCGTCCACTGTTGTCGTTTGACCAGCGGCGTTCTCGAAAAAAATGGCCCGATGACTCCTTCAGCGTGAACAGCGCACCATTCAGTAACTTTGAGCGGGTGTAATGGCTCCTCGTGCTTTACTCGTGGATTTTCGGTGCCCCAGATGCGATAGTTTTGCTTGTTCAGGTACCCGCTGAGTTGGAAATGAGCCTCATCGCTCATTATGATTTTTGTCGAAAAATCGTACACTTCGTCCTCGAGATTGAGGATGGCTTGGGCGTAGGTTACATGCGTTTGGCGGTTGACAGGCAACAGCTTATGCACGGACTCGACTTTTACAGGAAATGCGCAAGTCTTTGACCGAAATTCGCCTTAGGGACGACCGGCTGATGGCTAATTGCGAGGCACGGCGCGGCGTCTGGTCAATGTTTCCGGTGACAGCTTGACATCTTCGTCAACAGCGGCGATATTCTCGGCACAACGGGCGCTCCGGAGCCGGCCACTCGTGGCAACGTCTCGTGTGGTCCCATACTCATCAAGGTTGGTGGCCAAACGTCGCAGTGTTTGCGCAGTAGGTGTCGGACGGCCGCGGAATCGGCGACGGAATTCTCGCTGCGCCAACACGATTATTCCGCGTTCTTGGGGAGCGTAACGCTCCATGGCTTGTTCACTTGTATTCTACATCTGTCTCAAAACAGATTTGACATTTGCGTCCATTTGCGAAAATAAGACCATCTTCCAATAGGGTGATTTCTTTTGGGCCACCTTGTACTACATTCTCGTATAAACCGCTTACAAGCGCTGAAAGGGGCAAATTTTTATTTTCAATATTTGATCAATACGTCCGCAATTGAAAACAGGTGACGTGAAAAAACGCCAAACGAAAAAAATCATAAAAATTTGGTCTTACTTCGTTTTTGAAAACCCAATAAGACCAAAATTTCAGTTGGGTCTTATTTCGTTTTCGAAAACGCAATAAATCCAATTTGGTGTTATTTCCATTTTAAAAAATAAAATGGTATAAAAAAAAAACAAATATTATATAGATATATTATTAATTTCTAAATCGTTGGACCAGTTTTTTCCAAAAAAAACTGTTTGTTTTTTAAACTTTTTGGAAACATATTCGTTTTTTTTTCCTAAACCGAATTCTAGCGCTTTATAGGTAGTTTTTATGAGATTTTTTTTTTAATATTGAACGAAACGTTAAAAAAAAAGTTGAGAGGTGTCAAGGGACACCCGGATGGAAAGAAGTTCCTTTCGATTAATTAGTGGAGGAATTGTAATAAAATTTTATTTTTTTTAAGTTATAATAATATTTTTTTTATTTTTACTTTTTTGTTTCTTTAATTTCTGCGCTTCATAATATTTTTTTCTTCTTTCTGCATTAGTTTTAGGTGTAGTGGGCACTACATAATATCTTTTTCAATAGACTTTACAATTTGTTCGTTTAATTTTTCATATTTAAAACACGATTCATAATTTACCCACAAGATTTTGTTCTCCGTAAGGGTAGCTTTTCATAATTTTCCTAATGGTAATACAAAATTTATCAGTGCCTCTTTAAAGTTTAACTTGTCACTTTTGTGTCATTGATTGTGGAAGATTCCGTTTGTTTAGCCTGTAAAATTAATTTTGAGATGTCATGAAACATTTTTATCAAATTTTTAAAAGTGCGCAACAAAATGAAGCCGTAGATGATGCTGACATCTATTTTTGAAGTCATGGTAGAGTCGATTTCAGATTCTAGTAACGCCGATTTATTTGTTTTGTATATGCAACCATCAATATGACAAAGCAATAAAAGAACCAGAGCCAGAGGATTTGATAACATGCACCTTTTGAGATTCCATAGAAATGCCTTAGACTTTTCTGAGCAGAACTCTCTGCAATTTTATTGCTCTTTACCTGTTTCTTATATCTTTTCTTTTCTGCCTCCATATAAAACTGAACACTATGTTCGCTCTGATTGACTTTTTAAATTAGTCTCTCAGGCTGATATACCGTTTTCTTCGATATTCAAAAGAAAATCCACATATTGATTAATTCTACCGGTACTTATGTTATACACAGCACCTTTATGCAAATGAGATGACAAAATAGTATTCTTACTGATATTTGAGAGAAATTTGTCAGCTTAAACAGTGGACTTTTAAACATGTTTGTGAATTTCTTCAACGATGCTTTTAAAGTGACAAGCTCTTCTCTAACTTCCAATGTCTTCTTTTCTCACCAAAATCTTCAAATTCACTCAACTTTATTGAATATTAAATTATTTTTTTAGCGTTTTAGAACTCCATCACTGTTTTAGCCCGGGTTCTGATGGTGTACCATCTTATGTTTTAAATGTGTTTCTTAGTTATATTATTCCTATCGTCCTAATATTCTATTCAATGAATCTAAGTGCTCTATTTTATAAAACCTATTCATAAGAAAGGGTTTAAAAATGTCATTTCGGGTTACAGACCTATAGCAAAAATTTCTGTTAATTTAAAACTATTCGAATCCATTATATGTAATGTATTATCCTTCAATGGTAAGTTAATCATTTGCGATTACATGATTTTGTCAAAATTAAGTTTACTGTTACAAACCTTTTCCATTTTATATCATACTGCTTTTACTCTTTTGAAAAACGTAATAAATTAGAATGTGTGCTTACAAGTTTCAGTAAAGCCTTTTATAAGTTTGTATCATAAAACTTTAATCTATACAATAAAAGATTTAGGATTTAATGACAAATTCTTAATGTGGATTTCATCTTTTAACTTAAATTATAAAAGTTATAGTGTTAATTGAAATGAGCACTAACCTCGATTTTACGTCAACTAAAGTAAGCCAAAAGGGGTCTACTTTTTAATTAAAAAAAAACTCTTCTTTTAACATAATGCCGATGCCACAGGGATTGTTAAAAACATGAGCTCAATAATCGTTTGTTGTCAGCTTCAAGAAGATCTACAGACAGACCGACTTTTGTCAAATAGCTATCAACATTTTTGTAAAACAGTGTGTAAACCTTGTTAACGCTTTCCGTTTTCTACAATCCTGGAATTATTCTTGACATTAAATTGACATTTATAGACCGCTATAACCAAAAACCATATAGTCAAAAATGTCCATAAATACAATTCTCGGATTCATAAAACGATTCTCTTGTAATATTCGTGATCCTTATATCGTCAAGCTTCTTTACATATCTTTTGTTAGGCCAGTAATTGAATATGGCTGCGATGGGTAACATATTGATATTATGCATCTAACATAAAAAGACAAGACACGGGTGGCAATGGTTCAGTGGATGTTTAACCTAGAGTTGCGAGTTCAAACCCAGCCTGGACAGTAATTTTTATTTATTCCCGCAGTTTCGACTGGACGCAACCCGTGGGATTTTCGTGAGATAAATAACACCTAAATCTCAATCCACTGTACCAACTAAAATTCTTTCCTTTCTTTCTATTCTTTCTCTCCTCGCTCGCACATGCTCACTCATTATAAGGGTATTCATATCCCCTTGAGTGCAACAAAAAAAAAACCAAGAGGGTATCCAGATTCATGTGTTTGCTTTAGCTTTGTTCTTTGTTTTGCCATCAGCTTTGGCAAACAAATTTTATTTTAGCTTCAGTAAAACTAACATATAAATAAAATTGCCCTTAGTCCGATATTTAAAAGATCTAATAGCGTGAAACGCCTTTTAAATCAATTGACTTCACTCTTCAATAAATACAATTTTTGGTTTCTTAAATAAATTGAAAATTTTCAAAGTTCGCATTGTCGACATGCATACGGCGCCGCATGCATTTTTATCAGTCGGTATTTTTACCAATCGACTTTTCGAATCGATCCCTATGACGATCGATTTTTTTAAATCGACATTTTTAAAATCGACAAATCGTACTCAACTTTTTTCAAAGCAATTGAAATTATATTTAATTATTTTATGGGTATTGTAGGTAAATTAAACTGTATAAATTGTGTATGCGAAAAAAATTAGTATTTCTAACGTTAGTTTAAATAAAATGCACGACTGGGTCGCACGTACTTGCTCTGTTGGTGCAATAGTACGATGAAAACAAACTTTTCGATCAATAAGAACAATTCATTTTTGAAAAATTTGGTAAAAACCAAAAAAATTTGGCTAAAACTGGAAAACTCGATATACGGGAGGTAACGTTAAGAAACCTTTAATATTTAAAATTAAGACGTTATCTTTTGGGTGTTATAAATGATACAAATGTCCACTTATGGCCAAATTAATAATACTGTTAAAAGCAATTTCCGCTATTATCATGTATAGCCAAAACTAAAAAAGCAGTTTTGTTTGAAGTATTCTATGTATGTTACATAAAAAGTTTCATAAAAATCGGGGGAGCCTTTTTTGAGTAAATTAGAAAAAATGAAAAAATTGGCCAAAATCTAGTGGCTCTTTGTATTGGAGCCACCATTTAAAAAAGAGAAAATGAAAAAAAGTCAATGCCATCTGATAGGAAGCTGTAAGGAACTATACCAAACAAAGTTTGAGTGAATTCGATGCAACCGTTGACAACTTATAGCCATTTGAAAAAAGCCGTTAATAGCAGATCTCCGTTATTTGCATTTTTAACCAAAAACTAAAAACGCAGTTCTCTTCAAAACAGTAAAAGAATATAACACACAAAGTTTAATCAAAATCGTTAGAGCCATTTTCGAGAAAATTAGAAAAAACCAAAAAATGTTGGCTAAAACTCAACGGCTCGTTGTATGGAAGCCACCGATTAGAAAGGCTTCAGTGAAAAATTTACTAAACCATCCTATAGAACACTATGAAAAACTTTGTCAAACGAAATTTGAGTCAATTCAATCAAGCCGTTGTGAACTTATGGCTATTTGAAAAAAAGCCGTTAAAACCTGATTTTCGTTAGGACTATTTGAGCCAAAAACGAAAAACGCAGATTTGTTAAAAAAGCTTAAAGTAAGCTTAATTTTGAGTTTAATCAAAATCGTTAGAGCCGTTTTCGAGAAAATTCAAATTGAAAAAAACCGTTACTTGAAAGGTACCAGTTTGAGCCGGGCTAAAACGAAATAAAAAAACCTCGACAACCGTTTTTCTTCAAACTACTATATACCAAGTTTGAAGAAAATCCGTCAAGCCGTTTAGGCTGTAGCATGACGTGAAAAAGCGCACATCCGCACATCCGCACAGACGCACAGACAGACCGACGGACGGTATGGCGAAAACCACTTTTTTGGGCTTCTCTATAATCGTAATGTCATGTTTGATTAAAACCTCGATTTTTTTTTTCTGCACGAAACCAATACTTGCCCTATAGAGCAAGTAAAAAATAATAATAAACTCAAAATGAACAAATATCTAGTAGAAATTGACAACCAATTTCAGAGCCGGAATTCAATGAAAAACGCGAACGACCGACGCGACGGACGGGCGCACAAGGCAAATGTTTAGGTATGGTAATTACTTAAAAAGAGTGGATATTTTCTTGCGTTTCATTTGAAATAAAAGTTGCAGACAAGCAATAATATTAAAAAGTGGAGAAGGTCTTTCGGAAATTCGTTAACGCAAGGCACTCAACATGGAAAGAGTGAAATTATTCAACTTTTGTTATTACAAATTTTCAGAGCTTTTATTTTTTTAATGACATGGGTCTGAGTAAAAAAAATATTCATAAGGTTTCCAAGAAAACTTACAAAAGCCAATTTCAAGAAATTTCGCACTCAATATTAAATTTTTTTTAATTATTCAAAATGAGAGCAAGTTCATGCAATCCAGTCGTGAATTTTATTTCATTTGAAGAGGGAAATGTACTATGGCTGCGACAGTTTGAATATAATGTTACATCTCAGTCCCCATGATTTGTAGCAATAGTATCTTATATTTTTTATATTGATTACTGGTGTCGGACTGATAAACCTCTGATTCTACTCAAGTTTTAATCGTGGAGAAAGTGAAAAATACTCCAACAGTAGGTAAATCTTGACATGCAGAAATGCAATTCTTCAAGCCAACCTTGATTTGATGTAAATTTTGAAGACCAATTCCATTCCTGTAGGATAGAGTATCAAAACCCATAGGCATGGTTCACAGTGTAAGCCACTAGGCCTTTGTTTCTTCTGGAGCGGTGGTTACCCAGCACATTTAGTTATTTTTAAGTCCGATTTGTCTAATACATATCTCAATACCGCATAACGTGTTCCATGTCTATAGGATCTCTTTAGATACTTAATTGTGCAATAAAAACTACTTCTTAGCTCTCAAAATCAAAAAAAAAAATGTTAATTAACAGTTTCCACCAAATATATGTTTTGTTACAGAATTGTCCGCAACAAGGCCGCAGAAAAGGCAAAACACGTCCATCACCAGCAGCAGCAACAAACTCAGCAACAAACTAATTCATCGACAGCAGGAGTTGGGACAGCTGGTGGAACTACCGGGACCACAGGAGCTAATGGTGGCAATAGCAGTGGTGGCGGCGCTAGCAGCGTCGCGGGTAATGCTGGTACAACCGGTACAAATTCGGGTTCGGTTCAAAATGTTTCTGTTATAGCTCATGCACCAGCGATGCAACAAAATCAGCAACAGCAGCAACAGCAACCTCCACAAGTACTCATAAACCCAGGTAATGGTTCAAATCCTGGCAGTGGTGGTGGTAGTAATGTTGGAAATGGGAATGATGTTCAAGGTGAACATAGGACAGCTGGTTATAGTATAAACGGAATTTTAGGTATTCATCATACAACCGACCCAAATGGAAATAATATAAAGAGAAAACGAATCGATGATCATGGTAAGTCTTGTTGATGTAATCAATTGAATATTCAAACAACACACAGAAAACATAGACATTATTACACAAATACACCTTAGAAGCTTAAACTACATAGGATATTCTACATGCATTATATCCGGTCAAGTGGGGGGAATATTTATTAAGAATTTCCCCCATTTCGTTGTTTACGCAACACAGATACAATTTACAAAATGAACGATTGAGTCGCACGTTCTTAATCTGTAGGTGTAAAAGCTTGATAATAACAAATTTTTTGAGCAATCATTTCTCATTCTCAGTGGCATAAAATAAACGAAAAAGTTTATAGCGCATTGCATTTGGGATTTTAAGCCCCATTGTAAAGGTTTTGAGTGAGACAATTTTATTTCGTACTAGCTTTTGCCCGCTACTTCGTACGCATGGATTTTAGAATAAAATAGGTATCTCAGTATATTTTTGTTTTTGCACAACCGGTTCAAAATGAGGGGGTATGCGTAGTATGAAAGCTACATAGCTTACCAGCTCTACATCCGTAAGATTTTTGGCTTCTGTATAATATTATTTCGAAGTATCATAACGGTTTAAATTGCAAAGTTGGAGATTTAAGTTCTGAAGCAATATACCTAATTGGAATGCCCACTTTCAAGACGATGCTCCGCGCCGATACTGCTATTTATGGCAGCTCCGCTTCATCAGTTTTGGGCGTAAGTATTGCTCGTTCACCGTTCTTTATGGTTACATTATTTTTCGATTTCTGCTTTCGCTGAATGAGACATTGTCTATATGGTGGTAAATAGCGCCATCTATGATGTTTTTGATGTAACTTCTATTCAGAACGGCTAACTTATTTCTATTCATGTATGTGTAGGTAAGTGTGGCGCTATTTTTATAATTTCCAGCGCCATTATGTAAGTGAGACGCTAACTTCCTTAAAATCTTTTAATTGTGCTTTAAGTTCATTGAATATCGTTCGATTTCAGCAATATTAAAAAAAAACAACCAGAATTATATATTTTCCTGCGATAAAATGTAGCCTATATTTTAAGTTGGCGTACTACCAAAAAATCTGCGAAAACCGCATTCAATTCCATGCAGTTGTTTTTGCGTGATACACGTACAAACATACAGACAGACAGACAGACAGACAGACAAAATTTCTAAAAACGGTTGTTTTGGCCTCTGTGGGTCTAATAGAGACCCCCATATTAGTTTTGCATCTATATCTTCAATGTACAGACATCAACCCGTTACAATTTTATTATATGTATAGATTAAAGAAGCTTTGATCACCATGTTGAGCCAATTTTCATTAAAAAAAAAACACAATTTTTATATATCTTTCCGTTATTTCGTCATGCTTATATGTTATTATTGTATGCCTTCATATAAATCATCTTTATACTTTTCGATGATATACTAATGAATTCAAATGTATTTAATTTAATTGTTGAGTTTAAAAAGCGTAAGACTACAACAATGCATTGTTATTGAAGAAAAAAAAAAACTTAAATATAAAAGTCCCGAACTAAGGGGCCAGTTATAGCTCTCATTGAAATTCATCAGTGAAAATTTGTATATGTTAAATTCACACAGACGATATAAATATAGATAATGAATTTTTGAATTTTTTTTTATGAACAATAGATATACTTTATATTTATTAATACTTCTTTTAAAATCCAATTTAAATGAAGAAATAAATTAAATGAAAGAAATCGATTTCAATGAACAGCTGATCTTTGGTTCTAGTATTTGGAACATAATCGTTAAACTGAATGTGTTCGATTCCCTTCCTATTCTCATCTCTCACTTTTTCTTTCAATGATCAGCTTTAAAAATTGTTTTAGTCCTCATTTACTATGTTTAGTGAGCTCTTGGCGGCATCTTTTATTTATTTTGTGTTGTCCATTCCATGCAGTTGAATATATTATACAAATTTTTAATAATACAAATAAAAAGCAACATACAGTCCGTAACAATTGGTTAGCCTAAGATATTTTTTTTTAACTAACTCTTTTGGGAGGTCTTTGATGTGCAAATTTCCAAGCAATTTTTCATTGGGTGACAGAGTAAGAGCGAGAGTTTCTGAGATTAAAGGAGTTTTAAACATTTTTTTTAATGTAACGGGACTTTAAGGGCTAGTTTTGTGTGCATTTATTATAAAAAGCATTGTTTTTAAACTTTAGAATAGCCTCAACTAACTTTCTTACTCATTGTAAGCGGAAGTTTAGCAGCGCGACCACGCGCTATCGCGAGTGAAAATCGGTTTATTTCTTCTGTTTATGATCTGTTTAATAGTTTAAATGTGTAGAAAAAAAGCTTGGAATGCAACGGAGATTGCTAAATTAGACGCTTGCCATGACAAAAATTTTCGAATCGGGATATAGTTAAAAAACTTGGTCGAAGTCCAAAAGTACTGAACAATTATTTAAGAAATCCATATTCAATTAAAAAATTTACAAAGGCAGTTCTTAAACTGTACTTTCAAGCCGATAAAAACGTAAAATTGCAAGATTGGCTTCCAATTTAAATTATTCTCTAAGTTATATTATACACGAAGCTGGGCTAGAAGTGAGCCGTATGACCATAGTTGAGAGTACCGGACACCCGAAGCGCCTTAAACTTAAAAAAAAACCACCACTTAACAAAGTCCGAAAACAACAGCGGCTCAGTTTTTCAAGATCGCACATGGCTTGGAACACCGATGGAAGCAGTCACTCAAACGATTGGCGGAAAGTGATATTTTCTGATGAAAAGATTTTCAACCTCGATGGGCCCGACAGGTACAACAATTATTTTCATGATTTAAGAAAAGAAAATTGTTTTGGACCGTGTCGCTACCACAGCCGCGGTGGGAGCCGTTATGGTATGAGGCGCCTGCAATATTATATTATGGCACTATCGATTTGGTTTTTGTGAACTGCAGAATGAGAGGACCGCATTAGAAAACTGTACTGGAAACGGCTCTGCCTCAGTCCCAGGATATGTTTGGACCGGTGCCGATTATTTTCCAGCAGGACAATGCGCCGATAACGTTTTTTGGAAAAAATGAAGCAAGCTTTCTGATTTGATGGTTTAGGTACTGTTTAGGATTTAAGCAATTGTTTTTTTAAATCGTTCGACTAGTTTATTTTGAAAAACTTTTCAAATTTTTTTTTGAGTATGCCAACTTCTAGGTCTTTGTAGTTTTTATTAGAAAAATAAAATAAAAAAAATAGATTAAACCGTTTTTGGAAAAAAAAACAAAATATAAATTTTAATTTTTTTTTAACTCAAATTTTTTTTTTTTTGAAAAGTTTAAGAACATATGTATATTATTTCTGTTATAAAGGGGATTCTACATTAAAAACTTCAAGAAAAGAAAATCTGATTTAAAATAACCCGTTCCGTGGGAGGCAGCGTTATAAGACTTTTCCTGAACAATCTATTCCAACCAAAACATACAGAAGTTTTATTCAGAAAGTTTTATCAAAATCGTAACAGCCGTTTTTAAGAAAAACTAATTTTTCACTAAAAATCGTATCACAGGTCTAAAGCTTGAGCTAGAAATCCTACAAGAGAAATGAGTGTCATGGAAAGTGTTTCTCTGCTAGCCGTTCGGATTCGGCGATAAATTGTAGGTCCCTTACATTCCTGCAGAATATCAACGCACACACAGGAATAGTTGAGAGTGTAAGTCACAGGCCCCAACCCCACTTTCCTATCTTTCTATTTCTTCTCTCCTCGCTCGCACATGTTCGCTCAATATAAGGGTATTCATATCTCCTTGAGTGCGAGTTCATTATAAAATAAAATGCACGACTGGGTCGCACGAACTTGCTCTTATGATGAGCAATTGCTTAGTGGCTGCATATATGGATATTAAAAAAAATTTAAATAATTTCGAAAATTCTTTTATTTTTTAAATTAGTTTAAGAGTTTTCTCGGAAAAACAAAGTATGCAATGAAATTTCTAAGCTTTACGTAAATCTAGGAAAAAAATATTGAAAATCGTTCGACCAGTTTTTTTAAAGGTTATTTTAAAAAACTTTTCCAAAAAAAATTTTGAAATTTATTTGAGTATGCAAATATATGGCAATCTGTGGTTTACATTTCAAAAAATAACTTAAAAAAAATTAATATACGCTTTCCAACATATTTTGGAAACCAAAAATTTTTTTGAAAAAATTATAAGAAATCAAAAAAAAAAGTTTTTGAAAATTTTGAAATGCTATATTGTTAAAATTATTAATACCTTCCTGCGACCAAAATTTTATTGAAATGGAATGTATAGTTTACGAGAAAATTTGATTTGAAAATACTGGTTCTATGATAGGTACCGTATTATAAAACAAATTTTGAAAAAAATTTTCTAACTTAAAGATAGACTGCCTTAAGAAAATAGCATTCTGAAAGTTTTATCAAAATCGTTAGAGCCGTTTTTGAGAAAATCAATTTTTTTCTTCCCGATTGTATGGCAGGTGCCGTTATTTTTGGGTCTAGAGCAAAAATAAAAAATTGGTTCTGAGTTATACCGAATTTGAAGCAAATCGGCTCATCCGTTCAGGCTCTAGAGGCGCGAACAGACCTAGTACCTATAATCACAAGTAAAAAAGCTGTTGTGCCAACAATTTATTTTTTTTAGAATGCCAATTCCAAAAACCCTATGTAGGACGTCATAACAATAATGTTTACCAAGTTTGAACCAAATCCCTCCAGCCGTTTTCGCTGTAGATATAACTATACAGACAGACATACAGACAGACAGAATTGTCGGACACACTTTTTAAGGCGTCTCTATCATCGTAATGACATGTTTGACTGTAAAAAAAAAAAAATTCTTACTAATGCATAACTTGCCTATAAACGCATATGGCAAGTATAAATGTTAAAATCTCTCTTAATCTCAGAAACTCTCGCTGCTCGCTCTTACCTTGTCACCCAATGCATAACTCCTTGGATTTACATCAAAGACCTCCCAAAACAGTTTGTTTCAGAAGAAACCATATCTGAGGCTATCCAATTGTTACGGACTGTATATTTTATTTTTATATTTCTATATTTATGATTGTCCGGTCTGTTGAGAAATAAATCTCAATTGTGGTGCTTTTAGTGAATGGCTGTGCGGAGATGGTGCTAATTTTTTTTGGTCTAGTCTTTTTTTAAGCATTTGCTAATCCAAATAATATGTTCTTAGAAGCCGAAATTAAATTATTCATTTGAAAAAATTAATATCTCAAAAACGAGCCCGAAGTCCACGATTTGAAGTTTCTATTGGCGCAAAGACTTCCTTATTAAAATGAATAATTGTAATTTCTGCTAGTAAGAATACATCTCTAGGATGACAAAAAGATATTTTTGATCCCTATAGGCCTTGTGGTTTGGAAGAAAGGGCAGATCCATTAATTTTTTTTTGCCAAAGTTGACCTTTGAATAAGAAATTCATCAAAGTGCGAAATGAATCTGCCCCTCGTCCAAACCACAAGGCCTAAGGAGATGTATGTTATATATTCATATTTTATTTCTCATGCACTAACAAATTGCATTTAATTTTTTATTAGAAGTAGTACAACGAAATTCGACTTCATGAACCAAGTTCATTACTTGGAATTTCATAAGTTAGCTGTGTTGTACTTGTGAGTCAAATTTTATTAAATTATTTATTCATCAATTAGATTAGATTTAATCTCTTAGACTATGATAATTTTGAAATTGTTATTAGAATCACAAACTTGGAATGCAACTCACTGTAATTCCTCAATGATTGCTATAACTAACTTGTCAGTGAAAATATAAAACATTCTACTGATTGTGTTTCAATGATGCATTTGAATGAAAGCTATAATTGGCCCCTAAGTCTTAGCTGATTTGATGTCATTGCCACTTTAGGGCCAATTAAAAAAGACAAAACATTTTAAACGCAGCTTTCTTAAAAGAACTCCCAGAATGTCACATAAGAGTTTTAAACAACATCGTTGAAGCCGTTTTTGGGGAAGTGTACAAAAGCTTAAATATTTTGGATTTAGCTTTTGTCAAGTGGAAATGGGAATGGGAAGTTCAAAGACTGAGGTAATAAATGCTATTGCATTCCCGAAGAATTCATTGAACAATTGTGAAATTGCGGAATGCAATACCAAAATATTGCATTCCTTTACAACTCTGATAGACCATAGACGCACATCTAGACTGTAAGGCTTAAATACTTCAAACATTTTTTTGATAGTTAGTAATGTAAAGTTTGATTAAAACCTCGATTTTTGTATGCACGAAAACAGTAATGAACTCTAGGCCAAGCGTATTTTAATACGTTTTTGGTTTCAAAATTTTCCCATTCACACATATACATGTGTTTTTTTTTTTAAATATAGGATCCCACACCCATGTGTAGGAGAATAAAATTAACGACAGGGATCTTCCCTGTTATCCTTAACCAAGCATAGCGAGTACATTTTTTGTCCGTTTGAACGTTTGATTGCATAACCTTAGTAAAATTTTGATTTTTCCTTTTTCTAAATTCACTTATGCGTAAATATTATGATGATGTATTTTCCTAGTTGAAAATAAAAAGAAAAGCTTTTGGTTAAGACTTTATTAATAGTTTTTTGTTCACTTTTGATCATAATTCGCAGTAAAAAGGATAGCTATTAAAAAAAGCCTTGTTTGATTTGAGGTGTAGGTATCACGTAATTTTATGTTGTTATACTATTTTCGGGAGTGAGTTTCAAAGGACCCGACTTTCCATATGAAATATAAACTTGACTCTTTTCCGGTGAACATCCACAAACGGCTGGTACAGTGGTTAATTATTGCAATTGCCCTTTTAAGCTTTCTTCTTTATTTGATGGTATGAATCTGACTTCTGTTCACTAAATTAAAGGGTAAGAACTTGTTTGAAAGTTAAATTTCCGGTTTTATAAGAGCAAGTCAAGTGGTAGTGTTATGGCAACACTAGGGGAAAAATGTGTGTAGGTAGTAGGTACTCAGCCAAAAAAGTTATGTACTATTGACATAATTTTCTTGCACACGTTTTCCTGTGCTGAATACATGCTGAAATCTGTATTGGCTATATAACTCTTTACTTAGCTGCAGTCAATACATAATTCTCTGTACCTACGAGCACCTACTTACTTATAAGAAAATATTTTTTTCGATTATATTTATGTGATGCATACACGCATTAGTGCAGGAAACGCATACTCACTGCACTCATCACAAATATAAATGTAACCATCACATCTCTGCTGTGATATATTAATCTAATGATTAACTTCTTAAGTCGTTGCAAATTTGTTTCACACTTTTATGTAATAATTACAAAGTTATATATTCATTATACAATTTGGACCATGCATTTAACAAATCAGTTCTTATTTATTTATTTATTTATTTATTTATTTACGTCTAACAAGAGAAACTTTCATAGACTACATTGACATATAAATATATACATTAATAAACTTAATAGTTAACTATCATTATAATAAAAAAAGTAATTAACATAATAATGACGGAATAAAAGGATTCACGTCAGGGTCATAATAAGACTTTTATAGCATAATCTGGTCATATTGAAATCAATTGAATCATTATATAAATTGAAATTTGTGCATGCTGAAGACACTGGTTCATTTAAACCATAATTAGTAGAATGTTTTGCAATGAAAAGGAAATGTTGTGATCTAGGACGCAAAGTTCGAGACGGAGCATAAACAAAAAACAAGGAAAGAAGATGAGAGCAATCGATGTGGCCAGTTAAAACATCCTGTGCAAATAAAACAGAATAGTATATTCGCCTATTGCTTAAAGGTTTAAGGCCTAATAAGGCGCATCTAGCATCATAGTTTGGCATTTCAGCGTTCCTATACATCCTTCGAAGAGCAAATTTCGTGAACCGTTTTTGGACCCTTTCAATACGAAAAGCATATTTTTGGCAATGCGGACTCCATACAACACAGCAGTATTCCAACCTAGATCGGATCAATGAAATATATAAGGCTTTTAAGGCATATGGATCTTGAAAATCCTTGGTATTTCTATATATGAAACCGAAAAGAGAATTTGCACGTGAAATGATGTAATCATAGTGCATAACAAAATTTAGCTTACAGTCAAAGATGACGCCAAGATCTTTATGACTGTCTTCTCTTTTTAGAATCGTGTTGCTCACAATATATTGAAAATTTATGGGTGAATTTATTCTAGAAAATGTTAGAACGGAGCACTTATTGATATTTAACTGCAGACCATTAAGTGAGCACCAATTTACTACTTTATTAACATCTTCCTGAAGGTCTTTAGCATCAGATAATGAATTGATTGATTTAAATAATTTTAAATCGTCTGCAAAAAGAAGACATTTTGAGTGGTTGATGTAAGAAGGTAGGTCATTAATAAAAAGTAAAAACAGGAGCGGACCCAAGTGGCTGCCTTGGGGAACCCCCGAAAAATTACAAATAACATGAGAGATAGAAGAACCAATCTTAACATATTGAGAACGACCAATCAAATAACTATGGATCCAGCTTAAAATATTCGAGTGGAAACCAAACTGCTCCAACTTCTTCACCAATACTGAATGTTGAACCCGATCATTGAAGGGTGGTTTGTGTTTTTTTTTCTTCAGACATCAGCGACTTAAGATGATTCTATGATGATTCTATATAAATTGCAATACAGGGTGCTAACCGTTTTTATAGACTCACTAAAAAGGACAAACATGAAAAGTACTTATTACACGATAATATTATATGAAATTATTCTCTGTTATTGATTTTGTATAATTTGGAAGTCGCCGATTGTTTTTATTTCTTAACTTATATGGCTCATCTATATCATCTATGTACCTACATAGTAAGATTACTAAAATGTCTACACAATTCACCCATTCTCATTTTTACATGCGATTTTAGGCCTTATAAGTGGGGTAAAGGCAAGTAATACCATTCGTAAAAAAAAAATAAAAAGTAATTCTTACAATCAAACATAACATTATAATGATGGGGATGTGCCTGTCTGTTTGTCAGTCTATTTGTATAGTTACCTACAACCTCAACAGCTGGACCGATTCGCTTCAAATTTGGTACACATTAGTAGTATGACGTCCCACAGATTGGTTTTTGGAATTAGCATTCTAGCCTTAAGACTAACGGTAGGTAGGTACCTGCCATTTGATTTTGAATGAAAAACTCTTTCACAAAACGGCGTTTTTTGTGTAAATTTCATGTTTTGGTAGTAATAGTATACCCGCCATACAACGATTTTTTTTTATCAGATTTTCTGTACACCACTTGATGAAAATTTTAATATGAAAGCAATTTCATAAACGAGATAATATGAATTCTTAAATGTGTTACAGAAATTTTTTTGGGTTTTTAAAAAAAAGTTAATTTAATTTTAATTTTTGGGTTTTCCAAAAATCGTTTATTAAAGGTTTTAAAATGTTTGTTTTCTGATAAGAACACTGCAGATGTTGGCATACTAAAAAAATGGTACGACGATTTTGGAAATTGTGTCCTTAAAATTCAAAACAGTAAAATAAATCGATGGCTGTTAGTGATTTTTAAGTGATTAATACAATATCATAAAACCATACAATACTAAAATCTCCAGGACCAAGACCCCTGTCACACATTAGAGCAAAATCGTGCGACCTTGTCGCACTTAATTTGAATTAACAAAAAAAACATCTATGTTCTACCAATAGGTAGTTGTTTGACAATTGACTATTTAAGGCGATTTAACATATTCAAAATACTTGTATAATAATTAAATTTCAAAATTATTCTCATAACTTTGTATTGTAGCTTTTGCAATCTATAATTATGTTACTATATCACTTAACAGGAAAAGAACAGATTAACAATATTTAAAATCCGGTTTTGATTATACCGTTGTTTTGTCTAACAGATGTACTAAAATTTAGTTTGCTTTTAATTCTTCGAACAAAATTCAGGTTTTTAGATATATTTTTAACTGCATATATTTTATCCAAATGTCGCACCTAAATACTTTACTTTACCTAATTGCTCTATTTTTCATTGTCTATTCCTAAGTTTATATTAAATTAATTACACTGCGTTTTCAATATCATCGATTTCGACTTTAAAACATTCGTCTTTACTTTATTCGACTTGAACCAGATGCTAAGGCCTTCGAGATATTTTTGTATTGGTTGATCTCTATAATTGAAACATCCTTCGCCACAATGTATATAAGTTCATCATAAGCAAACATAACTATCTTGCGATATTTCAAAATTTTGCATACCTACGTCATTTATATACAAAAGAAACAAAACACACCCAAGTATAGAGCCATGTTGAAGTTGATGTTTCCTCTGAACGTTTTCCATGAACTGAGTTTTATGTTCAAGATAATATGATGTGAACCGCTTCAACTTCTTGTCACGAAAATCGTATTGCTTCAATTTTTGGATAAATATTTCTCTATCTATAGTTTCGAACGTTTGCTCAAGGTCCAAGAGTAATGCAAAAATGATGGATCCAGCTGCTAGTTCTTCTTTCCAATTTAACAGCACATTATTAAAAGCCTCTCACAGGAATAATTGCTTCGAAACCCAAACTGATTATTATCGGTGATTATAATATTGTGAGCGTCAAAGCAATTTTGCATTTTTATTTTAACTACATATTTTCAATTATTTTGTCATACACTGGCAACGAGTTCATTGTTCGATATTCTTCACATCGTCTGGAGTATTAAACTTTTTGTATTGGTTTTACAAACGATTCTTTCCTGGGACTTGGAAAACATCCCGAAAATGAAAATTTATTTACAACTAGATTTAGCCCGCTACTTCGTACGAGTGGATTTTAGAATCTAGTATCTTAGTATATTTTTATTTTCACCCAGTCAATTGAAAATTAAAAACCAACGAAATGGACTTGGAACGAGTAGAACAATAGTGCAAAATGAAACTACAAAAATTAAACAATAATTTGTTTAAATGAAAAATGCCTTATGTTCTACCCATAGGAGCCTTTATAAACAAATTAACTGAGCTTGTGACCCTAGAGCAAGATACTTATGTACGTATAGTAGTCTGTGTGAGGAACAGTTCGTTGTGAGATGGTCGTGGCGAAACAAACTCAAAACCTGAAATTGCTGCAAACTAGGGTTATGCGTGGTATGAAAGATAGATACGTACTTTAGCTGCTCCACAGCCCCTTAGATAATTGGCTACTGTATAATTTTATTTCGAAGTAACATAACTTTAAGACGGCTTCCATTGCATAGTTGGAGGGTTAAGTTCCGAAGAAACATACCTAATTGGAATTCAAAACGATATTACGCTCGGGAAGAAATAGAGTATAAGAGACTCTACCGAATTAGTGGTAGCATCGGTTCGGTATAGAACTATGTTTATGGACAGGCATACCACATAGTCTCCTTCAACTTTTCCAAAATACTGTGATTTATGGCAGCTCTTATTCGTCAGGGCGTAATTGTTGCTCGTTCACCAATCAAGCATTGTCGTAACGTTAACACTTTTCATTGAGAATCAAATCGTTGGTACTCTGCATTCATTCAAATCTATTGACTGTGTAACAAACGAAGATGAAGCCACTAATTATCCAACCGAGTTTTCAAACTCATTAGATGTACCTGACTTACCACAGCACAATTTAAAACTGAAGGCGGGCTCGGTAGTCATCAGTTTCGAAATCTAAAACAACCAAAACTATGGGATGGAACGCGCTTGGTGATAAGAAAACTGATGAGTGATATGATGCCCGCGGAAAATTTAAAGATGAGTTAGTTCTCATTCCAAGGATTCCAATTTTCCCAACAGATATGCCCTTTGAGTTTAAACGAATTCAGTTCCCAATTCATCTTGCCTTCGCCATGAAGATTAACAAATCTCAATTCCAATACTTGACTGTTTGTTTTCTCAACCCATGCCCACTTCGCTGAGCAGATTTCCCAAAAAGTCGTACAATTTTTCAATTCGTCAAGCTGGAGAAATGCTAAAACTTAAGGGAGCAGAAAGAAAACATTTGAATAAAATGCGTTTTTAAAATTTCTTACATTTTATTCTAATGTAAGAAAGCATTTAAACAACATTTTTTTGTATTACCATCTTTTACATAAATAAAAAGTGCGAACGGTTTCCCTACTCTAGAACACCCGGCCAACATACAGTTGACCATGAGAAAACACCGGATAGTCTTAATCAATACCGCAAATTTTCAACGACTGACCTTGGGCTTTGTTTTTAGTGATGGCAAAAGTAAAGCCAATAGAAAATTGAAGACATTTAAAATCAAATAGCAAATCAGATGGAATCATTGGAATTCTGGGGATCAAAACATTTTCCCATTTATATTTGCCACTAAGAATCATAGCTTCAATTAGATTGTTCATTAACTTTTTTGTAGCAAGTATCGTACCATTGCAAAGTTTAGGTTGATTAATATTACGCAGCATTATAATCGGGGCTCCAATTTTTAGAGCTAAATAATGAGGTGGCAGTCCCGATAAATCAAGCGAATTCAAAAGTTCCGTCTGGTAATTCACTACGTGATCCTCATTTATAATTGCATCAACTGATTTGTAGGCAAACAATTGTCCATCTATTTCTTCTAAAGTAGATGCATTAATTTCAGCGACATCTTTAATTTTGCCTTTAGCTCTTTCACTTAACCAAGTACGATTTTTATAGTTCTCCGAAATACTTGGAAACACGCTTTGAACCAATTCTTTCTTTGAATTCCTTATACAATAAAAGTTTGTTGGCAGTTTATTTGACCATTTGAACTATCAACGGGCATTTTTCCATTTCCAATATCCAACAGCTGCTTTGAAAATTCCGCAGCCTGGTACAAATAAATACCTTTCCAGCAAAAAAAGAATCATCAAATTCGATGTTGTCAAACTCGAGATATAAATGGTCAAACATAAATCAAACTCATTTTTATATATATAGAAGAAGAAGAAGAAGATAAATGGTAAAATTAATTTCTTTTAGACATTAAAAACACCATTCATACCTACTAGTACAGGCGTATCGCCAGCAGAACTAATGTTTAAAAGAAAGTTTAGAGCAAGATTAGATTTGATAAATCCTAAAAGAAATGTTAAAGCCGGTTGTATAGAAAGAGTGAGAGCTAACATAAAAAGACTAATTTAATCGAAAACAATCTTACAAGGTAAAACAGAAGTCAGAAGACCTTTTGAAACTAAAGATAATGTTATTTTTAAAAATTATTCAAATTCAAATAAGGTTATTTGGACTTATGTTCGAATTTCTGAATTTCGACGTTATTCCGCTCAATGAAAGCAAAATAATGCCGAAGTGTGGAGTTCGGCATTATTTCACAATCACAAAGTGAAATAACGCCAAACGTTGCTTGTAAAATGAAGCCGAATTCAGAAAAAAGGCAAAAGAATTTGCCAAGGTGTTTGTAGAAAGCAAGTGAACTTCCCCGAACTTCCCCGTAATCAATCTTTGTTGGTTGTAACATCTTCATCCAGTAAGTAGTCTACGAACTAGAAAATTTTTCCAAATTTTACCTACTTCCGGCTTAGTCTACTATTGTATCCCTCAACTTCGCTTTTTGTTTTCATAGGAGCCCTGAACCACAGATACAGGATAAGGAGTTTCCTAAGCATACAAATACATACCTTATGTAGTTTTGATACAATTGAGTTTTGAATTATTATTTTCAATGCAAATCTTAATAGCACAATATTTTTTCGGGTCCTTCCTATATTTGAAGAGTAGCCACTGGCCAGTGAAGCGGACCAGAAAATTTTCGAATTTATGTACCGATTTCGAATGGACATTCACTGTCGGATAGCTGACGTTGTAAGGAGTAATTAAGACTATTTTAATAAACCCTTCAGGTGCAACTCCGGTCGCATTTTTCAAAAATTCTAATTTATGGACCGATTTTGACAGTACTTTCAAAGGCAGATAAAGCTAATGTTCTAAATGTATTTAATTTGTAATTATCCGTAGGCATCACTGAGAATACTTTTTTTCGAATTCTTATAGGTATATGAGCTGAATTGATTTGATATCACACAGTTATAATAAACACTAATCATTTGCCTTTTTATTTATTTTTTTTAAGTTTTTTTTTTTTGAATTTTTGGAATTTAGTAATAATAACTTTAAATAAATGAATTTTGATGAAATGAAGTTCGCTGGGTCAGAAAGTTCTAAGCCTAGAGGAACATTCTTTTTTTACAAAGAAAGTTATTTTATTGAACAGATTCGGAAGTTAGTGGGGTTTATAAAATATTAAAATGAATCGTTAAAAAGTTACAACAGTTCAAAGAATCCCATCCCAAGTATCACACGAGTAATTAAATTTAAATTTTTGGACACACAATAGTTCATAGAATTTGTTCGATTATTGAAGTGATAACTTTTTATGGGAGGGTAAACCGCTTTGTTACGTAACGCGATACGGCGCGGCGCCACTCTGTCTGGCTTCCCTTTCTCTCACACATACGGCAGCAGTGGGCAGGCTCCTCCTCTCTTACTTTAACTCACAGCGCTAGCCGTATAATAAATAACCTTTCCTCAAATAATCATATTAATATACATATATAAGGTTTCAGTAATAACTTAAGCTTTTCTCAAGTTAAACAATTTCAATATTAAATTGTTCAACTTAGATTAGTCGAGCTGTCGAGCGTCCCGAGACGCACAGGTTTTTTTTTTTTTGTATTCCTTGAATTGCTTTAACTTTATAACGGTTAATATTACAGACAAAACTCTAATTGAATTGTTATGAATAATAATTGTGGGAAAGTAAGAGGTACCTATATAGAGCTGCATATTTCTTAGAGATGACAATACACTTAAATTTAGCGGAATTAATTTTATTGTAGAGGACACCCATAATAAGGTGGATATTCTAGTATAATGTAGTATTTCAAACAATGGCAACAATAATATCGATCCTCAAAATATCTGATCTGGTTGTCCTGTTTCCGTGTGTCTTTTAGCAATTGAAGTCAATTAAAGCTTAGTAAACTTATCAAGAATAACCTTCTTTTCCTAACATGATGCTGTTACTATAATTTGGGTATATTATTTCCATACATTTTGCGTCAGTATAATAACTATCCTATCAATACTTCAGGAGCGCAACAGATTGCCACATATCCTTCCTGTGAAGCGTGTGTTTCGTTTGAGGCACGTGATTGTAATGAAAACTCATCATCTTAATGAATGTTTGTATTTTAATTTTTGCCACAAAACATCATTGACTAACTAACTAACTACAGCCTACCCTACCCCACAATTAACATAATACATTTTGCCAACGTTGCTTCTTATTGATTGCAGTAATACAGCAAATAAAGCTAGAGTCGCAGAATCACAAAATGCTTACTTCGCGATTATGATTATTTTGTAACATCAATTTAAAAAAAAAGCCAACAGCTCGTAGTGTCCTATTGTGGTAGTGCTAATGCAACAATTCTGCAACGTTATTTTGGCCACGTGCCGCAAAGTGTCTTTTTTCGTTTAACTGAACTGTAACTCTATAACTGTAATTGATGCGCATCACTAAAATTTAAGAGAAAGTAGTGGGAAGTAAGGGGTATGATATTTTGGCCCTTCTAGTTTCTGGTGTCTGGTCTGCTCTAAGAAATTAAATAATTTTTTTTATGGAAATAGTGACTTAACAAAAGAAATTTCAAGAAAATTTCAGATTAGGGTGACCATGTTATGATGATTATTGCAATATAATTCTCATCATAGGGTTGGCATCAATTGTCATAGTGGCGAGCGGAGGGCAAAGGGCGAAAAAACGAGCTTCATAATAATTCATTTGAAATTATTTCCTAAGAGGGGTTGGGTTGGTGAAAGCACTTATTCCAGTATTGTTTTTTTTTCTTTGCAGTACCTTGTAACAAAATTATGGCTTACCACCAACACTGCAGGGGGATTCTGTTTTCTATATTTTTATCCCTGGCTTGTCTGTATTAATGTCGCAAAACAGATGCTTTATTATTTTATTGCTCTGTGCTGAGCGCACTTGCAGTAACTCCCTCTCTATAGGTATACATTGTGTGAACGGAATTTCAATTTATAAAATGCACCCCGAATTTTCGTCCCATCATACAAACATCGACATACAGACGACGACAAGGGAGATAAAATCAGTTGAGCGCTGCTTACCACTAGAAAAGCTGGTCCAGCTACTAACAAGAGGAGTGATGAAGTTCAGTAGCATCATCATCATAGTCATCATCTCTGATTAATAATGATTGACTGTATTAAGTGGTTAAGTATTAAGATATATTTTGGTGGTAATACCATGCCGAAAGATGGTGAAATATCGATAATATTTTGTGTTGGAGTTTTTTTTCGGCAAAGATGAAGGATATGAAATCGGTTAAATTTAATGTGTATGTGATGGTAGCTTTTTGGGGAAATTGAATTCAAATCCAATTAAAATTAAAAGGCATATGAGCGCATTGTTCCCTATTCCTCGAAATAAAAAACAGTTGATTTATAGAAAATGTGTTTTCTGGTGAGGGTTGATAGAGGACTAAGCCCTCCAATGTAAATGAGTTTGCTGATTGACATTCCCTTCCCATTCTGCTTAAAGTAAGGAGCTTAAAGCAGGTATCGATTTACGATCACAGATTCATCTAACATATATTCTATGTTATATTCATATCAATATCACTAACACATAGCTTAGTTTCACGAATGTATGAACAATTGTTTCGCTGGTGCTTACACGTGCTCAAGAAGGCTGTTGAAGAAGATTCAAGAGGTTAAAGATTTTCCAGGAATTAAGATGGCTCTTTATTAATCGACTATGAGATCGCCTGTATTTAGAATGTTCATTTTTTTCTAAATAAAATGCATTAGATGACGTCAACGAGGACTTAAAGGTTATTCATCAATGGGCTTTAAGACACAGCCTTTCTCTCAACCCGGGGAAATCAAAAATATGTTGTATACATAAACAACGTCTAGATACTTCTCAGTATACTCCAGTTGAGCTAGGCGAATCTTATATCGAATAGCCTGCACTGCGAAAAATTTGGGCCTCGTTTTTAATAAAAATCTTACTTGGACATACCATATAGCAACAACAGTGTGAAAAGTCTGCAACGCAGACTTTATTATTTTGAGGAAACATACTCGGGTCACTAGAATTAACGGCCCGAATCTTGTTATCCCAAAATAAATTAATAGATAGTCTATAGTTCTGCTTAATAAGCAGTTTTAGGTTTTTGATCGATGACTTCAGTGTCCTAAACTCCGGATCGTTTATGTCAGTAAGCCGCCTGTACAAGAGTTTGAGTCGTGTAAGTAGTCTACTTTTGTTTTTGTGTAGTGCGCCTATTGTAGCGTTTCTGTATTTTCCAGTTGCGTCTTGTTCTTTGTAGCGTGGAATTGTCCTGTCCATCATTCGTTGTATTGTCTCATCCATTTGACTCCACACGATTTCTAATATAGTTTGACGGACCCTGTATAGATCGAATTTCAACGACTTGGCAATGGCAATACTGGCTTCTTTGAATACACTTTACTGTTGTATATAGGCTTATAATAGAGGTAATAGCTCAAGCGCACTGTCAAATTCAATTCAAATCAACGCCATTGTTTCCCTAAAGCATCTCCAGCGCCACCTTTATCCAAGTTATATCTCCCCGCTGTCCCCACATGGCAACGTAACACTTTTATGTTATTAAGAATATATATACCTACGTTCTGCAAAAAAATTTACATCCTTGATACCTCATATTTTTATGAACAAAAGGGAGATTTTAGGATAGAGACATTTTGATATTATGATAAAACGAATATACACTTTGACCCCTTCAGGTGCAAGACGCGGCAAAAAGGCAATTTTTAAAGTAATTTCAAGGTAATTTCATTTTAAGTTGTGAACTTCGTCAATGGCGCCGCTAGTTGTCTTATCTACTTTAAATTCAATGCCTTCTCTTGTTGTTGTTTTTGCTTCCCATGGCAATGACACTCCATTCAAATGTTTGTGAACTTCGTTCCTAGATGGAGAACCTAACGTTCCGTTAATTAGGAGTAGGTACTATATAGTTTATTAATACAATGCCAACGACAATGGGTTAGTTCTTGATTTATAGATGGTAAATATACTATTGACTTTTGCGTACCTCTTCACACGATTAGACGCACCAATATTTTTTACATATGTATCTACTTTTCAATTTTTTGTAAGTGTGTGAAACAAAAAGTGAAGCTTTTTTTGTTCACATGATAAGACACACACGTTAAATTAGTTACGTTATAAAGTTAGTCGTGATCTGTTACGTGGATTCTAGTTAGTTTGAAAGTTTAAGCAGTAAGAAGTATTATTCACTGATTACTATCCAAAATATGGAAAGGAAAGTTTTAACCGCGGAATGAAAAGTTAAAATTGACGTGTTGCCTACCGAAGGCTCTTCCATGAGAAGTATTACAAGAAAATAGGACGAAGTGAACATTTCATATGAAATAACGAAACAACAGTGACCAAACGGTTTTAACTACAAGGCAAGGACAAAAAGAAAAAAAAAAAAAAAAAAAAAGAAAGAAAAATTATAAGAAAATCAAAGAAAAAACTGGGATAACTGCCAGAACATCAACGGCGAGCTATTCTGAGTGCTGAATATCTCAAATTACAAACACTAAAACAAAATAAAACACAAAATACACATAGCGTTGTTATAAAAAAACTTTCAAGTTTGTATAATTGGCGAAATTTGTTTTTTTCTAATGAAAAAAAAATGTATTTGGACGCTACTTATGAATATAACCACTACTCCACGATATTCGCAAGGGGTCAAAGTTTTTGACCCTCCACGATTCAAGATAAGGAGGAGTAGTGGTTTGGGGAGCCATTTCGTACTTTGGGGGCGTTGGAATTAGTTTCCAACAAGATGACGGGAGTTTCTAACAAAGCCCATTTAGAATCAGCCTCCCGGCTATAAAAGAACTATTTGGATCTCTTCAGTGGATTTTTCAGCAAGACAATGCGCCAACCCACAACGCTCGTGTGTTGATTTATTACCGTGGCCTCCTCATTCACCTGACCTCAATATAATTAATTAAAAATGTTTGGGGATAGCTTACGCGTACAATAATTTATGAAGGAGTTAAGCAGTATGAAACCTGTGAAGAGCTAATTGTATTGATCAAACGATCAAAGAAGAAATTACTTAAAAAAAAGGAATAATTCACTAAAAGATTGACTTTTTGAAGTTGTTCTGAAACGTGGTGGTTGTACAACGTACCGAAATATTCTTAAAAAACTTACAAAACAGAGATAGAAAAAAAAAAATAAATAAAAAATTCTATGTTTCATTTTTATAGTCATTTTACATGCGCGTCTAATCATGTGAACAAAAAAAAAATTGGTTCTTCTTAAGAGATTTGCGAAGAAAAAATAATTGTTAACTTCCTCTCTTATACCATTTGTTTTTGTTTTTTATTGAGAATTTAATATCCGTTCTAATACATGCAATTTTTTTTTTAAATTGCTACACATACTAACATAAAAATTAATTGTATGTAAAGAAAAATTGGTGCGTCTAATCATGTGAAGAGCACTGTACATAGATGGTTCCTTTTGAATCTATAGGTAAAGCTTGTGTATGGCTTTTAACTAAGGAAAATTTACTTGTTTTTGGTTATGAGTATTATTTATTGTTAAATCTTTTTCAATAATTTGTTTCTATCGTTTTCTTTTTATGCTGCTAACAAAAAAAAAAACATTTTAAAAAACTTAAATCTTAATTCCCAGTCGTTTTTATTTCAGATGATGAAAATCGTGATATCAACATTCATCCTGAAGAGGAAATAAAACGGCAAAGATTAGCTTATAGCGGTGATCAATTATATTCGAATGTGAGTTTCAAAAATGTCTTTTTTTATTTCAAATCAAACAATATTTAATTAAATTTAAACAGATTTGGTCTGGAAAGTGGTGCATTAAGGACGAACACAAACTTCTCTCAGAATTGGGTAGTGTTACAACCAATGGTGGCGCAACATACTATGATACACATAATGGCTTTCCAAATTCGACCGGGACCGAATCAATACTTTACGATAGCATAACAACAATTTCCCAATCACAAAGTTCCCTCTATACACCACCAATTGGAACATCAATTGGTAAGTATTAAAAGATGAAATTATTCATCATTGGATTAACTTCACTTTTAATATAGCTTATACGCCACCTAGGGACAAATAGTTTATTTTTTAGGAATTGTTTCTTGATTTTGTGTAATTTTAAATCTTTTTTATATGAATTATAATTTTATTTTGTTTCATAATATAATAAAAAGCTGGTGATTCATTGACACCATTAGCACCTATAAGCATGCAGGATATGAAACTTGGCACAGGAATACTTCATCAATCCCTTTCACCATATCACACAGGTACCTTAACAAAATTACTTTTTAACTGCACAAAAAATAAATTCTTCACATACCAACAAACAAATTTAAAGATGTTCGGAGAAGAAAAAATTTAAATAAAAACCCTTCCTCTTCTGTAAAATAAAAATAATAGTTGTTGAGAACGCTCATTATGCGACAATTACAAATATCGGAAATGTCGTTGCACCAAACGCGGAAACTGTTTCATCACCTGGCCTGCCAATAACTATAATAACGTCAGACACAGTAACGAATATGCAAGAAAGTGGTGGAGGCCATTCCTCAAATCATAACAATTCAACAACCAACAATCAGTCGGATCAAAATGGCGGCGTCCGTAGTGGTGACCCATCTTCGAACCCAAATAACGGCGATGATGGAAATGTTACACAAACAACGAACTCAAATAATAATAATAATAACAATTTAAGCGTTAATACAAATGAAGGAGGTCATGCGAATGTCTCGCCAGGCCATCATCAGGATAACTCGTCCTTGATTTTGTTGCAGCCGAGCAGTCATAGTGGTGACGGCTACTCTTCGATGTTGCCAAGTTTTAGTCATTATTCAACAGGCAAGTTTTATTAATTTCGTACCTACTTGTATTTATTAGGATCTTTTAATTTTGTATGGATTGTAGGTTTTATTTTTCAAGTATTTCATAAAGACGGTGATGGTGGCACAAAGATTTTGAGTTTAGATTCGAGTAATACCGTGTTTTCATTTGTCACTTAATGGTGGAAATTATATTTCGTTTCCCATTGTTTGTCAATAATGGTGAAATAAAATAAATTAAAAAAAAAATAAAATGTGCGTGCTTTAAGTAACAATTGGAATAACGGTCTTCACTATTTGAACACTACAAACTAATTTTTGATATTTTGTTCTATTTTCCAGGTTGTGGATCCGTTGTTCCGACTTCAGATTATGCATATAGTCCAGCATATCCACAGTATGGAAGCGCCTATGGTTCATACGGCTACAGCACAACTGGCGGACTCCTCAGTAAGTAAACAGTGAGTATTTGACATTAATACTTGCTGTGATTTTTAATTTTTTATTGCTTGCTTGATTTAGTTTGTGCTTCTTGTTACGTATAATTCCGATTATTGTTATTTTTTTTTACTGTAGTGCTAGGAAGGAACAGGAAAATTAATAATAGTGACTTGTTACTCAGATAATTATATTATATCTATTTCTATATTAACTATGCCACCTATAAGTGAAGTAAGTACATTTACCGGGCTTAACTCCATCATAGCAGAATTTGTTGTAATAGTGCCATAGAACGTTGATTGTGCATAACCTCACCCAAGACCCAATATAAATATCACTAGGCCTTCGTGTTAACTCTAAAGTAGCTATATACGGTACTTATTAAAAAAAAAAAAAAAAAAAAAACAATTTTAAACATAAGCGAGAGCTACAGTACGTTTGCAACGAACTGTTGGATACCCTCTTCCCCATATTTTTGTATGTGCATGCATGCCTCCCGCAAACAGCCGATGTTTCAGAAACAAAATTCTTCTTTAGCAGACAGAAAAAAATTCAATAACATTAATTTTATGCGGTGTGATGTGCAATTAGTGCTGGCGCAATAAAAAAAGGAGTGCGCCACGCCCAAAGTTAAAACGTTTTATTGCCAAGGCAATTGTTATGAGCTCAGTGACATTCAATTTTATTCTTGCAGATCGATTTGAACAAAACAAGACAAAACTTAAATTTTTAAAAATTAGATTTGGAATGGAAATATCGATTATGGGTATTTTTAACAATTATTGGACCACACTCTGCTACGTAACCAAGGAATATAAATCCAAGTGTTCATCTGTTTACTTCAAAACTGCGACCTATAGTTAAAAAACGTTAAAAAAATTAATGCATTATACGACTTTTGACGGAAACGCCCCTTAAAAGTGGGCGTGTCTTAAAAATTTGAAGCACTAACTGCACTTTTTTCAGTATTTAGGCATATGTGTAAGACTACAGCTGAATCGAGTAGTTTTTAAACAATCTTACCTGAACAAAGGTATTTTACCAAAATCACGCCTTTAAAAGTGGGCGTATTGAAAAAATTTAGAAAAGAAAATGTAGAGATATATTTCTCAAATAACGAACGGAAGGAAAAAGGTTTAAATTAAACATTGAAAATGCCTTAAATTCTTAAGGCTACGTTTTTCGTTCTTTCATGAAAAGTAGGCGTAAGCCACTCCCAAAATTCAAAAATTTCTTTTCATACACAAACCTTTTCGTTTCTATTAAGAGACGCAAAATTTTGGCTTGTGGATTAATTATAAATACCGTTTATTTACAAAAACAATTTTTTTATAGTTTCTAATGAAAAGTGGGCGTCAGCCACGCCCAAAATCAATTTTTTTGATTTCATACACAAGATGTTTATGTGCCAGTAAGACCCACAAAATTTAATGTTTTTCGCTTTAATATAACAATTGTTATTTTATAAAAACAATATTGATGGTTTTGTATGAAAAATAGGCGTAAGCCACGCCCAATCTGAAATATTTTTATTTGATTGGAAGAAAGTTTACCTAAAGCTTACGTGTGCAAAATTTAAGCGTTATGCTTTTATCGTAACTGTACAAAAAAACATAATTTAATTTTATTAAATTGAGGTTGTTCAACAAAAATGGCGATTGTGGGCGTGTTTGTGGGCGGATTTTACCGGTTCAAGAACCTACTCTTGTACCAAAGATTATATATACCAAATTTCAGCTTTCTAGCTCAAAAATTGCGACCTCTAGAGAGCATACATACGGACGGATGGACGGACGGACGGACGGACGCGACGGACGGACGGACGGACATGGCTAAATCGACTAGGCTTTTGATTCTGAGTCAGAATATATATACTTTTCTATACCTAACGGTATTATTTCCCTATGTTACAAACTCCACACCAAATACAATATATCCATTCTATGGAATAGGGTATAAAAACGGTGGCAACAGTTATTTCTTAATGATTTCTGAAAAATATTTTCTAGAAAAATGGCATTACTCATAAAGGTGCCATTTCCAAAACACGTTTAAATTTATCGAGAAAAGTGAACCATTTTGTTTTAAAACAGAAAAATATTACAAAGCAGTACTTATTTTTTTTTTAAGAAGACTGCTCCTTTTTGAGTAAGTTCACTACTGAGTTATGTCTGTGTTCTCCATTAGTCCAGGAAAATTAGACATAAATTTCTACAAAGTTCGGAAAAATTATACAGGGTGATTCACCAGCGTTGTGCCAAAAAGCTATAGCGTGTAGGTTAAGTTGAGACAAGAAAAAAATAGTATGGGAGGGGGGTTCTATTCCCCTCCGTTTAGCCGGGAGGGGAATTTTCTGAAAAATTGACTTATTTTGTAAAAAAAAAATATTTAAAATCAACGGGTTCGTTTACAAGACCGTGTTATACCTTTTTGGAAAGCCAAAAACTTTTCCTTTTATTTCGTTTTTAAAATAAATTGTTTTAACGAATAGTTTAAAAAATATAAATTTTCAAACTCAAAATTTTGAAAAAAAAAATTTTAAAAAATAATTTTAAAACTATTTTTTTTCAAAATTTTACGTATTTAAGTATAATTTTTGTTCTCAGAATTCAACGCTTCCATTAATTTTTAATCCAACACTGAAAACCGTATGGCTCTACGACTTTTTTTTGCCAAGGTATTTAAAAATAACCGAACCTACTTTGGCTAAATGGTCACTTGTGCCATCCCGTAAGGCTAGGTTTTCTTGTTTTTGTGAAGAAGTAGGTTCGGTTATTTTTGAATACCTTGGCAAGAAAAAGTCGTAGAGCCATACGGTTTTCAGTGTTGGATTAAGGATTAATGGAAGCGTTGAATTCTGAGAACAAAAATTATACTTAATTACGTAAAATTTTGAAAAAAATTAGTTTTAAAATTATTTTTTCAAATTTTTTTTCAAAATTTTGAGTTTGAAAATTTATATTTTTTAAACTATTCGTTAAAACAATTTAATTTAAAAACAAAATAAAAGAAGAAGTTTTTGGCTCTTCAAAAAGGTACAACACGGTGTTGTAAACGAACCCGTTGATTTAAAATATTTTTTTTTACAAAATACAATTTTTCAGAAAATTGCCCCTCCCGGCTAAACGGAGGGGAATAGACCACCCCCTCCCATACGATTTTTTTCTTGTCTCAACTTAACCTACACGCTCTAGCTTTTTGGCACAACGCTGGTGAATCAACCTGTATACAGGGTTTTTATTTTTGAATCATAATTGTTTAACTGTTATGAATATTTGAATAAAGATCCCAATCGATCCGCGCTCTGCGTCTATTAAAAAAAGGGGGTCAAAGGTCACGAAACATGGTATTTCGCTGATTTAATAAATTTAAACTAGAATATATCAAACAAAAATCATCCACTCATGAAACTTGGCAAAAATGTTTCAATTATCATTATAATGAAGGACCAAAAGAGTTACTAAAAATATAAGGGGTGAAAGGGGGTTTTTTGGGGAGGGGAATGGAGAATGGGGTGTGGGCTTATATTAGAAAAAAAAAACTATAAAAGAATAGTGTCAGCGATGAAACTGTGCAAAAGTGTTTCATTTGTCATGAGAATGACAAGCGACGAACTGTTAAAAAGAAATGCTTCTCTAATTTTGTAAACGAAATGTCATGTAAATCAACGTGACAACAAGCAAAGATGAAAACAAGTCAATCAGAAGGCCAATGGCCGGTTAAAATTACTTTTCTCACGACCTTCGAAAAGAGGATAATTAGTGATATTTCCTTCTACAGAACCTTCGAACTCCAATTTCTTCCATCGAAAATAAGTATTAATGATTATACAAATGTGCTGGAGGGCAAAATAAATCATAAAATTAAGCAATAAAGTACTTTTATCACATAATAATCGTTGGTGACTTCAATCTTCCTCGTTTAAATTGGGAAATATCTGACGATGAAATTTATTTTATTTCATCCAACGCAAGCTCTGAGAAGGAAATTCTCTTTATTGACCGCCTCCTCTCTTCAAATCTCGCTTAAATGAGTGGTGTAAAAAACTGCCTGCAAAGACAATTAGACCTTATTTTCTCATCTGATGTTCAAAACACTGAAGTTATACAGAGTCACCATATCCTTTCAAAGATCGACAATTATCATCCCCCCATTCCCTCACTTTTGCTATTGAGTGTGATTATATCCAACCGTACTCCCTCACATCCCAATCATTTAACTTTCGTAAAGCAAATTTTGATAAACTTAACGACCTTATTGGGAATATTAACTTCGATTTCATCTCCAATGACTCAAACATTGATGTTATGATTGCCACCTTTTATGAAGAGATCCAAATTTGTTTTTCTCAATCCATCCCTCTACTGCCTCAAAAGAATTTTACTTCTTCTTCATCGTGGTATACTAAGGAACTCCGCTCACTTAGGAATAGGAGGAATAAACTTTGGAAAAGGTACCTTTGTTCGAAGTCGATTCATTATTTCAACAATTATGTCGCAGTTTTTAACAACTTTTCCAACTTGAGCGAGTCCGTATACGCCACCCATCTAATCCAAACCCAATCGGTTATTATTTCGAATCCAAAACATTTTTTTTAAATTTATTAACTCAAAAAGAAAATCTGATGGTTATCCCTCAACACTAAAATTCAAAAATTCCTCATCGTCCGATCCAAAATGTTTTTGTAACCTTTTTGCCGATTTCTTTGGTCAAGCATTTTCTCCTAACGATACAGAGGTTGATGCAAGCAACTTTAATCACATGTACAACTGCACCCAAACCACCCTTAATTCCTTAAACATATCCATGACCTCAGTAATTAATAAAATCCACCTGTTGAAGAATGACTTTTCTTCGGTTCCTGATGGGATTCCTGCTGTTGTTCTTAAAAACTGCGTCTCCAATTTAGCTCAACCACTCACTGATCTCTTCCAACTTTCCATATCTCAAGGTCTGTTTCCAACAAAATGGAAAGACTCTCTCATAATCCCAATTCATAAAAAAGCATGTAAATGTGATACTTCTAATTATAGACCCATTGCCAAACTTTCTTGCATACCCAAATTATTTGAGAGTATAATATATATGATATTTTGCTTCTTCATTGTAAACCCTAAACAGCATGGCTTTCTTAGCGGTAGGTCTACAACCACCAACCTAACTGAGTTTATATCCAATACCATTTGCTCCTTGGAAGCTTGAAATAGGTTGATGCGATTGCAACTGATTTCAGTAAAGCATTCGACAAAGTCTCCCATAACATTACCATTTTCAAATTTAAATCCTATGGCTTCCTGCCCTTACTGATATCTTGGATCTAATCGTATTTAAATGATCGTCGTTACACAGTTATTTTTAGGTCCTGCAGCTGAAACCCTATCTGCCCAACATAAGGAGTCCCTCAAGGAAGTCACTTAGGTTCCCTGATTTTTCTACTGACCATTAATGATGTGGATCTCATCCTTGAAGGATCTGACGTTCAGATTAACGCTGATGACATGCGAATTTCTAAAAATATTAAATGCATGGACGATTTTCGATTACTTCAAACTGACCTAAACAATTTTTTTACTTGGTGCCAACACAACCTTCTCGAACTGAATGTAAACAAATCCCAAGCCATTACATACTCCCGAAAACACCCTCCTTTACCACAACGTCAATATTTTATTGACAATGAACCAGTTGCGATTGTCACTTCCATTCGTGACTTAGGTGTGATATGTGATAACCAACTCAATTTTCGAGCTCACTATGATAATATTATTAATAGAGCTAACTCTACTCTAGGTTTCGTAAAACGCTGGTCGAAAGAATTCTCTAATCCCTATGTTACCAAGTCTCTATATGCCACATTTGTTAGACCTCTTCTTGAGTATGCCTCTGTAGTATGGTCTCCGTACCACCATATTCACAATAAACGTATAGAAGCTGTACAACGTACATCCATTCGCTTTTCCTTGCGTAGTCTTTGTTGGAATGACCCATACAATCTTCCTCCTTACGAGAGCCGTCTAAAATTAATAAATTTACAAACTCTTAGTAGACGTCGCGATAATGCCGATATACTCTGTGCACACCACCTTTTGAATGGAGTCATTGATAGCGAATGTCTTCTCAATCAATTTAAACCAAACACTCGGAATCATCATTTGAGGACCATTCCCCTCTTCTTTGTCCCAATTTTAATCTTCCTTCTATCCTTTTTATCCTTATCTTTTTCTTCACCCTAGCTCTAAGATTTAATTGTTATTTAGTCTTAAGATATTATGTGCTTGTACTAAGCGAAATAAATAAATAAATAAATTAAAATTAAATAAATTATTATATCATTCCATTTCACTACATGAAGCTATTCAGATGAATCGACCAAATATTGTAATATTTTGTTTTGGGTTTGAAAAATGAAACTTATTTTCCCTTTACTTTTATATCACAAGTTCCATCTATACAACTCACTTTTATTTCTCTATAAATCAAACAAACTTTTATAACTTCAAACTCTTAACCAACTTCTTTATTTATTTTAGCACCAATTAGTGCTTAATTGTCATTACGGTTAAAATCAAACTAGCCCGTTTCGGTTTCACATGCTGCTATTTATACTTAGGTTTAAGTCTCAAATGTTACCATTCTCGAACCCCTCAGACCTTTTAAGTTGCTTCCGAGCTTTCAGAGCTTCAAAGTTCTCAAAACTCAAGTACATAATTCATGTAGTATACTTTTAGGCGAATTGTGACCAAAGGTAAAACCATCATATAAAATTGTCTCTTTCTTAGGATTGTTCATACCAAATAAGTCCATTGCTTTCCTGGCCATTGAAGCAACATAGTCGGTCCCTTTCAACAGCTTCCATTTTGCCTCCAACACCTCTGTGAACACGGTGAACAACATCATTGATTGTGGTGACAACTCTGTAAGGGCCTTCCCAAATTTGCTGGAGCTTCGGTGACAGTCCCCTTTTCCGATGGGGACTGTATAATCTTACAAGATCACTTACTTGGAAATCTGTTATAGCGTGTATGTATATGTATATGCGATCACCGGTATCCCTGACTTTTATCTGGTCAATTCATGAATGTACATGAGCCTCTTTGATATCATCCACATAGTCTTGTTGGCTTTGTGGCTCATTTGGAGGGTTTTGTTGCACCAAACATGATATCCCATGGTTTATGGCCTGTAGTGCTGTGTACTGCCCTTCGATAGCTCATACAGAACAGTGGAATGCATCGGTCCCAGTCTCGTTGACAGTCTTCCACTACTTTGGAAAGGTGTTCCTTGAGCGTTCTGTTAAATCGGTCAACCATTCCATTTGATTGTTGATCCAGCGGTGCTGTCCTTGTCTAATGGCTGCCAAGGAGCGAGCAAACCTGTTGGAAGATATTTGACTCAAGGTTCCTTCCTTGGTCAGAATGGAGTTCCTTAGGTACACCAAATCTACTTATCCAATTGAAAATAATCTGATCCACAACCGTTTTTGCTTCTTGGTTTGGAATGGCAAACGCCTCAGGACACTTGCTGAAGTAATCCATGATCACGAGACTATATCGGTTTCAATCGATGGTTTCCGGAAAAGAACCAGCAATATACACAAGGGCGCTCCAACTGCTGCATAGCAATTTGAATTTTCCTGCTTGGTCCTCTCAATAAGCGGCACAAATGTTCCAGTACCATTTTCGACGTCTTCTTTTGCATGAAGCCAGTAGAAACGACCTCGGATCTTGTCCAGCGTTTTGTTGACTTCGTTGACCTTGGACCGAGGCACAACTACCTGCATAAATTAGGGCCAACTGCGAATTCTCATTTCCGTTTGAGAACACCTTCTTGTAAATGGAGTTATTTCCAATGAGCCCAATAGGCTTTTAGCACCGCACTTCAATTGGAAATTTCAGTCCATTCTGGTTTCCCGTATTGCTCTTTCCATGAAAGGATGAACTCAATGTCTGAATCTTCTTGTGCAGTCCTAGGCTTGGGTCTCACTCGTTGAAGCTATAAAGACTCCTTTTCTTTCTGACGTGTGCAATGCTTGCAGTGCGATTTGCATAATCGCCAGGGTACAACAGGGCAAACAAAGCCGGAGCATTGCACAGGCCAAAGAGCATAACTTTGAATTTTCATAGACGATTACCTGTCGAAAATGCGGGTCTCTCCCGATCTTCTGGGTGAATTTCCAGCTGGTAGTATCCACTTTTAAGGTTTATAGTTGAAAACCATTGAGTTCCTGCCATTGTATCCAGAGTGACGCTGATCCTGGATAGAGAGGGTAGCTGTCTTTCTTTGTAACATCGTTTAGCCTTCAGTAGTCCACGCAGAAACGGGTGCTTCAATAATTCTTTTTGACTAGGACCACTGGTGATGCCCATTTCTCGATTAAACCTTCTTATTGCATCGTCAAGATCATATCTTTTACCTCCGCCTGTTTGGCTAGTGGGAGGCGAACTGTTGGTTGACGGTTTGTCCTTTTTTTAAAAGATGTGAAAATCAATGTATATAATGATAAAAAAAGTTGCTTTTTCAAATTTAAAAGAAAGGAAAATAAGTTATAATTGAAAGCAAATAAAGAAGATAAAAACCATCATCGCAGCGCCCCCAAGTGCTGCCAAAATTGACATGTGTCACCTATCAATCTGATACATCTAGGGTTGGAATTCCACAGCTGGAATGCATTTACAAAGAATTGCCGTTTGGATACAGAGAAAGTAACTAGTAGAGTCTTGGCAAGTATTTTTCTCGTTTTAATTGGAGTGATATATTGGGTTGTCCAAAGTGTGCGAAATACACTATACACTTTACCGAGAGGTAATGTGATATGATTATCCCAAGTAAGGGTTTTGTTAAATGTAATGCCCAAGTTCTAAGCCGTGTCAACAAAGTCTATTGGTATGTCGTTTAAAACAATTTGCGGAAAGTAAGATGTATCATTATTTGTCCTGGAAATGACTTAACATTTTGACTTGGTAGGATTTAAGTACAAGCCATTGCATGCGTATAAATATGAATTACTTGGGTGGAAGCATTATATAGAGTGTAAATAACAAAGGACCTAACATCGATCCTTTTGGGACACCCATACCAACGGGAAAGAAATTTTACGTTTTTTTCTTCATAACCACTGCCTGATATTTACCACTCAAATAAGAAGATATAAGTTTCACAGCAGATGACGAGAAATTATATAAGGTTAACGACTTATAACATAGCATGTTGTGGTGGACTGAATCAAATGACTTTGAAAAGTCTAAAAGCGTAAGGAACGTTCTGTTTCCATCATCAAAAGATTGCTAAGAACTTTAATTAAGGCAGTGGTGCAGCTGTGCTTCGGACGAAACCCTAAATGATGTTCGCACAAGATATTGTTAACAGCCAAAAACGTGCGTATCTGATCTTTTCAAGTATTTTATATAAAAAGGCAGTATATAGCTTCATATTGGTCTGAACTCATTAGAGTTTGAACCTTTTGGAATAGGAATAATTTTCGACTTTTTCCACGTCGTCGTAGGAAACGTCCCTATCATTAAAATAGTTCATCAAACCCAGCAGAGCTTGATTTAACTGATAATAACGATTCCAACACATCAGTTTCGTCCCCAGCTGCAAAACTAAAACCTAGTGAGCTTTGAAAGGCATAATTGTTGACAATACATTAATCTCATTATGATGAACTGTAGCTGGAAGACGAACGAATTTCTCATTTAGTTCATTACAGTCACTATCAGTTGGATTTAAAATTTCGTTGCCAATTCCTAGTTCTTCTATATTTTTTTAGTGCCTATGTATAGCAACAGAAGGATTCACACCCGAAGAATAGAATTTTCTTTTCGATTCTCGTACTTCACAAACTACCCTGTTTCTTAAAACCTTGTATGTTTCAAAAATCACATTCAATTTGAAACGCTTCCAACGCTTGTACGCTTCATCACGCTTGAGCATTAGTTCCTTAATTTGAGAACTAAACCATTTGCAAAATTATAAGATTTTTAAGAAGTAAGCGTCTCACTTACATAATGGCACTGTAAATTATAAAACGATCGCCACATTTACTTATATACAAGAGTAGAAATAGGTTAGTCGTTCTGAATAGTCGTTCTATTAAAAACATCTTTAAAACTTAAATAAACTTTAAAGATTCATCTCATTCAGCGAAACCACAAATCGAAAAATAATGTAACCGTAGAATGGAGTGGAACGACACAAGCTCAGTTAATTTGTTTATAATGGGTATAGAACATAAGACATGTTTTGTATAAACAAATTCTTTAATTTTTGTTTTTTCATTTTGCTTAAAAATAAGCACTTTTTATCTACCCGCTATAAGTCTATTTAATTGATTTTCAATTTGGAACTGGCTATGGCTGTGGAAAAATAAAAATATGCTAAGATACTTTTGATTCCAAAATCCACGGGTACGAAGTAGCGGGCAAAAGCTAGTGTTTAATAAAATATTTAATGTTCTTAGATTGAATTATTGAAAAGAACAAATAAGCTTTTACAATTTTCAGTCAGAGAAGAAAAACATAGTCAAAGTTATTAAGAAAATACTTAAAGATTATATAGACTAAAATACAAAATTAATATTGACAAAAGCTGTATTTTCAACATCATCTTTAAGTGAATTTTGGTGTTTTTTTTTTGTAGAATTTGCTTAAGTGGAATGTATTACTTTTTCAAAACGTCGATGTCCGGATGTCGGGGAAATTAGTCTCAAGTGCAAGCAATCTGTTTTTGACGTCATCGATTGTGCTCTTAAGTGCTGCAATGTCAGATTAAATTTTGTTCTTTATTCTCTCTTCGGATTCCGCAATTTTTGTTGTAAAAAGAAGTGTTTGATAAAGATGAGCTTCTTCGATCTTCTTCCACAACTCTCCGTCGCGTTTTGTGGTGCCGGTGGAAGAGTGGGATGAAAAATTTTATTGGTGATAGTGATGACGATGATGGATGATAATGGGATTTATACTATGTGAGTGAAACTTAACTTTATATGTATGTTATAACAAAGAAAAATGATATAAGCAATTTTAAAATAACTTCATATTTAAACAAAGAAACAAAGAACACAGTGTAATCCAAGAGACGAACCCTTTTCCTTATTTTGCATATCCGATAAACAAATGCTGACATAAACAAAACTCTAAAAATTAATTAAAGAAAGACACAAACCACATATCATATTTAGACTCCCAAGAAAAATAGAAGTCGTATAGGAAATGACAAATGAGTCACGTACGCCTTTATAACGAATAAGATCAAACACCAGTAGTCTGCCACACTCTGGTTAGTCTTTTAGAAACTCTGAAACAATAAAGATAGCTTTGAGAATCGAGAGCTCCGTTTCTCAATTCCTTTTTTACTTGCGATTATAGGTAGGTACTATAAGGCAAGTTATGGATTCGTGCAAAAAAAAATTTTGAGATAACAATCACACATTACATTACGATGATGGAGAAGTCGAAAAAAGTGGGTCTGGAAATTCCGTCCGTCTGTCTGTCTGTCTGTCTGTCTGTCTGTCTGCCTGTATGTCTGTTCGCGCCTCTAGAGCCTGAACGGATGGGTCGATTTGCTTTAAATTTGGTATCTAGGATTTATTTGGCCGTCCCTCGGAACAAATTTTTTATTTTTGCTCTAGGCCGAAAAATAACGGCACCTGCCATACAATCGTAAAGAAAAAAACAAACTTTCAGAATGCTATTTTTGCAAGACAATCTATCTTTTGGTTAGAAAAGATTTTTCAAAATGTGTCTAATAACGGTACCTCTCATAGAACCAGTATTTTCAAATCAAATTTACTCGTAAATTAAAAAACCGATTTCAATAAAAATTTGGTCACAGGAAGTCATTCATAATATTAATAATATGGCATTTCAAAATTTTCGAAATTTTTTGTTTCGATTTTTTATAATTTTTTCAAAAAAAATTTTGATTTCGAAATATGTTGAAAACGGGTATATTGATTTTTTTTAAATTATTTTTTCAAATGTAAACTATAGATTGCCATATATTTACATACTCAAAAAAATTTCAAAATATTTTTTGGAAAAGTTTTTCAAAAATAACCTTTTTAAAAAAAAACTGGTCGAACGATTTTCAATATTTTTTTTTTCCTAGATTAACGTATAACTTTGAAATTTTATTGCATACTTATTTTTTCCGAGAAAACTCTTAAACTAATTTAAAAAGTCAAAGAATTTTCCAAATTATTAAAAAAATTTTAATAGCCATATATACAGCCACTAAGCAATTGGTGGGCAAAATCGTATCGTCACCTCCAAGTGGTGCCTGCTGGATAGCCGAAAGGTGAACTAACGACGAACGTTGGATCCATCGGATCCATAGGTTGTAGATACCTGAGTTATCTTCTCAGGAACTAGGAGCAGGAAGAAAGAGATACGCTCTGAAGATCCAACCACCACAAAGATCTATGTCATGCACAGGCCTCACAAGCCGGTCATGAAAGGGAAACTCGATTGTGATGAAAACCGCAGAAAATGCCTCGGATGAAAGAACCAAAAATGTTGACGACCCCCCCCCGCAAACGAAAAACGGACAACGATTTACGCATATGCACGTGGAATGTGCGTACGCTAAACAGGCCGCGTAAAGCCGAGCAGCTAGCCGAGACCCTCGCCAGTCTCAACGCTGATATAACAGCCCTGCAGGAGATGCGATGGGATGGACCGGGCCTGAGAATTACGGAGGACTGTAATTTCTATTATGGGAAATGCCACCTTGACGGGAGATCGCGCTTGTTTGGGTGCGGGTTCGCTGTCAGAGGAAGACTTAGGCAAAAGGTCTTGAGCTTTCACGAAGTCAGCGAGAGAGTGACAACGATCCGCATTAAGGCCAAATTCCACCACATAAGCCTAATTAGCGCCCATGCCCCTACAGAAGAGAAAGACGACGCTACCAAAGAATGTTTCTACGAGCTCCTCGCCAAAACATATGAGCAGTGCCCAAAACATGACATTAAAATTCTTTTGGGAGACTTCAATGCCAAAATTGGGAGAGAGGACATCTTTGGTATGACGATCGGAAAACACAGCCTGCACGACACCACCTCCGACAACGGACTCAGGCTCATCGATTTTGCAGCGGGAAAAAACATGGTGCTGAGCAGCACGCGATTCCCACGTCCCGACATCCACAAGGGCACATGGCGATCCCCAGATGGTCGAACCTGCAACCAAATCGACCATGTTGTGATTGATGGAAGACACTCCTCCAGCATTATGAATGTCCGTACATTCCGAGGAGCAAACATCGATTCGGACCACTACCTAGTCGGTGCAAAACTTAGGGTACGGATCTCCATGGAAGTTCTTAGGCGAACACCGACTACACCTAGGAAATTCAATGTTGGACGTCTTCAATCGGAAGAGACCGCCGCTGCCTATGCCGACCGCGTATCCCTTGAGCTTGCGAGAAATCCTTCGACTGATGACATGAACCCGGAAGACCAATGGCAGCTATGTCAACAAGCCATAAGAAGTGCTGCGTCAGAGGTATTGGGCTTCTCACATCCACCCCCCAGAAACCCCTGGTTCGACTCCGAATGTGCTCAGGCAAACAAAGCCAAAACGGAGGCATACAAGTCGTGGCTCCAGAGAGATACTAGAGCATCCAGAAATCTCTTTGTTGAGCGAAGGAAAGTTGAGAAACGTCTACTCAGGAGAAAGAAAAAAGAACACCAGCAACGCGAAGTCGAGGAGATGCAGAGATGTTTTTGCAGAAAAGAGGTACGAAACTTCTATAAAAAGGTGAAACAGTCTACATCCGGTTTCACAAGCCGCCCTGGGCCCTGCAAAGATCAGGATGGAAATACCATAGTGGAAACGCAGGCGATGTTAGCCATCTGGAGAGACTACTTTAACCGGTTGCTAAATGGCGATGACAGCCAAGATCCCGCCCAAGATCAACTTGTTCCAGTTAATCTAGATGACGACCACGAACTACACCCGCCCGACCAAAATTAAATCAAAGTAGCCATCACCAGACTAAAGATGAATAAGGCAGCTGGATGTGATGGCCTTCAAGCGGAGCTTTTTAAACACGCTGGAGATGACCTGGTCAGGAGCATACACCAACTCATCTGCAAAATATGGTCGGAGGAAAGTATGCCCGATGAGTGGAATCTCAGTACCATCTGCCCGATTCACAAAAAAGGAGACCGCCTCCTCTGCGCCAACTATAGAGGCATAAGCCTTTTAAACATCGCCTATAAGATCCTGTCCAGCGTTTTATGTGAACGTCTCAAGCCGTTTGCTGACGACCTGATAGGTCCTTACCAATGCGGCTTCAGACCTGGAAAATCTACCACCGACCAAATATTCACATTACGCCAGATCCTGGAGAAAACCCAAGAGTATAACATCGACACCCACCACCTGTTCGTCGATTTTAAAGCCGCCTACGACAGTGTTAATAGAGTTGAACTGTATCGTGCCATGTCTAACTTTGGAATCCCTGCTAAACTGATACGCCTTATCAGGATGACGTTGGAGAATGCTCGCTGTTCCGTCCAAGTTGGTAGAGACTCTACTGAAACCTTCGAAACCACCAGAGGGTTAAGACAAGGTGACGCACTGTCATGCAGCTGTTTTAATATTGTGCTTGAAAATGTAATACGGAGCACCCATGCCAGTACATCAGACACCATTTTCAATAGATCGACACAATAACTTGGGTTTGCTGACGACATAGACGTGATAGGAAGAACAAAGCGAGCAGTAACCGGTGCTTTCACTACTATGGAGTCAGCAGCAAGCAGAATGGGGCTGAAAATAAACGAGGACAAGACGAAGTATATGCTTTCATCAACAAAAGTCCAATCCCACCACCGACTTGGTCAGAACGTAACCATTGATAGGTATAACTTCGAGGTAGTCAGTGAATTTGTCTACCTGGGCACTGCTGTAAACACAGGCAACAACATCAGCGCTGAAATCAAACGCAGACTAACTCTTGCTAATCGCTGTTTCTTTGGGCTGAGTAAGCAATTGAGGAGTAAAGCCCTATCGAGAAGAACCAAGGTGACACTGTATAAAACACTCATCATCCCGGTCCTGCTATATGGTGCAGAAGCATGGACCCTATCCCAATCGGATGAAAATTCACTTGGAGTCTTCGAGAGAAAAGTTCTGCGTACGATCTATGGTCCTGTCTGCGTAAATCGCGAAAACAACGTTTGGAGAAGAAGATATAACAATGAACTGTACGAGCTGTACAGCGACATAAGCCTAGCCAGAAAAATTCGAATCCAAAGACTAAGATGGCTCGGCCATGTAGAGCGAATGGACATCGACGCTCCAGCTCGTAAAGTCTTCAACGCCAAACCCGAGGGAGTCAGAAGCCAAGGTAGACCTCATCTTCGATGGAGTGACCAGGTAGAGGGAGACATCCGTCAACTTGGAGTACGAAATTGGAGACAGCAGGCTAGAGATCGAGCCGGCTGGAGGGGCATTCTCAGCAAGGCCTTGGAGTACCACGCTCCAGTGGCGCCAACATAAGTAAGTAAGTAAGTAAGCAATTGCTTATCATAAGAGCAAGTTCGTGCGACCCAGTCGTGCATTTTATTTCTTTTGCTTTATACTGCAGTCGCACTCAAAGGAATATGATTACCCTTAAATACCTATGCGAGCGAGGAAAGAAGGAATAGAAAGATAGGAAAGAAAGTTGGTACTGTGGTGATTATTATCTCACGAAAATCCCACGAGTGGCATCCTGTTGAAACTGGATTTGAACTAAATACTCAATTTTTTTTTGTTTATGTTTATATTTCCATATACACTCATCCTTTTAGGAATAATAAATTATTTGTTTATATTCAATATCCAATAAACCACAAATTGAGTTACTTTTTCGGTGCCGTGACATAAGGCCATGTGTCATAAGGCCATATTTCGAATTATGGCCTTATGACGCTTTTGTAAAGCGTCATAAGACCATATTCGAACATATGGCCTTATGACGCTTTACCAAAGTGTCATGAGGCCATATACTTTTGTGACATAGGGTCATATTAAAAAAAAACCAATTGAGAACAACAAGAACCTGTTCTTACCGTTGTAATATTAAAAAGGAATGATCATGTTTCAATGATCCGAAGAAACAAATTGCGCGATTTTCATTGTTAAGTTTGATTTCGAGTGGAACGCGTTGTTTAGTGTGCAAAATGGAAAATTCAAGTGACGTGATATATAATTTTGAATTTTGTGAAGGTTTAAGAAGGGGCAGTAATATTCTTTATATTCCTGGAACCAAACATCTTTATCGTTCAAATATAGTTCTAAAATAAGTAGACATTACATCTGCTACAATAAAACGTGTAATGCTAGTGCTATTGTTGACTTTCAAAACCAAACTCTTGTGCGCATACCAAAATCTAGTGCTCCACATAAGCATCCAAACAGTGAAGAATTTAGGAAAAAAATGTAATTGCAAATTCTTTTAACTTTAATTATCATATTGACATGACTTTGATTAAAAAAAAATAATAGCTTAAAATTAGCGCGAATTTTAAGCTATTATTTTTTTTTTCAAAAAGTCAACAATAGCACTAGCATTACACGTTTTATTGTAGCAGATGTAATGTCTACTTATTTTAGAACTATATTTGAAACGATAGAGATGTTTGGTTCCAGGAATATAAAGAATATTACTGCCCCTTCTTAAACCTTCACAAAATTCAAAATTATATATCACGTCACTTGAATTTTCCATTTTGCACACTAAACAACGCGTTCCACTCGAAATCAAACTTAACAAAGTGACATACAGCCATAATGGTCTTATGACGCTTCTGAAAGCGTCGTAAGGCCATATGTTCGAATATGGTCTTATGACGCTTTACAAAAGCGTCATAAGGCCATAATTCGAAATATGGCCTTATGACACATGGCCTTATGTCACGGCACCTACTTTTTCTGCTGAATTGAATGATATCAATAAAACGCCATCCTGAAACAATCTCTTAGAATTTAACTTACCTAAGATATTTCTAACAAAAAAGCATTTTTTGTTTTTTTCTTAAATGGTCGTAACGAAAATCAGGTTTAAACGGCTTTTTTTCAAATTGCCATAAGTTCGCAACGGCTTGATTGAATTGATTCAAATTTCGTTTGGCATCGTTTTTTGTAAATTTTTCAGTGAAGCCTTTCTAAATGGTAGCTCCCATACAACGAGCCGTTCAGTTTTAGCCAACTTTTGTAGGTTTTTTCTAATTTGCTCAAAAACGGCTCTAACGATTTTGATTAAATTTGGTGTAATATATTCTTTTAGTGTTCTTAAGAGAACTGCGTTTTTAGTTTTTGGCAAAAAAATGCTAATAACGGAGATTTGATCTTAACGTCTTTTTTTTCAAATGGCCATAAGTTGTCAACGGTTCGAATTCAAACAAACTTTGTTGTTTGTTTGGTATAGTTCCTTACAACTCTCTATCAGATGGCATTGCATTTTTGTCAGTTACTCTTTTTTAAATGGTAGCTCCCATACAAAAAGCCACTAGGTTTTGGCCAAATTATGTAGTTTTTTTTTAGATTTATCCAAAAAAGATTTTACCGATTTTTATTATACTTTGTATGTAAAATATATTGAAGAAAACTGCATTTAAGTTTTTGGCTACAAATGATAATAACGGAAATTTGTTTTAACAATTTTATTAATTTGGCCATAATCGGGCATTTATATCATTTATAGCACCCAAAAGATGACATCTAAATTTTAAAAATTCAAAGGTTTCTTAACGTAAGCTCCCGCTCGGGTTTTCCAGTTTTAACCAAAATTTTGTAGTTTTCCCCAAATTTTTCAAACAGGAGTTCTTCATATTGCTCGAAAACTTTGTTTTCATCGTACTTTTGCACCCACAGAGCAAGTACGTGCGACCCAGTCGTGCATTTTATTTTTATACGGCACACGCGCTCAAGGGGTTTGTATAGCCCTTATAATGATTAGTCGTAGCGCGAGCGATAGAAAATTAGGGTGGAAGGGGAAGGAGGTGTCGATGAACATTGGTGGGAGCGGTTAGCGGTACGATTCACCGCAAACCAAAATCTCTTAAGCGGCCCACAGACACCACACTTGTGCGCATGGGTCGGTGCGCGGAAATGTGTGCAGTGTGTGGGCTGGTGCACACACCGATTTTCGGTGTCAGGCACGGCGCGGCGCGGCGCGAGTAAAAATGAAAAGTTTTTGATTTTTGTTGTCGGTGTCTCGAATCTCGATCGGTGTGATGTTTATGGGGATGCGTGCGCACATTTTATATTCAGTTGCATTGCATCGGAATTGTGATTGAGTAACAAGTGCGGAAGCTTTATTTAAAATGTTCTTTTTCTTTTGAAATCTCTTTCACAACAAAAGTGTGTACGATTAGGTGTGCAGTATGTGGCGTAATCCCGCACCAGTGTCAGTGCATATTTGCGCCCACAAGTGTGGTGTCTGTGGGCCGCTTTATAACGAAATCTGGGTTTTTTTTTAAATCTCGCATCATAAAATTTCGCATTTTTAATATATTTTATTTGGAATCTCAAGTGAAAAAAAGCAATCATGTTAGTCATGTGGGGCTAGTACCAACTTGCTCTTCTTCGTCTTGTATTTCAACATCCAGGAGAAAAGTGTCTCGATTTTCATTCTTCTGTGTCATATTTTCCTGATGCAATCAGCAGTAGAAAGACCCCGATTCTTTAACACTACTTTAAGTTTAATCAAGCTAGAGGGCATTTACAAGATTACCCATAACCAATTTATTACTTTTCACTTGTATTTGTTCTAACGAACTATGCACTTAAGTTTTATTTCACTTCTGACACCACTGTAATATTTTGTCTTGGGTTCGAAAAATAAAACTTATTTTCCCTATATTTTATATCACAACTTCCGTCTTTAAATCAAACTCACTTTTATTATATAAATTCAAACTCTTTACTTCGTTATTTATCGTAGCACCACTTAATATACACCATTTAATTTTCACTACGGTTAAAATCAAACCGACCCGTTTGGGTTTCAGATGTTGATATTTATACTAAGGTTAAAGTCTCCATCATCTAATTCTCGAAGCCCTCAGAACTTTCAATTAAGCTTAAATTTATTATTCATCAAACTAAGCATATAGTAATGAATAATGGTGCTCTCTCATTATTTATATAACAAAGATGCAGCGTTATTCGTTGTATTTTATATGAACAGAGCCTAATAGTAAAATAGTTTACCCTATTTCAGATGAGTGGCAGTCTATGGAGCCAGTTATAGCGATACGGAAAACCAAACCGAAAAAAAATTTAAATGGAAAATTTTGTACGTTCTGATACGATTTTTAACACAAATGCTACACTGATCGATGGCAATCAATGCAGAGAAGGTTTTTTGTTCATAATATTTTTAATTCAACAAATACTTTTTGTTAAAAATGTAATTTTTTATTTTTCTTTTATACGTAACGGGTGTTTTTTTAAGAGGGTAGTTTTTCGTATATGGATAAAACTGACATTTTGTGGTCAAATCGGGTAACTCTAATGTATATATATTCATTTTGGTTTGCCATTTCATCATGAACAGGTTGACAAAAGAACAACGATTGCAAACCGAGCAAATTTATTTCGAAAATAATGGTTTAGTTCGCGAAGTTTACCACAAGCAATTTTGTTCAGTAATGAGGCTAATTTTTGGTTGAATGGCTACGTCAACAAGTGAAATTGCTGCATTTACAGTGAAGAGAATCCACATGAAACCCTTGAGAAGCCATTACATCCACAAAAACTGACTGTTTGGTGTGCTCTATGGGCTGGTGGAGTAATTGGGCCATACTTCTTCCGAAATAATGCTGATGAGCCAGTTACTGTTAATGGAGACCGGTATAGAGCCATGATAACCGACTATTTTGTTCCTGAATCGGATGGCATGAATGTGGATGAGATGTTGTTCCAACAAGACGGCGCTACATGCCCCACAGCACACGTCACAATCGATTTATTGAAGGAAACATTCGACAGGCGCATAATTTCGCGGAATTGACCTGTCAATTGGCCACCAAGATCGTGTGATTTAACACCATTGGATTATTTTCTTTGGGGATATGTGAAGTCGCTCGTCTACATCAACCAATCAGAAACGTTAGGGGACTAAGAAGCCAACATTCGTGGAGTTAAGGCCGACATACGGCAACAAAAGCTCGAAAATGTGGTTGAATTAAAATTGGACCTCTAGACTTAGCTTTATTCGAGCCAGCCACGGCGGCCACATGCCCGAAACCATATTTAAACATTAATGGCATAAAATTATATTTCCAATAAAGCCAAATTGATGGACATTTAAACGATTTTCTTGTGGTGTTTTATTTCAATTCGAAGTTCTATACCCCTAAAAAAAACCACCCGATATAACAGAAAAATGAATAAATACATTTTTAACAAAAATTACAAGCTCAATTCAAATTTTTTTTTGCAAAATAAATTCTCTGAGTTGGTTGCCTTCAATCATTATAGGATTTGTGTTTTTAATCTGATTATATTATACCAAATTTTCCATTTGAAAATTTTTTCGATTTGGTTTTCCTATCGCTATAACTGGCCCCTATAAGTGCAGAAGAAAAGCAGAAGGTTAAAGTCAGTTTTCTCTTTCATAATGTTGAATGCAAGATGCCATGTTCCAAAAACTAAAATAAATGTTTTTATTCTATGTGAGCAAGCTCGTGACTGCGCTAATGTTCAATCGTATAGTCTGTCAATTCTTACGATTATTGGTGTATTTTTTACAGTACCTTTTCAAATGCGAAAAGCGAAGTTATTGTATTTTACAATTATTATGAACGTGACGTCACTTTAAAACCAATTTAAAAAAATATCATTGCAAATTTGTTTTTCCACTGAGTTCATAATTTCAACTAAGCATTCCTTATAGCTTGACAGGCGTTGTCAAGCCGTTCGTTGGTCGAATCAATTAATTTGAGAGCTTGTAATTCTCTTGAGTAGGTATAAAACAGTACAGTTTATTTGGACAACCACGCTCGGACATTATTTTTAAAAAACTTATTTTTTGTAGTGAGCAGTTTAGTATGATATAAATGTTTTTTGATACGGGCTCCCACGACCCATCTTTAATTCTAAGTAAATTGAAAAGAAAATCTAACAATTAAAATTTCTTACAAAGTAATCTTTTGTTGCAGTTTTCCACGAGACCAAAAGTATGTATATATTTATCATTAACTTCCTTAAGGCTTCATAAGACCAAAAGTTTGTTTTAATACAATGCCCTATAATTGATGAAAATTAATTTTAAATTTTAAAAGAGCACTACGAAATCCGCGCAGAACTTTCTCATCGTAAAATTCTTAAATACGAACCTATATTTGCATTTTATAAACATATACGATTTTTTTTTCTTTGTAGATACATCATACTATTACGATAGTGGACAAAATCAAACAACTGCCCTCAATCAAGACATGCGCTCCCCGTTAGCTGCAACGCGTGCCAATTCCTTAGTAAGTGCTGCATCTCCGACCGGCAGCGCATGCACAAAATCAGAGCCATCTGATATATTTTTAGTTTAGTATATGTTACACAAATAGATTTAATTTAAAAAAAAAAAATTATTTCACTATATAAATTTAAATATCAACTGATACAATTACCTACAAAATCGAGCAAAGTTTTGAATCAATGTTGATTATGAAGTATTGTATTTCTGTTTGTAACGGGTGATTTATCGTGAGTTTTGATCTGTAATGTAAAATGAAATACATTAATATGAAAGTGAACTTAAAATTTTTACTATCGGCATTTACTTTTATTTTACAGACGCTGTTTTGATATAATGTAAGTCTTTCCATGATGACTTGCCAAACGGTACTTAACAAAAATGACAAAGCCATTTGATAGGAGTCACGCGTGATCTGTCAAAAAAAAGCATAGTAAAAATCAAACCTCACGATGAATCACCCATTATAAGCTAGTTTTTAAAACCAAAATAAAATAAAGAACAGTTTATTTATGCAAATATCGGCAAAGTAATAATAATAAAAAAAAAAAAAAAACAGATGAGATTAAAAAAACTTAACAGGAAAGTATTTGTTGAAAGTCTAACAATGAATTTGTTTTTCAAGTGATTTTTGTTTTAAGATTTGAAACTATTTATTTTTCTTATTTATTTGATGAAAATAAACCAAATATTATGCTTATAAAATGTCCCAAATGGAAATCCAATTTCCCGTTTACTCTTATTAATAACACCTTTGCCTATTTATTTATTTATCAATTTTTTTTTTTTATAGAATAACGTTAACTAGATTTTACATATTAAAATAAATCTCCAAAGTCCGAAGGCAAATTCCAAATCATTACTTAACTTGCATAATTTATTTTTAAGAAAAATATATACATTTGTATTTAATTTAGTTTGAAAAATTAACTATTGATTTTTATCTAAATATTTAAAGACAAACTTTAAAAGGTTTCTTCGATGATATTCCTTAATACAAATTATAGTGTAGATACTAATTAAAATTGGTTCTTAGAATCCTCTCTATAAAACACAAACTAAAAGTCAAACTCAACTCACGAAAGGAAAAGATTGTTTAATTGTGCATTACTACAGTTTTCTTTTATTGTTAAAAAAAGTTAAAAAAATACTCAAACAAAAATACTAACCGCTACTACCTTGTAAGTTTAAACTATTTAATTGTGTTACTCTAAAGTAAAAGAAGACAAAATCAATGTATGAAAAAGTTTTTATTTTAAGAACTTAAATATATATATTTTTAATTTTATTTGAAGACTGTTTGATATTATTTGATAGAATTGTTGCAACAACAACTATAAAAAATAATTAAATATCATTTTAAATACTTATCCTTTCGTGGATTTCAAAAGAATAAACAACACACAAACAAAAGAAACAGTAAGTTACTCGTACCACGAACAGATTGTCTATTGAAAATAAAAAATTGTTTTATTCGCATGACCAAAGAAAGATATGAATATTTATATGAAAGAATAAAACACATTTAATTTTCATTTATTGACGTGATATCGTCTTATAAATAAATAATACCGGCTGTACGCACGAGAAAGTGTTACGTTGGGATGAATTGTAACGTTCCGCTTAAGCCGAGCATGCAAGCGAGAGCGCGGAACATGCAATAGAGAGGCACGATCGGCCTTAGCTTTCACGCATCTATCTCTCTTCCACTCCATCGGGCGATACGTCCGGGTAGAAAAGAGACAGCGACAGCAAACAACATACACGTGAACTGTTTTCTCAACTGTTTATAAAGTGAAGAGGAAAATTAATGTGGTTTCCATTGTTTATTACAACAACAATTGCGGCAAAAAAGTTATCACGTAAATTTATCGTTCGTAAACCAACTTTAAAGACAACCATTTTATTTTTATGTTTTACTATTTGAGCTCATGAACTCATAAACATAAAGAAAACAATATTAAAATAAATCTTTATAGACAAAACGACATTATTTGTCACAATACATATCAATTAAGTTAAATTTAAGTTGAGACATTTTTTAAGTTTTATCATTTATAACGCAATATTTTTTATATGAACATATGACTTCATTTGTTGTTATCACCAAAGACAAAGCAATATGCTATGCTTGATATACTTTTTTTTTTTTTTTTTTTTTTTTTTTGAGATGTACAGTAAGCTTCTTCTATGATTATTATTTTATTGTTTGATTTTAAGAAAAACCTTAAAGTAAGAACATTTTCAACACTTTAGAAATATGCAAACAATTTAATCCATAATGCAAATAAGTTTGAAATAAATTGTAAAGACTAAAACTAAAATATAAGAAATCGAAACACCTTTACTGATATAATATTTAAAAAAGATTCTTTAATTGTTTAATTGCACAGTTTTGAAATAGTATTAATTTATAACAATACAAATATTTTTGACAATTCAAAATCGCATAAACTAGAATTATTGTGTATAGTAATGCATTCAAGCTTTTTTTAAGATACATGAGCAACAAAGTTATTTTCTATATAATTTATTTGAAAAATAAATTACATAATGTATACACATGAGAAAAAAACATTTTTCAAATGAAAACAAAATATAGAAAACGTTTTAAAATAAAAAGGATCAATCAAAATTCTGGATTTTTTTTTAATGTGGATAAATAATTCTTAACTGTAAACGGACCGTAAATATTGAGACATATTGCGTATTTATAGATGCAAATAAGGAAAATAAATATTATACAGTTACACTTTTACATTGCGATTATAGCTTGTATAAGGCAAGTGGACTAACGCAAAAAAAAAAATGAGATAGGTAACAATCAAACAAAATATAACGCCTCAGACGATATTGATTAAACTTTCTGAGTGATATTTCATAAGATAAATTTATCCTTTTCTTAGTTTGAGTTTGTTCTATATCTATATCATAACGGTACCTTTCATGTAACCGGTTTTGTTTAATCAGATTTTCGTAAACTAAACAAATTCGGCATTGAGAATTTGTTGGTCTTATCGAGAAGGGATTCTTTTCCATGGCATTCGCAATAAATAATAAAATGCACGACTGGGTCGCACGAACTTGCTCTTATGATAAACAATTGCGTAGTGGCTGCATATATGGATATTAAAAAAAATTAAATAATTTCGAAAATTCTTTTATTTTTTAAATTAGTTTAAGAGTTTTCTCGGAAAAACTAAGTATGCAATAAAATTTCAAAGCTATACCTCAATCTAGGAAAAAAAAATATTGAAAATCGTTGGACCAGTTTTTTTTTTTTAAAGGTTAATTTTGAAAAACTTTTTCAAAAAATATTTTGAAATTTATTTGAGTATGCAAGTATATGGCAATCTGTAGTTTACATTTGAAAAATAATTTAAAAAAAAATCATTGTATCCGTTTCCAACATATTTCGAAAACTTATCCTTTCGTGGATTTCAAAAGAATAAACAACACACAAACAAAAGAAACAGTAAGTTACTCGTACCACGAACTGATTGTCTATTGAAAATAAAAAATTGTTTTATTCGCATGACCAAAGAAAGATATGAATATTTATATGAAAGAATAAAACACATTTAATTTTCATTTATTGACGTGATATCGTCTTATAAATAAATAATACCGGCTGTACGCTGTCAAAAAATATTTTGAAATTTATTTGAGTATGCAAGTATATGGCAATCTGTAGTTTACATTTGAAAAATAATTTAAAAAAAAATCATTGTATCCGTTTCCAACATATTTCGAAAACCAAAAATTTTTTTGAAAAAAATATAAAAAATCAAAAAAAAAAAGTTTTTGAAAATTTTGAAATGCCATATTAATAAGATTATGAATGACTTCCTGTGACCAAAATTTTATTGAAATCGAATGTATAGTTTACGAGAAAATTTGATTTGAAAATACTGGTTCTATGAGAGGTACCGTGATTAGACAAATTTTGAAAAAAAATTTCTAACCAAAAGATAGATTTTCTTGCAAATATGGCATTCTGAAAGTTTTATCAAAATCGTTAGAGCCGTTTTTGAGAAAATTAATTTTTGTCTTCAAGATTGTATGGCAGGTGCCGTTATTTTTGGACCTAGAGCAAAAATAAAAAAATTATTCCGAGGGACGGCCAAATAAATCCTAAATACCATATGTGAAGCAAATCGGCCCACCCGTTCAGCCTCCAGAGGCGCGAACAGACAGACAGACAGACAGACAGACAGACAGACGGACGGAATTTCCAGACCCACTTTTTTCGACTTCTCCATCATCGTAATGTCATGTGTGATTGATATCTCAAATTTTTTTTTTTCTGCACGAATCCATAACTTGCCTTAAGTACCTATAATCGCAAGTAAAAAAACGATCGTTTCCTATCGCTATTAAATACATTAATACTCGTTCATTATTTAATTAATTAATGTTCGTTGTTTGTTTATTTTATTGTTCTCGCATTTATTCTATACGGGCTAGATGAAAATAATTCAATCGGGAAATATAAGTTACATTGGGTTATCCACATTTACAATACAGTCCACATCTATCAGTTTAATTCGCACGCAGTATTTCTCTTCTCTCAACTACAACATACAAAAAATCCAACCAGACTTTACGTACCTTCGCCCTTCTGCTGTGTCAAGCATAAAGCAAAACAAACGTGGCACCGTGTTTAGGAAGCCTTTATTAGGGTGATGCTCTTAGTTTATTTCGGATAGATAATTTGTTGTTTGTTGTGTGCGCGTGCGGTGATTGATAATCGATTAAATTCGGAAATCTATAGCGAACCTTCATCTCGATCATCGGTAAAACAATTATTCTTAATTATTTCTCTGAGTAAATTGCGACAAACAAAACAAGAGCAATATTTATGCAAATTGAGGAATCTACCGATGATGTTGCTCAGTTAACCGATGAAACACAATATCGTGTAGAGTGCGAAACTACTTTTTATAGTGTCCATGCAAAATTATATGAGTTGATACTAAATCAAATTGTAAGTGATTCGCGATACGATTCAGATACCGAAATCAGTAAAGCCATCAAATCTTTAGTAGAGTTGTAGAGAATCAGACCTCACTTAACGATTGTTTTGCAACGGGCAACTTTAGCGAAAAACATCAGCGAGAGCTACAGTACGTTTGCAACGAACTGTTGGATAGGTACCCTATTCCCTATATTTTTGTATGTGTATGCGTCTGCCTCCCGAAGCCAGCCGATGTTTCAGTTTCAGAAACAAAATTCTTCTTAAGCAGACAGAAAAAAAATTCAATAACATTAATTTTGTGTGGTGATTAGTTCAATTAGTGCTGGCACAATAAAAAAAAAGGCATGTGCCACGCCCAAAGTTAAGACTTTTTATTGCCAAGGCAATTAATATGAGCTCAGTGATATTCAATTTTATTCTTGCAGATGGATTTGAACAAAACAAGACAAAACTTAAATTTTTAAAAATTAGATTTTGAATGGAAATTAGATTTTATTGGTGTTTTTAACAATTCTTGGACCACACTCTGCTACGTAACCAAGAAATATAAATCTAAGTGTTCGTCTTTTTACTTCAAAACTGCGCCCGATAGTTAAAAAACGTTAAGAAATTAATGCATTATACGACTTTTGACGGAAACGCCCCTTAACAGAGGGCGTGTCTTAAAAATTTAAAGCACTTACTAAGCTTTGGTCAGTATTTAGGCATATGTGTAAAACTACAGCTGAATCGAGTAGTTTTTAAACAATCTAGCTTGAACAAAGGTGCTTTAACATAATCACGCCATTAAAAAGGGTCGTATTGAAAAAATTTACACAAGAAAATGTAGAGATATATTTTTCAAATAACAAACGGAAGGAAAAAGGTTTAAATTGAATATTGGTAGTACCTTAAATTTTTAAAACTACGTTTTTCGTTCTTTCTTGAAAAGTTGTAGTAAGCCACGCCCAAAATTCAAAAATTTCTTTTCATACACAAACTTTTTAGTTTCTACTAAGAGAAGCAACATTTTGGCTAACGGATTCATTATAAATACCGTTTATCTTCAAAAACATTTTTTTTATAAATTCTAGTGAAAAGTGGGCGTCAGCCACGCCCAAAATCAATTTTTTTTATTTCATACACAAATGTTTATGTGCAAGTAATACCTACAAAATTTAATGTTTTTCGCTTTAATATAACAATTGTTATTTTATAACAACAATATTGATGGTTTTGTTAAAAGATTTTATATTTTCTTGTTGTATTTTGGTTATTTCTGTTCTAACATTTAACCTTAAATTATCTCGTTCTTCATCGAAAGCGTTCAATGCTACTTCTTGGGCAATTTTCATGACGTCTAGATCTTCTTTTTTTTTCATTGGTATGCCAAAAAGTACTTCATATGGTGTTCTCTGAATGGATCTTTGAAAAGTGCTGTTTTAAACTATTTGAACTTGCGGCACCCACTTAAACCATTTGTCTGGATTATCTGCGGAAAGTTTTCTTAGCACATCGATTATAATCTGATTCATCCGTTCTGCCTGCCCATTTCCTCTGGGTACTCCCGTTGTTCTAAGTACGTGCTTTATGTTTTCTTCGCGGCAGTATTCTTCAAATGCTTTGGCCGTAAAAGCAGAGCCACGATCCGTTATCATCCGATTCGGATTGCCAAAATGTTGCTGCAGTTCTCTTAGTTTTCGAAGAACCTCGTCAGCAGAAAGTGTCTTCGTTGGGAAGATCCAAACGTATTTTGAGAAGCTATCGGCCATTGTAAGAATGTACTTGTACATTTTTGATGTTGCGGTCATATCGGTCCAATGTGGACTAAATGCAATGTTTGTAGTGGTTTATCCTCCTTATCGAGTAGATGTAGGAATCCCTCTTGTTTTCTTGATTTTCTTTTTGCTAGGATACACCTAACACAGTTTAGCACGCAGTTCTTGACGTTTTCTTCTAACTGTGGAATATAAAATTCTTTATATCAGTTCAGTTGTTTTTTGAATGCTAAAGTGCCCTTCATCGTGTTTCATTATAATTATTACTTGTTCCATGTTTTTTGGTATTACAAGTAGATCCTTTCCATTTTCATATTTGAAAAGTAGTTCTTGTTTTAGGATAAAGTTTCCATATTCTCTTTCAGTTAATATTTCTTTTATGGCTTTTATAAATTTATCTAAATTTTGGGCTTTTTTAATACGTGCTATTAGTTCTTTTTCTATAAAATTTATATTTGGAAACCGACTAAGTGAGCCCACATGGGAATTTTTTTTACCTATGCGGTGTTCTACCTCGAAATTATATTCTTGTAAGAACATTATCCATCGGGAAACAGCAACAGGTAGTTCTTTTTTATCGACAGTTTGCTTAAACGCAATGCAGTCTGTAACTATTTTAAATTTGGTACCCAAAACGTAGATACGAAATTTTTTCAGAGCGAGGTATATTGCCATGACTTCTAATATGTAACTATGGTATTTTTTTTCGGCTGATGAGTTTTTTCGGCTATAATAATAAAAAGGGTGATACTGATTGTCTGATTGAAGTTGCATTAGAACAGCTGCACACCCGACCTTAGATGCATCTGTGTGAATTTCTGATTTGGCATTTTGGTTAAATAGGTGTAACACTGGTTTGGTGCAAAGCTGGTCTTTTAATGTTTCAATGGTTTGTCTATGTTCTACTCTTAATTTAAATATTTTGTCTTTTTTTAGAAGATCACTCAAAGGTTTTGCAATCGCCGAATAATTTTCAATGAATTTTCTAAGAAATACTGTTAGTCCCAAAAAGGCTTGTATGCCTTTAACATTCTTTGGTTCCGGAAATTATCTTACTGCCTTAAGCTTATCTTCCGAGGGACTTTTTGAATGATGTGGCCAAGGAATTCAATACATCTTTTTAGAAAACTGCATTTCGACCACTTTATATTAAGTCCATATTCATCAGCTGTTTTTAAAACTACCTCGCGTTTTCGTAAATTTGCTTCCTCGTCCTTTACTCCTATGACCAAATCTTCCACATAAATCTCTACGTATTTTGATAAGGACAGCTCTCTGAAGATGAAGTATATAAACTGAATGAATACCGCTGCGGAATTTTTAAGACCAAACGGGACTACTAAAAATTCATTTAATCCATTGTTTGTTAAGAAAGCTCTATATTTTCTGCTTTTTTCATCCATTGGTACATGAAAATATGCATTTTCCAGATCAAGTTTTGTGAAGACCTCGTACCCTGATAAGTTTTCAGGTACTTCTTCGACTACGACAGTAGGAACATTTTCACGTACGGTTTTTTTTATTTAACCGCCTATAGTCTATGCAGACGCGCATCGAGCCGTCTTCCTTTTTGGTTACTACGACATTACTAGCAAATGGTGATTTCGATGGTCTTATGAATTTTTTTAGTAACCAATCTTCTACTTGTTTTTCAACAGCTTTCTTTTCAGTAATTGGCAGTCTCCGTAGGTTTGAAAATATTGGTTTTTCATCCGTCAATGTTATCGCCATTTTAATTGGACAATCCGTATTTTCATTTGGTTTGTATGTTTTAATTAAGGATTTTATCTCGTCTTCGATTTTATCTCGTGTTACGGGGTGGGATGGCGGATGGGTGCGCAACACACCCACTTCGTCTTGTTTAAAAATTAAAAAAAGCATTTTTGGCCTTTTTTCTAAATCGTTATTTGGAAATTAGGCCAGAAAATATTAATTTCTGGCTCCATTTCCTTTTCTAGCTCTTTTTTCACGTCTATCTGGGGTAATTTCCAACTTTTCTGGCTTAATGACCAACTAAAGTTCTGGTCTTTTTTCCATTTTTGAGCCAGAAAAAAATTCTGGCGTTTTTTCCAAAAAAAAATTCTGTCGTAATTTCTTCTGGCGTAATTTCCGGGAGCCGTAAAATAGTAGTATGAGTATTTTGTAAAAATGACTTTTAATCCTTTGCTGATATACGAACTCAATCACAAAATCTTAGTTCAAAGCTTTTCACAGCATAACTATGTACGTTATGTACATATATATATACATATCTATGTACAGTTTTTTTTTTGTGAAACTTAATTCAATTTGCTATTCGTTAATTTGTATAAGTCTTAAGCAATTCTTTACCTTTAAACAAACATTCGACAAGCAAATCAATAGTTACTGTCAAAAATCGAAAAAATCAGTTTTTCGAAGATGGCGGATTTTCCCCAAGTAGGATTTTTTGGGATTTCAGGAATTTTATATAAGACATCATTCTCGACATTTCCACCAATTTTGAGCTTGTTTTTCAAATGTTTGGGTCAGAGCTATTTTTGGTCTAATTTGACTGAATTAATACTACATAATAAGGCAAGTTATGCATTCGTAAAAAAAAATTCTAACAATCAAACATGACATTACGATGATAGAAGTCGAAAAAGTGGGCTCGACAATTCTGTCTGTCTGTTTCCGATAAGAACTACAAAGTGCTAGAAGTTGACATACTCAAAAAAAATTGGAATATGTTTTCGAAAAGCTTTTCAAAAAAACTGTTTTCTTTTTTAAACTGGTCGAACAATTTTGAAAAAAAGATTTCTTGAAATTCTTAACAATAAACGAAATCCGACGATTTACTTAATTAAAAAAAAAATCGTTTTAACTAATGATTTTTAAGTGACCAAAAAAATTTCATATAATTTTTTACCTGCTTTTTTTCCAAGACAACTGCCATACATTAGAGCAAGTTCATCCGACCCAGTCGTGCACTTTATTTAACGAATGCATAACTTGCCTTATAGTACCTATATTCGCAAATAGAAAGGTTTTTGAAAATCGTAAGAACATTTTTTTACAGTTTTGGATTGAGAAATTATTTCATTCTCGGCAGGAAGGTCTTTGAATTTCGGTAATTCAGAAAACGTGATCTTTTTGTCGCGAAGGAAATTGGGACCGCTGGATTCTCGGCCCAGTATACGTTATATCATATAGACACAGGGAACTTGGCTACAACTTCCAAATTCTATTGTCGACGAAAACGTTTCGAGATCGCGGATAACCTTGGATCCAGTGTAATACTGTGGTAGAGTCTGTGTACGCAAAGCACTCAACATCGTGAATAGAGGGGGCATCCTTAACCTTACTAAGCAGCTGGCTTAGCTGTTAAGAGCCACATAGTTCCAGGCGTTGAATCGTATGAGAAGGCTTGACTAGAGCAATTCTGGCCTTGGCACAGATAAACGCAGTTTGCACCGTATTGATTCCTACTAGCCTGGCATACACTGCAGCAGCATAAAATGAGTCTGACGCGTCGGCAAAGCCATGCAGTTCCAATAACTCCAATATTGTAGCCACCTCAGAATGTTGACATTTTGTACAGAGTTTAAATCCGCCTTGATCTCGTTCCACTCTCGCCAGAAGTCTATGGGAATGAATTCGTCCCAACTGATACCCATGATCCATAGACGTTTTATAAAGATCTTCATTTTTACAATAACTGGCGAAAGCCACCCAAACGGTTAGAAGATTAGAGCTATGTCGGATAACACTTCTCTTTTAGTGGCATTTGGCCCGATGATGGCCGGAATCGTGGGAGTGAATTTGAAACAATCGTATTTTGTGTCCCAAAACAGACCCAATGTTTTGACTCCCGTTTCACCAATAGATAACTCGGTAGCTGATTCCCGATGCTCGGAGGAAAGAAGAATTCACGAATTGGTGGACCACTTACGTAGGTCCATCCTGCGTTGGTGAGAACATCTGTTAACTCGTTTTTTAATTGTATTGCTTCGTCTATGTTTTCGAACGTAGACACATTATAATCATCGACGTAAAAATCATTAACATTTCGAAGCACTGGGAAAATGTACAACCTTATAGCGATCACCTTTGTAGAATCGAATTTAAATTTGGCAATATGTTGGCTAAGATGAAAATGGTAGCTTAATACATAATCTAGGTTCTACGATATACCTAGGTATAGTTAAAGAAACTTTCATAGCAAATTACTTGTAAAAATAATAATAATAAAAATAATAATTTTAACTATATGCCTTTCTTTTGAATGCAAATTGCACGGCATTAGTTAGAAGGAATAGAAAGAAAGGAAAGAATTTTTGTTGGTACAATGGACTGAGAATAAGTTGATATATTTATCTCACGAAATCGTTATCAGCCGAAATCGCAATCAAACAGCAAATTCTCATGGATACAAAAAAAAATAGGAAATCAACCCTTTCTAGTCAACCCAACCTGTGTTGAGCTTGTTCACCTCTACACTTTTAACAGATATTGCCGTCACCCAGTTCTACAGCAAAATCTACATTCAGTTCATTGTTGTTGCTTTCTTCCTCTTAATGCAATCGCAAATATCCCTTTTTCCTCTAAGGACCCACCCGGCCACACGATTCGTTAACGTACAGCTAACGGCAAATTTTATAATAAAACGTTGCGACAAAACGTAATGCAAGCGATAATAAAACGTTACAGACTCGTAGGAAAATGGACACTTTTTGGCGAAGAGGTTTTAGAACCACTGATATGTGGCTTGCCGCATAGTATTCGCTTTAAAAGTTTCGTTTACGAAACGATTCGACGCAGTGAAAGCGGTAGACGGAGCTAAAAAATAAATAAAAACGCTGCCATTTTGTTTTATTTTAACACAAATAACACAAAACACTAAAGGCCTTAGTTGGTATCATCATCTAGCAATAAACAAAAATAATTTAATATAAATATTATAATGAGATTATTGGAAAGAACAATGAAATACTTACTTACAATTGGTTTGCGTTTTTTTCTGCAATACTGGAAGAGCAACATCCTGCCTCTTTGAATGACTGATGACGACTGACCTACTGTCCATGAAAAAATGATGACTGACCTACTGCATTGCATATATAAACTATAGTATTCCCACTTGAGGTGCGCCATCTATCGACGAACAACAAAGCTCTTGAATACCATGGGAAGCAATAACAACAATTTCCACCGTTTTAATTTTTGTTGTTGCTTCCCATGGTATTCTAGAGCTTAGTTTTTCGTCGATAGATGGCGCACCTCAAGTGGTAGTACTATAGTTTATATATTTATATTTTTAATTTCTTCGAAGAACATCCAACTTTAATTCTGCTAGTAGCGTGCGGTGACATCTAGTGTAAAATACTTTAAGCAACTTACATTGCGTACAATTGGTTTGCGTTTTTTTTTCTGCAATACTGGAAGAGCAACATCCTACCTCATTGAATGACTGATGACGACTGACCATGAAAAAAACTTCTTCGAAGAACATCAAACTTTAATTCTTCTAGAAGCGTGCGGTGCAATCTAGTGTAAGATACTTTAAGCAACTTACATTGCGTACAAAAGTACTTTTTCATCCCGTAAACTGTACCAACTGTACACCCTACTGCTGGAACACAATAGAAAAACGCAGCCGGAACCGCAGCCGCAACCGTATCGCATGCTGTACGTACCTAATTAGAAGTGCCCACAATGGAGTCGTACGTACTCCACCTTTTTTACAATTTTCACTGAAAAACATATATATATATATGGATATAATAGATGATAAAACATATATCGCATCATGTTTAGTCTTTTTTATACATTTGTATCCTGACCTAATTTCTAAAAGGATATTATTAGCACGTTGCTCTTTTTTTTTTGTATGGAATGTCAAAAATACGCACGTATTTATTAAAAGTTGGCCAACTCCGTCGCCGTTTGCGGCTGCGTTTGCGGATCCGTCTCGTTGTGTTCACAACATTGAATTCGTGTGTATTCAATATTTTGACATGCGATACGGATGCAATTGCGGATCCGGCTCCGGCTCCATTGTGTTCCAGCAGTTAGGCGGACTTCGTCTTTGTGCCGGGAGGGGACGGTGAACTATCATATTGATTGCAAGAAATATCCTAAAAGGAACATATTAAACGGTTGTTGTATTCGGTGACCGACACTAGCGACTTATGGACGCTCTAGTGGCAGTTTTCCACGGTGTCATTTCTACATTGTATCATTGAGTTTCTATACATAGAGGAATCACGAAACATTACGTTACTACGTCACTAGGTGGCACCAGGTACACCAAATCAAGATTTTATATTTTTGTAGATCTTTTATATTTTTTTGTGGAACCCATTGACTTGTGAAAAAGCAAAACAAAAAATGAATGTGATTTCGAGGGGTTGGTATTTTTTTTTTATTACTTTTGCAAATTGTAGGTACCTATAGATACTCGTTCATATTTGGTTTAAGGTCATGATTTTTTGTTGTTTATTTATTTTGCGTAGATTGCGATTCAATGTGTGCTTAAGTCACTATAAGAGCATAAGCTTAAGGGTAGAAATTGAAACTTGGACTTTATACAAATTCGGAAGGATTTAATTTTTTTTTAACATATGTATAATAACATAAGTAGGTATCCTAGATTCATATTTTCGGGTGAATTAAGCATATAGACAGATAAGGTACATACAATATTTTATTTTTGAATATGTAGGTGTAGGTACCTATATCTGATTATACAGGGTGATTCACGAGCGTTGTGCCAAAAAGCTAGAGCGTGTAGGTTGAGTTGAGAAAAAAAATGATTGTATCATTGAGTTTATATACATAGAGGAACCACCTCGTTGAAAACAGAATAGTGCGTTACTTCGTCACTTAGGTGGCGTTATGATTTAGCATAAGCACGAACCATTTTTGGATTCCATGTGGAATGTGGATATATTATCGACAAGCAGATGTGGACTGCTATCCTGCATCCTCCCTTAACGATCAACATGTGTGTATCTTACCAACACAAAACAACAATAATGGACTGGAGTTGAAATTGATAGGTACATTTGTTTTTGTGTGAATTCTTGTTTTTTTTTTTTTTTTGGTTCCCTGTTATTTGTGCTGATATTTTTGTCTGGTTGCTATATCCAGAAAGCCTTTAGGATTGGCACAAAACTCACACACACACTTAAACAAATTTGGTATACCTGCGACCTGTGAGCTCACAGTCACGTGAGGCGAGTCTGTCCATGTCCCTTCAGCCCGCACCATGCTTGTCCTTTACTTTGCTTCGAAATTTTTTTATACAAATATGTATGAGTCTGTGGTATGGGTATTCCATAAAAATATACAATCTCGGTCAAGAAATGGATAAACAAAAATGCAGAAAGTGAAAACTAATTTCACTTTGCAATTAGGTACATTATGTATATATTGATCGTAATTAATTTTATAAAAATTGTTCAAAATAGAGGAAAACTATTTCGAGAAACTTTGCAATGAAAAAAAAATTGCTTTGAAATGAGGATTTTTGTAATAAAATATTTGAAACTTTCGTTGAAATTGGTCCAAACCGAGTGTTTAGATTGTACAGCGTTGTGCCAAATAGCTAGAGCGTGTAGGTTGGGTTGGGAGGGGGTCTATTCCCCTCCGTTTAGCCGGGAGGGGCAATTTTCTAAAAACATGACTTAAATTTGAAAAAAAATTATTAAAAAATAACGGTAGCTCTTACAACGCCATGCTTTATCTTTTTGTAAAGCCAAAAACTTGTTTTTTTATTGTAATTTTAAATGAAGTTTTTTTATTGAACCGTTTTCAAAATATTAATTTTCAAACTCAAAATTTGGAAAAAAAATTAAAAAAAAAATTATTTTAAAACAAATTTTTTTCAAAATTTTACGTAATTAAGTATTATTTTTGTACTCCAAATTCAATGCTCCTTTTAATTTTAAATCCATACACTGAAAACCGTATGGCTCTATGACTTTTTTTGCCAAACTATTCAAAAGTAACCGAACCTACTTCTTCACAAAAACACGAAAAAAAATGGCTAAATGATACCTTGTGCCATCCAGTATGGCTAGATTTTCTTGTTTTTGTGAAGAAGTAGGTTCGGTTATTTTTCAATATCTTGGCAACAAAAAGTCATAAAACCAAACGATTTTCAGTGTTAAAATTAAAATTCATTGAAGTATTGAATTCTGAGAACAAAAATAATACCTAATTACGTAAAATTTTGAAAAAAAAGTTTTAAAATTATTTTTTTAAATTTTTTCTTCCAAATTTTGAGTTTGAAAATTAATATTTTGAAAACGGTTCAATAAAAAAACTTCATTTAAAATTACAATAAAAAAAACAAGTTTTTGGCTGTACAAAAAGATATAGCATGGCATTGTAAGAGCTACCGTTATTTTTTAATAATTTTTTTTCAAATTTAAGTCATGTTTTTAGAAAATTGCCCCTCCCGGCTAAACGGAGGGGAATAGACCCCCCCCTCCTATACGATTTTTTTCTTGTCTCAACCCAACCTACACGCTCTAACTTATTGGCACAACGCTCGTGAATCACCCTGTATATAATCAGATATACATAGGTACCTACTATTGTACGTACCTTATCTGTCTATATGCTTAATTCACCCGAAAATATGAATCTAGGATACCTACTTATGTTATTATACCTATTATATGTTAAAAAAAAATTAAATCCTTCCGAATTTGTATAAAGTTCAAGTTTCAATTTCTACCCTTAAGCTTATGCTCTTATAGTGACTTAAGCACACATTGAATCGCAATCTACGCAAAATAAATAAACAACAAAAAATCATGACCTTAAACCAAATATGAACGAGTATCTAGGTACTATAGGTACAAAATATTTGCAAAAGTAATAAGAAAAATACCAACCCCTCGAAATCACATTCATTTTTTGTTTTGCTTTTTTCACAAGTCAATGGGTTCCACAAAAAAATATAAAAGATCTACAAAAATATAAAATCTTGATTTGGTGTACCTGGTGCCACCTAGTGACGTAGTAACGTAATGTTTCGTGATTCCTCTATGTATATAAACTCAATGATTGTATATATAAACGGGTTGGGTACACTTCGTTCCAAGATACTTCGATCCAAGACACTTCGTTCCGGATGGTTCGAGCCAAAGATAATTCGATCCAACACATCTCGAACCAGGGGTCAGGACACTTCGTTCCACGACACATCGATCCAATACACTTCGAACCGCATGATTCCACCCAAGCACATTTCGATCCAAGACACTACATTCCGGAAGTCAATTTCGTTCCAAGCAAATCGTACCGGAAGATAAAAAACACTCCGAAATTTAGTGGTTGCTGTTATTCGTTATTCGTTATTTTAAAAAGTGGTTCGTGAATTTGAGTTTTAAAAACAGATGTCGCGACCTGTTTGCTTTTGCAATAAAATCGTCTAAGATCCGTGTGCCTTTCGCTAATTGGGTGGAAAAAACATTTGTGCAAGGAATTTTTTTTGCAAAGGAGGAACCACGATTCCTTGTTGTTGTGTTTAGTTAATTGTGCACCCCATTTTGTAATACAATAGAAACATTGTAAGGTCTAACGAATAAATAATTATATTTGGGTTGAAAGGAGGAGAAGGTACAATTATTATTTGTTGTTGTCAAGTTTTCTAATAATTTAAAGCGCTTTAAGAGTAGGCAGTTAGATGAAGTGTGAGTAAGTGATGATTGAAATGTGGGTAGGTGGTGGGTGGTAGAGTAAAATTTAATTTTTATATTGATAGGCTCATATGTAAGTAGATACATATTTACCTACATAGGTATGTATGTACCTAGGTTATTTAAAGGTGCGTTTTATTTTTTATGTAATTTATGTAAAATTTTTTTTTTTTTTTCAAATTATTGCAAGTGCCGTAATGAATGCATTAAAATGTTCTTTTAACTATTTTTTTCAAAGTTTTGGAAAAAACTTTTTTTACCAATTTTTGTTTTCTTGGTTTTTTAGAAATGGCACTTTCTAGATCACGAATATGCATTTTTAAAGTCGCTAGGTCGCTTAGTTTAGCCGCAAATCGAGTTTGAAGGTGTCGACTTTGATAGCTCTAGCACGTCTAGTTTAGCCGCAAATCGCCTTTAAAGATAAAAGTCGATTTTTCATATAATGCGATACATCAATTGAAAGGTGGCGCTTCCTAGATTATGAATATGCATTTTTGAACTTGTTTTTTTATTGTAATTTTAAATGAAGTTATTTTATTGAACCGATTTCAAAATATTAATTTTCAAACTCAAAATTATGAAAAAAATTTAAAAAAAATAATTTTAAAACTAATTTTTTTCAAAATTTTACGTAATTAAGTATTATTTTTGTTCTCCAAATTCAATGCTCCTTTTAATTTTAAATCAAACACTGAAAACCGTATGGCTCTATGACTTTTTGTTGCCAAGCTATTCAAAAGTAACCGAACCTACTTCTTCACAAAAACACGAAAAAAAATGGCTAAATGATACCTTGTGCCATCCAGTATGGCTAGATTTTCTTGTTTTTGTGAAGAAGTAGGTTCGGTTATTTTTCAATATCTTGGCAACAAAAAGTCATAAAACCAAACGATTTTTAGTTTTAAATTTGAAATTCATTGAAGAATTGAATTCTGAGAACAAAAATAATACCTAATTATGTAAAATTTAAAAAAAAAAATTAGTTTTAAAATTATTTTTTTTTAATTTTTTTTTCCAAATTAATATTTTGAAAACGGTTCAATAAAAAAACTTCATTTAAAATAACAATAAAAAAAACAAGTTTTTGGCTTTACAAAAAGGCATTGTAAGAGCTACCGTTATTTTTTAATAATTTTTTTTCAAATTTAAGTCATGTTTTTAGAAAATTGCCCCTCCCGGCTAAACGGAGGGGAATAGACCCCCCTCCGATACGATTTTTTTCTTGTCTCAACTTAACCTACACGCTCTAGCTTTTTGGCACAACGCTCGTGAATCACCCTGTATACATATTTTGAGTTTGAAAATTTATGTTTTTTGAACTATTCGTTAAAACAAATTATTTTAAAAAAGAAATGAAAGAAGAAGTTTTTGGCTTTCCAAAAAGGTATAACACGGTGTTGCAAACGAAGCCGTTGATTTTAAATAATTTTTTTTACAAAATAAGACAATTTTTCAGAAAATTGCCCCTCCCGGCTAAACGGGGGGGAATAGACCCACCCCTCCCATACGATTTTTTTCTTGTCTCAACTCAACCTACACGCTCTAGCTTTTTGGCACAACGCTCGTGAATCACCCTGTATAATCAGATATAGGTACCTACACCTACATATTCAAAAAAAAAATATTGTATGTACCTTATCTGTCTATATGCTTAATTCACCCGAAAATATGAATCTAGGATACCTACTTATGTTATTATACATATGTTAAAAAAAAATTAAATCCTTCCGAATTTGTATAAAGTCCAAGTTTCAATTTCTACCCTTAAGCTTATGCTCTTATAGTGACTTAAGCACACATTGAATCGCAATCTACGCAAAATAAATAAACAACAAAAAATCATGACCTTAAACCAAATATGAACGAGTATCTGATACCAACAATTTGCAAAAGTAATACAAAAAATACCAACCCCTCGAAATCACATTCATTTTTTGTTTTGCTTTTTTCACAAGTCAATGGGTTCCACAAAAAAATATAAAAGATCTACAAAAATATAAAATCTTGATTTGGTGTACCTGGTGCCACCTAGTGACGTAGTAACGTAATGTTTAGTGATTCCTCTATGTATATAAACTCAATGATAGTAGGGTAGAGTAGCCTAATTGCGGCCCCCTCCAGTGGCCGGCCACCTATCAGAAAATTAATTGTAACTAGTGAATCCATATTATCTCTTCTGAGTGTTTGGTTTTAAATTGTTCTCTTAAACTTCTTTCTCATTCTTTCAAAATTGTGGTTACATCTGCTCAGTCGCTTTCGAGAAATTAAAACAATTTTGTAGCGATGTAGTCTGGGAAGGTTTTTTTGTGAATATAGTGTCAAAATCGTTAGTGGACTTGCTGTCGGAATTAGTGTCTAGAGGGCACATTTTGTGGGTAGGTGTTTTTTAGTATTGTTTTTCTTTAAAAATATATTATTTTTCATTAAAAACAGCCTTTTAATGTCAAAAAATGTTGTATTTACTCTTGATTTTAAGGGGGCCGGAAATAGGGCACGAAAATACACGTGGTTGCCTATTGTCGGCCGGCCCGGCCGGAGGTAGGCAACTCGATTTTTTTATTTTTTTTTTAAATGAGTATGTGAGATGATAAATAAACCTTCTCTGATCATCGTGTAGCAAAAAAAATCGTTAAAATTCAAAGATTTCCAGTGTCCGGCCCCCCCTTTTCAAAATGATTTCTTGGTGGCCGGATATAGGACACAAGCGTCCTAATTCCGGCCCCTTGTTTTATCTTAGGGTTGACACAAATGTTTATAAGGTTACCACTTTTTGATCATTAAATAGATATTTCAAAATTGTCTCAAACGGTTTAAAATGGCCCGGACAAATGAGAAGGCCCAATTTGAGAATAGGTACCAAGCATGTCATACCATATTAAGACATGGATTTAGAGCAAGCTTTGTTTAAAATCCGGCAAAACAAACTGCCAATCAGAGCAGCAGCAAGAAGGTTCAAGGTCCCAAGGACGACCCTTCAGGACCGAGTGCACAACAGAACCGCGGCTAACCTTGGGAAATTTGGTCCCTGATCTGAGCTGTGTGCAGAGGAAGACCAAAAAATAAAAAAACTGCCTTGTGAATCTGGCTAAATGTGGCTTTCCACAAACCTCTGAAAACCTTTTGAGAACGGTGCAATCTATTCACCAAGAAGAAGGGTCTTTTTAAAGACAACAAACCCGGGAAGAAATGGTACTACAGTTCCATGCGACGCCATGCCATCCCGATCTAAGCCTTCGAACCGCTGAAACTGTGTCCAAAGCACGCGCCCTAATAACAGAAGAAGGGATAAGGAAATGGTTTGGAGAGCTTAAGGAATTCCTAGCCGAAGAAGATACTTTAGACATTCTTGATTATTCCTCAAGAATTTTTAATGCAAATGAAACGAGATTCAGTATGGCTCTAAAAACTGGAAATGTCATTGCCCCAAAAGTAATCAAAAATTTATATGAAATCAAGGCAGCTTATGAAGAAGGAAATTTGATTGTGCTGATGACTTTCTCAACAGATTCAAGAACACTCCCTCCTATGGTTGTTTTGCCTTAAAAGAGATCTCCAAGTTGTCTGAAATCAGTGTAAAATAAGAAGCCTAACTGGGTTTTTGGCAAATCGGACAGTGGATGGATGCGGGAGAACGTTTTCTTCATTATGTGAAAGAAAGTCCATATATATTTGAGAAGTGTCTGAAAAATCCGAAACCTATACGCGACTCCGTACGACGATTTTTCAAGGGTCCGATCCGAAACCAGCAGTCGAAAAAAAACGGATGGCCACCGAAGTGGCAAAAAGAAAGCTTGCTCTACAAAAACCAAAGGAAATGAAATCTTTTAAAACCGCAGAAGTTCAAAAAAGAAAACTTAAAAGACAAAATAGAAGTGAAAAGCGAAAAAGAACTCAACAAAACGAAAAAAAGTTGTTCCAAAATGTCCATTGCTTGAAGATTTCCTTACTTACGGACGTACATAGAAGAAGAAAGGCTAAGGAATTTAAGAATTTAACAATGTCACGTTCCGTAACTGCTTTTATAGCATAGAAAGTCCATACAATTTTTCAAAGTGTGAGGTGAGGGTAGGCTGTTGGGTGGCTAGGTGTTGCTTAGGGGGAAGGTTTGGTGAGGCAAAAACTGTGAAAAATGGTGGGTGGTTTGTTGGTGTAAAAGTTGACAAAGGGGGGTTATTTGGGGAGTGGATTGGTGTGTGGGGGAGGGGTCGGTGCGTAGGGGGAGGTCAAAAGTGATGGGTGGTTAGTTGGTGATTGTAGGTTGGTGATTGGGGGGATACTTGCAACCTACACGTGAACTGTTTGGTCAACTGGTTATTAAGTAAAATTATCGTCCGTAAACCGACTTTAGAGACAACCAAATTTTTTTTAAATATTAAAGTAATTTTTTCTAATATTTTCAATAATAAAATCTTTGAAAAAAAATTATTACACAGTTAATGCCCTTTATTTACTGGATGGCCGAAGATGGGACACCCGCTGGCCGGAAATAGGAAACAAGGGGCCGGCCACTGGAAAAATTGACTTTTTTTATAAAAATCTAAATAAATATTTTTTTGGTAAAATTAGTTTTTTTTTCTTTCACCGATAAAAAATTTAATAAAGAATTATATATTTCAAGAATCATTCGAAAATATTAGTATTTGTGGCTACAGTGCTATATTTTATGAGGAAAAATCCTTAGGGGGCCGGCCACTAGCGACTCTACCCTACCTATAATCGCAAGTAAAAATTGATTTAAAAAAGTGAGATGCCAACTTCACGCCAGCATATCATTTCTCGAAAAATCATATATAAATATTTTTTTTGGGTGTAAGAGACCCTGTCTAGGAGTTCCTCATACCTAAAAAAAATAGTATTGTGAAATTCAGACAGAAAAAAAAAATAAAAACAAAAAATAAAATTTCCATAAAAAAAAATTACATGTATGTCCAAAGAGCTAGGTAACCCAAATTGTGATGGTAAATTTTATTTTTTTGATGTAAACGACTTGCCTTAATATGTTTTCAATAAAATCCTGAATTTTTTTTACTTCTAACACTATTCTAACGGAAGTTACGAATTTTTTTCTCTAATTTTTAAGGTGCTTTTTCACGACTTTTTTGTAAATGACCTTGGGATGCTGGCTTTTTTCAGGAGTTCCAACTCATTTATCGATTTCAACATATAGATATAATGTGTTTACAAAATAATCTGTGAAGTTCCTGTCTCTTACGCTTTTCTAACAAAAAATATGGTTTTTTTTATAATTTTTAGGGCGCTTTTTCACGACTTTTGGTAAATTACCTTGGAATGCTGGCTTTTTTTAAGAGTTCGAGCTCATTTATCGATTTCAACATATAGATATAATGTGTTTACAAAATAATCCGTGAAGTTCCCGTTTCTAACGCTTTTCTAACAAAAAATATGATTTTTTCTATAATTTTTACAGCGCTTTTTCACGACTTTTGGTAAATGACCTTGGGATGCTGGCTTTTTTTAGGAGTTCCAGCTCATTTATCGATTTCAACATATAGATATAATGGAGTGGCATCACTGGTGTTAAAGTGCATAGTCAAGTATTAACTAAGGTCTGTTAAAATAATTGTTTTATATTGTAAAAAAATAACTAATTTCACGAATAAAAGTGCAAACAACAAAAATAAACATTACGAAAAGATTTGATCGAAAGAAATTAACAGGAAAGTTTTGAAATAATCCTTTTATTTAAAATATATAAAATCACTTGAACTGTGAGAAAAGAAAATATATCTATTGTCATTATACATTCGTTTCTGCTCAGGGTTGCTCAACGATAGATTTATGTCTTATAAAAGGAGAATGGCTAGGCATAATTGAGGACTTTGAGACCTTTCCAGCTAGCTTCTCGTCGCACCTCCCCATTATTGTCTCATGCGTTTTTAATAACAGTTTTATGAGTCTTCAGTCTTCTTCAGACAATAATACCAAATTGAAATGGAACGACAGAAAAGCAAACACTTACAAAACAAAACTTAACCAAAAAATAGCCACTATGCCAAATGTTACATCGGTTACTGTAGAAAACGCAGTGAACCTGGTACTAACAGCGGTAAGACAATCGGCAAGTTTTAGTTCTCACAACCATAGTGAAACCTTCCAATCAAAGTGGTATGACGAAGAATGCAAATCTAGTAGAAAAAAATCCTTCGCTCTATTAAAACTTTTCCGGAAAACGAATAACCCAGGAGCAAAAACACTTTACTTACAGTCAAACCAAGAATATAAAAAGTTATGCAATCAAAAAAAAGCATCATATCTGAAAAACTCGGCCTTGAAACTTGTGGAATGTAGGGATTCAAAATCATTTTGGAAAACCGTACGCTATTTGAGTGGACAGCACAATACCATATCGTTCTCAATTGATGAAAACATTCTCGCAAACTATTTTGAAACTCTTCTCGTACCTGACCGCAACCTTAACACCATAAGTTTTGCTATTCCTAATGTGAATATTCCTGAACTGGATTCTTCGCTGACTATGTGGGAGCTAACAACAGCTTTGAAACAAATGAAAAATAACAAAGCATCTGGCTCCGATGGAATCCCAGTCGAATTTTATAAGCAAGCTACCCCTGAATTTCTAAAGTACATCTTAGATCTTTTAAATAGAATTTTCAGTGAAGAGGTGATTCCAGAAAATTTTCGGCTGTCTAGAATCTCAGCTGTTTTTAAAAAAGGGAACCGAGAACTGCCAGAGAACTATAGGGGCATTGCTGTGTTAAACGCTTTGAGAAAAGTGTTTACACAAATACTCTACGGAAGACTTTCTAGCTGGGTCGAGCAAAATAATCTGATCAGTTGTTACCAGGCCGGTTTTCGAGCCAACCTTTCAACTATTGATCAGATATTTGTACTCAGTACTTCGGCTAGACGTTTTATTGATAAAAAGAAATGTCTGTATGCTTTTTTTGTCGACCTGAAAGCAGCGTTTGACACAGTTAATAGAAGTTCGCTACTCTATAAACTTTCAGTCATCGGTCTATCGACCAAGTTTATAAAAATCTATGGGAAGATTCTTGAGAACATGTCTGCTCATGTTCAGAATGGTCTGAAAAAGTCAAGAGTTTTCAAATGTGATACAGGTGTCCCTCAAGGATGTGTTTTAAGTCCTCTTATATTTTCACTGTTTATCAACGACATAGAAAACTATATACCTGGGGGCATCCTCTTTGGAGATGTCACTATCAAAGTTCTCCTGTACGCAGACGATCTAGTGATTCTGTCAGATAATCCCCTAACATTACAGCTTCAGATCAATAAGCTAAAACAATACTGTGATTTGTGGGATCTTAAAATAAATACCACAAAATCAAAAATAATGGTATTCAGGTCACGAAATAGATCTATCGGCTATGCACGGAACTGGACTTTAGATGGTGAGATCATCGAAGTTGTTGATGAATTTAAGTATCTGGGATATATATTAACGTTTAACTTGAATCTCCACACCCATATCAAAACAAAAACTAGTGCTGCGAAAACAGCGCTAAATAGTATCTGGAGCCAGTTTTTCACCAATAATTCCGTAGATCCTATGTCAAAATTCAAAGTCTTTAACGCCACAGTGAATAGTTGTTTTTGCTATGGGAATGAAGTATATGGGTACGAACAGCTAGAAGAGATGGAAAACATACAAAGGTATTTTTTTAAACGAATTTTTAGGCTGCCTAACAACACTCCCAATTACGCCATTCACCTGGAGTCAGGCTTACCTCAAATATATCTAAAAAACTTAAAAGCTAATGCGGATTACATTGTGAAGGTAATGAAGCGATCTCACCAAAACCTACAGAAACGGATCCTTATGATTTGTTTTAGCTGCGGTTATAGTCCAATTAAAAACTGGTACGATCTTGCTGTAACGCATAACTTTGCAATGTCATTGACAGTAGACAACGTAGAAGAGTTGAAAAACTCACTTTACGAATGTATCTCTTGCATAGACGACACAATGTATAGACAATGTGTTATGCGAGGGACAGAATCAACTTCTAGGAATATATATAGGCAACTTAATTTCCAATTAGGTGAAAATAACTATTTTAGAGAAGAGTTCACAGTATTCGAAATGAGCCTGATTTTTAAGATTAGGACTGAAATGTCTGATTTGAACTATAAGCCACATAGAACAGATTTGAACCCAGTTTGTTCACTTTGCAACCTTGATCAGAACGAAGATGTCTTACATTTTTTAGCGCTTTGCCCAATTCTACAGGAAATCCGAAGACTTTACTTCCGTATTAGTTTTCTTTCTTTGGAAGAATGTATCCGAGTTCTAAATGGAGATTATGGCTGGAAATGTCTTATACGCTATGTCTCACATGCAAAACATTTTAGAAATGATTATTTGAATTTGTTTTGAGTTATAAGTTCTCTTTTGTTTTTTGTTAAAGCCAAACTAAAAGCTCGAAAAAAAAAATTAAAAAAAAATAAAATATATATGCAGTTCCTTCCCCTGTCTTTATGATATACATTATATCGATTACTCTTTGTTTTAGCTAAACTAAAAGCCCGATATCTTTTTTTTTACTTTCTTTTTTGTTTTGACTAAACTAAAAGTCACTTTTGTATAATCTGTTATTTGTTATATAATAATTGTAAAAGCTTACCTACATTTTCTTTTAAATTTGTATAACAAAATATTTTTTAAATTGTACTTATGGTTATGAAATACAAAAATAATTCTTTTTTGTTTCTTTCTTGTTTTTGACTAAATAAGTCACAGGATGTACTTAAATATTTATTCATTGTTTTTAAATAATATACTATATTTTTGTTCTTGTAATAATAACTAGCAAGATTATTTGTATCAACAATATTCTCTCTTTAACCTATTATTGCTTTAATATTTTGAATCTTTCCGGCAGACGGCTTATTGCCATGCTTTGTAAATCTTTAAAAAAAAAATTGTACTTTCTAAAAACCGAAAATAATAAAGAATCTATCTATCTATCTATCTATCTATATCTATTGTCATTAAAAATTGAAACAAAGAAAACTGTTTACATGTTTAAACGTCACGTAAGCGAAACTTCACCCGAAAAAACAATGTCAACATTACTGAAGAGGGACAAAAAAGACTCAGCCGACCTGGTTTCCTAGATGTCTATCAATGATTTGAAAAGTATTTTCGATGAGAAACAACAGCATCTTGCCACGAAATCGGGCGTTGAAGAGGTTCGCTTGGACATACTTTCGCTTAAGGAGGAAAATGAGGCTCTAAAAACTCATGTTCACGATCTTCAGTCAAAAGTGGAGTATCTGGAACAACAAATTATAAATATCCAAAAAACTAACCACGATAAAAATCTGATATTGTCGAAACATGCAACCAGCTGTCAGATGGAGTAAGCAATATCTCCCCAGAAGAAATTATGGAAATAAAAACAAGGTATCCAAAATTTAAAAACTTTATTGTGAAAGGAGGATGGGCAAATTGGTCCAACCCACCAACAGAAACAAGATATACGTCGTTGGAAAGGTCTTGTCGAGTACATCAATCTTTAGTATGGACATCCAGCTCTAAACAATGGGAGAGCTGAGATAATGGTCAAACTATGATGCATTTTTCAAAGTTAGCTATGGTTTGGTATCAATAACTTAAAGCAACAATATGTATGTCGTTGAAAAGGTGTGCACAAGACGACGATTTTTTGCTATGGGCACTCAGCTCTATGTCAAAAGGCATCTGACATAATGCACTTAACTGCAACTTACCGTTGTTTTGGTAATAATAACCAACAGATATAAAATATACGTCGTTGGAAAGGTGTTTTTGGGTACATCAAACTTTAGTATGTACTCGAGAAGACCTTTCCAACGATATGCATCTCATTTCTGTTGGTATGGAGGAAGGTCAGTACCAGGATGCACCCAAAAAAGACTGATTAACAATATTTTTTATCTCTGGTCTGATATGGATTACAACTTGATGCCAATATCGAAAAATATTGGACTTGAACAGATCTTTCCAATGCTATTTTGCTTTTGGTTGTTGATGGTAGAATAAGAAAATGCAACGGTGCAGTAGAAAAAGGGTAATTTTCAATGTCCATTATCTCAGCTCTCCCATTGTTTAGAGCTTGGTGCCCATATTAAAAAACCTTCCATTTGCAAAGACCTTTCCAACGACGTATGTCTTGTTTCTGTTGGTGGGTTGGACCAATTGTATTAAACAACGCACATAAACTTAAAAACAATAAAATATCCATCCAGAGAGATTATCCGCCAATAATTAGAAAACGAAGAGCACAGCTTTTAAACATCCGAAGGCTAATCAAACGCGATCGACGAAATTCGAAAGCAGTGGTGAAAGGCGAAAAGTTAATTGTCGATGGATTGGAATATACATGGGATGATACCAAAGGATTAAAACACGGCGCACAATCTGGATTTGTTAAATTAACCGAGATGTTGAATTTGCCTCAAGATTTCTTTTAAAGTTGTTTACCATTGACGACAGCAGGTGGTGGCGGATTTGAAAATGACATTGACAGAACTCTGACAGAAGGTATTGTGGATCCTGTGGATGGTTTTGGGGCATGCTCACATGCAACTCCGAGAGAATAGCACAGGGATGTAATAGATTGAAACATTATTCAAAAAACTAAAAAACAAAACACCAATATAAATAAAATAAATATAAATAGTTTCTTTAATGTCTGTATCGTTGCATATAATATTGGTGGATTAAACAATAAACTAATATTTTCTGATTTATTTAATGAATTGTGTAAGGCTGATATAATTCTGCTATCGGAGACACATCATGTAGTAAATGATAATTGCTTAAATTATGAAAAATATTTCCCAATGCATAAATGCTATTGGATTCCTGCACAAAAGACTGCAACCAGGGGCAGAGCAAGTGGAGGAATGTTGGCTGCTATCAATGAAAATAAAATTTATAATTCTGCAGTAAAAATCAATGAAGAAGTAATGATTATTGAACTAAAATTATATGACAAAAATTATTTTATCATCCCAGTTTACTTAAACTGCAGTAAGTGGCAAAGCGATTACGAGATACTGTATGATATGCTGCGTGAAACTAAAATTCAAGATGTAATGGTAATTGGTGGTTTTAATGCAAGAACAGCAGATAAAGAATCAGCTTTCAAGTTGGGAGATAGAAAACGAAGTTCGAAAGACCAAGTCATAAATACAGAAGGCAAACAAAATACTAGATTTTTGCAATGATTTTAAATGGAAGCGTTGACGGTGACTTAAATGGAGAATTAACGTTTATTGGTAAACAGGGATGCTCAACGATTTATCTTTGTCTTATCAGTGGAGACTGGATTTCCATTGTAAAAGAATTCAAGGTGGAAAAAATTGCCTATTCGGATCATCTTCCAATTGCCTTGCAACTATAGAACTTGCTTCAATTGCAAATGTAAAACTAAAAATATAACTCAGTTTAGGTCACACATTATCATTGACACCTCAAATCATAATCAAAAGATTCAATAAAAGCTCATTATTTAAGCTCTATAACAAAAGTAATTAAGGTTGGCAAGAAAAACTATTTGCTTGCTGGGTTGTTCATTTCGACCAAGATCGAGAACATTACAGCGCATTTGGTTTAGCAGGGCAATTTTGGTACAAATATGACAGCCAGTTCAAAAAACGTCAAACTGTTTCCACGAAAACAAAAATAACCCCCATTTAATAATATACACAGTTTGCAATTAATTCATTAAAAAAAAAAAAAAAAAAAAATAAGCCAGGTCATATCACGTCCACGTCGTTGGCTTTGGGTAACGCAATGTTTGGGAAGAACCATCTTTTTAACAGAGCGTGATTGGTAATTTTTATAAAATAAGTCTGTTTAAATTTAAAATCGCCCTAAATAGAAAAAAATCAAAAGAGATAGAAATGGGAATTTCACGGATTATTTTGTAAACACATTATATCTATATGTTGAAATCGATAAATGAGCTGGAACTCCTAAAAAAGCCAGCAACCCAAGGTAATTTACCAAAAATCGTGAAAAAGCGCTCTAAAAATTATAAAAAAAAATCATATTTTTTGTTAGAAAAGCGTTAGAAACGGAAACTTCAAGGATTATTTTGTAAACACGATATATCGGTATGTTGAAATCGATAAATGAGCTGGAACTCCTAAAAAAAGCCAGCATCCCAAGGTCATTTACCAAAAGTCGTGAAAAAGCGCTCTAAAAATTATAAAAAAAATCATATTTTTTGTTAGAAAAGCGTTAGAAACGGAAACTTAATGGATTATTTTGTAAACACATTATATCTTTATGTTGAAATCGATAAATGACCTGGAACTCCTAAAAAAGCCAGCATCCCAAGGTCATTTACCAAAAGTGAAAAAACGCCCTAAGAATTATAAAAAAATCATATTTTTTTTTTTAGAAACGGGAACTTCGCAGATTATTTTGTAAACACATTATATCTATATGTTAAAATCGATAAATGAGCTGGAACTCCTGAAAAAAGCCAACATCCCAAGGTCATTTATCAAAAAGTCGTCAAAAAGCACCTTAAAAATTAGAAAAAAAACTCGTAACTTCCGTTAGAATAGTGTTAGAAGTAAAAAAATTCAGGATTTTATTGGAAACATATTCAGGCAAGCAGTTTAAATCAAAAAAATAAAATTTACCATCACAATTCGGGTTACCTAGCTCTTTGGGCATACATGTAATTTTTTTTTTATGGAAATTTAATTTTTTGTTTTTATTTTTTTCTGTCTGAATTTCACAAAACTATTTTTTATTTATGTAAACACATTATATCTATATGTTGAAATCGATAAATGAGCTCGAACTCCTAAAAAAAGCCAGCATCCCAAGGTCATTTACCAAAATTCGTGAAAAAGCGCTCTAAAAATCATAAAAAAATCATATTTTTTGTTAGAAAAGCGTTAGAAACGGGAACTTAACGGATTATTTTGTAAACTTATTATATCTATATGTTGAAATCGATAAATGAGCTGGAACTCCTAAAAAAAGCCAGCATCCCAAGGTCATTTACCAAAAGTCGTGAAAAAGCGCTCTAAAAATTATAAAAAAAATCATATTTTTTGTTAGAAAAGCGTTAGAAACGGGAACTTCACGGATTATTTTGTAAACACATTATATCTATATGTTGAAATCGATAAATGAGCTGAAATTCTTAAAAAAAGCCAGTATCCCAAGGTCATGTACCAAAAGTCGTGAAAAAACGCTCTAAAAATTATAAAAAAAATCATATTTTTTGTTAGAAAAGCGTTAGAAACGGAAACTTTACGGATTATTTTGTAGACACATTATATCTATATGATGAAATCATTAAATGAGCTGGAATTCAAAAAAAAAAGCATCCCGAGGTCATTTACCAAAAGTCGTGAAAAAGCGCTCTAAAAATTATAAAAAAAAATCATATTTTTTGTTAGAAAAGCGTTAGAAACTGAAACTTCACGGATTATTTTGTAAACACATTATATCCATATGTTGAAATCGATAAATGAGCTGGAACTCCTAAAAAAGCCAGTATCCCAAGGTCATTTACCAAAAGTCGTGAAAAAGCGCTCTAAAAATTATAAAAAAAATCATATTTTTTCTAAGAAAAGCGTTAGAAACGGTAACTTCACGGATTATTTTGTAAACACATTATATCTATATGTTGAAATCGATAAATGAGCTCGAACTCCTAAAAAAAGCCAGCATCCCAAGGTCATTTACCAAAAGTCGTGAAAAAGCGCTCTAAAAATTATAAAAAAAATCATATTTTTTGTTAGAAAAGCGTTAGAAACGGGAACTTAACGGATTATTTTGTAAACTTATTATATCTATATGTTGAAATCGATACATGAGTTGGAACTCCTGAAAAAAGCCAGCATCCCAAGGTCATTTATCAAAAAGTCGTGAAAAAGCGCTCTAAAAATTATAATAAAAATCATATTTTTTGTTAGAAAAGCGTTAGAAACAGGAACTTTACGGAAACACATAATATTTATATGTTGAAATCGATAAATGAGCTGGAACTCCTACAAAAAAGCCAGCAGCCCAAGGTCATTTATCAAAAAGTCGTGAAAAAGCACCTTAAAAATTAGAAAAAAACTCGTAACTTCCCTTATAATAGTGTTAGAAGTAAAAAAAAATTCAGGATTTTATTGGAAACATATTCAGGCAAGCAGTTTTAATCAAAAAAAAAAAATTTACCATCACAATTTGGGTTACCTAGCTCTTTGGGCATGTACATGTAATTTTTTTTTATGGAAATTTAATTTTTTGTTTTTATTTTTTTTCTGTCTGAATTTCACAAAACAGGGTTTCTTACACCCGAAAAAAACATTTATATATGATTTTTCGAGAAATGATATGCTGGCGTGAAGTTGGCATCTCACTTTTTTAAATCAATTTTTGTCAGTGAAATCATGCAGAACTATTTTGGAAAACTATCATCGGGTGGCAATGGTACAGTGGATGTAGTGCTTGGTTGCTCAACCTGAGAGCTTGAAGTTCAAACCCAGCCTGGGGCAGCAATTTTTATTTATTTCCCAAGTTTCAACTGGATGCCACCCGTGGAATTTCCATGAGATAATTATCACCTAAAAATCTCAAACCACTGTACCACCTTTCTTTCCTATCTTTCTATTCCTTCTCTTTCCTCGCTCGCACATGTTAATTTATTATAAAGGTATTAATAACCCTTTGAGTGCGAGTGCATTATAAAAAAAAAAAAAAACTATAGAACTCATGTGCATGCGACCAGAACTCCAAAAAAAAGTTGAGATGCTTACATTTGTTATGCTAACTTCACGGACATTTCTTGTGCTCCATTCCTGGCTGTTTCGAAAAGAATTACCAATTGATTCAGATATCGTTTAAATGACTTTTACGTCAATACTTTTACCCTTGAACAATAGCCCTCGATTAAATCAATTTCCAATTACAGACTTTTTCTATCTCAAACCGATTGCTGACGTAAAACGTCCTGATTCGAACAGTAGCCCGATAGCATCGCATTGCCAAATAATTTCACAGAGAATGCATTCCCTCTTCAGTCCACCTTGAAATTTTCAGTGCAAAAAAGAAATCATACAATGGCTACAAAGTCGGTACTTCAAAGATGACATACGTTTAAGAAATTTGATAATTTTCCTAACAATTCGAAACTTGTTAATCTATTTCCGTTTTTAGATAATGAAGGTATTCTGAGCAAAATTTTGGAATCGGACGCTTCGTTCAACACAAACACATCATAACGAACCTCATAGTTTTCGACGAACATATTCCTTTCTGTCATCCAGTAGTAACAGCAGTAGTACGTAGCAATATCAAAGTTAATGCAGCTCACTAAGCAGTATGTACGAATACAATGTTTAGTTTGGAATTCAAACAAAAATCATGTGTGCCATCTCATTTCTTGTTGTTTTTCTGCGCAGTACCCTTTGAAATCAAGTCGACTTGTACTTCAGCTAGCTAGCCGTGCAATACGAATCATGAATATGTTATGTGCTCAGGCAGTTATGCACGCTCATCGAGCTGGATGGAGAGACTATGCAAGGCCCATGAGTTTAAACAATTTGTTTGGTTATCAAAAGAATGAAGATTTATTTACCTGAAAATCAAACCCAAACTTACTAGAATTTTTATCTTTCTACTATTTTATCTTTCTTTTAGAAGTCCAATAAAAAGAAAATATAAATATTCAGTGTTTATAAAATCTGCGATGGCATGTCATGCCGTTGTCGTTACTTACTAAAATTCAAACATGTCAATAGTTGGAGAAACTAATGCTGGAGACATTATCTTCTGTAATAAAGCAGTAAATACATTTCTGTTCAGAAGGTATTCTAAGAGTTAACACTCCAAATTTAAGTGGACACTCAAATTACAGAAAAAACAGTAAAATATATATTCGCAAATGAGCGGTATATTTATATTTTTTAAATAATTTATAAGTCTTAACTATGTGCGAATGTTCTTGTAGTTATTCAGCTGTTTCGAAAGAAAGAAAATATAATTTTTGTTTGAGATAAGCTAAAAAAAATATTTCAATTTCATAGTTAAATTTATTTTGTTCTGCGTTTTTTCAAATATTTTTTTACTATAATTATTAATATTATTGTTGTTGTTTTTTATAAGATTTTTGCTTATGAATATAATAAAGACATTTTTTGCTCAATATATATTTTTGATGAACCTTACTTACAACTGTGTTACATAACATCAATTAAGAGAGTGAAACTTAAAATGGCAATTACGTGCGTTTAAAAAAGTATTTTGTATTTTCATTTTTATATTCCTTTTTTTGGAATTGAGATATTTTGAATTATATTGAGAGTTAATTTTATAATTAAGATGCAAACATATTTTTAAAAATTGAGATACTTATTAAAACTTCGAGATAATTTAAGAAGAATTTTCACATATGATATAACTATACCTCCACGACTTCGTTAAATTTTAAAATATTCTTAATAATAGAACGCTTAGATTTTCATGTCTCACTTCATTCATTCAGTTTATGAATAATTGTCTTACATAGAAAAATATTAACAGTAAGATCATATTACTGTAATGTAATATTTATATTGTTTTTGGTCTTTTTTAGTGGTCATTTGCGAAGCCAGACCCAAGGGTTTATTTGGAATAAGTCGGACTGAACACTAAAATAATAAAAACAGATTTAACCTAAGCATGTTCCAATTCCAACAGACAAAAACATTTTTAGAGTTTATTTAATTTATGTCTTAGGGATCAAAGCTACTTTAATCCGCCAGTGAAGTGAATAACGGGCCCATATGAACAACATTGAAACCCGGTCTCACAGACAGGTGGGTAATGACTGGCGGGTTAACGAATCAACAAGTAGTATAATGGAAAGTAGGCCATAAAAGTCCACTATAAATTGCATACTTGAGCTCGTTTGTTTCAGTAATGTTTGTGTATTAGGAATCATGATTGTTTGAATAAAGTAATAGACCAACTGAAATAAGAATGATAAAATCAAGCAAAGGTAAGCGGTGTGTACAAGGGCAGGGCCAGATTTAATGGAGGGCATCCGGGGAATGTGCACCGGGGCCTCTACAAATGAGTGGCCATGCCAATAATCTTTCTTCCACGATTTGCGAAGTACCTACTGATCAGTTATTGGTAATAAAGTAGGTACCAACTGAAATAATATCCAGAATAAAAAATCCAAACGATACCGAATTCTCTTTGAGTAATTAGCGAAGAAAAAATGCGGACAGTTTTACGTTTTAAAAAAGCTTAGCGACACTCGTTTCGTTGGTCTTGTCGAGCTTAAGCTACGAAGTTCATTGTCGACGGCTATTTGGAAATCTAAGAGGCTCTCACCAGTATAAATACCTCCTGATTAGGAGCAAAAAGATATCGTGAGGAATGAAGCATCGCACCTTCTATAAATGACAAGCCGCCTCAAAAGCGCTTTATTTGCAATCTTTTGATACAATATCTTGGAGCGATGATATTTCAGTATCCAAAAATAATTCTTAAATCTGCATTGATCAATACCTACGTACAAAAACGCACGAGGACAAGAAACGCAAGGTGAAATCCGCTCGATTATATGAAAACGCCACGCTAATCTGTCACCACCAATGATCGTCGATCAAAGCTATGTGTTTCTCTGACTGAAAGATTGCATGCGTATGAAGCTGCATGTTCGAAATTTTGGATTGTACAAAAATGATTTAGAACCTAGTCTTGGTAATAAGTTGGTTCAATTCGTATCATTGATCGACGTGTACTTACAAAAAGGAATATTGAAAAGACCAATCTCTGGAGCTATTTTTTACGGAATTCTCGAAGACCAAAATTTTAAAGCTACATTAGCAAACCTCGAAATTGCATTCAGAAAGTAGGTGTTTGGTTTTGGTGTTATCGAATTGCACTGGGAGAGCGCTGATTTTCAAAAATATAAATTATAAAAAAATAGGCTGCGAATCACGAGGAACAAAGCCGTCAATTGAAACTCTGTTCCTAAGCATTAAAAGTAATTTACTTCGGGAACGGGAACTATATTTCAACAAAATCATCAATATCAGTTAATAAAGCTCGGAAGGTTCCGTTCGTTAACTCTTAAATATGATTTCAAATAATGCTCGTTTTTGATTAGGTAGATTTATGAGTAGGTACTTCGTTTCAAAATAAATTATTTATTGACAAACTCGATTAAAATAAAATGCACGACTGGATCGCACGAACTTATGTTATTAATCGGTTTGTATTTTGAATAACAAAAAAATATATATTATATAAACATTTTTTAATTTTTCTTAAATGTTTAAGAGTTTTCTTGGAAAAACTAAGTATGCAATAATATTTCATTGTCTAAAAAAAAAATATTGAAAATCGTTCCACCAGAAAGGTTATTTGTAGAAAACTTTTCGAAAACATATTTAAAATTTGTTCGAGTATTAAAATATTATGGTAAATTGTAGTTTGCATCTGGAAAAATAATGTTAAGAAATTCAATAAACAAATTAAGAAAAAAAAATATGACAAAAAAAAAAGTTTTTGCGGATTTTGAAATGCCATATCAATAGGGTTATAAATAACTTCCTGTGTCCAAAATGTTATTAAAATAGAATGTACAGTTAACGAGAAAACTTGATATTAAAATACCGGTTCTATGAAAGGTATACCGTTATAAGACAAATTCCGAAAAATATTTTCTAGCTTTATCTTTGTTTCCAAAAAAATAGCATTCTGAAAGTTTAATCAAAATCGTTGAAGCCGTTTTCGATAAAATCAATTTTATTCTTTATGATCGTATGGCAGGTACATACCGCTATTTTCGGACCAAAAGCGAAAATTAAAACCACTTCATTCTCTCAAATATGCAATGAGGCTAATGGGCACTAGTACTTGTTGGTGTTATCGAGAACTAAATGATGAGACGTTTAAAAAAAAAACAAAATGAGCATAATGGGCGTCAGCAAAACTGACTTATACACTAAGCGTGAGCCCGAAGAACAATTGGAGTATATTTTATATTACCCTTAGGACATGAAATGATAAATTTCACTCAGGCTGTGGATGTATGGGACGAATATAATACTATAATAAATACATATAAACCAAAAAATACTTGAGCAGATGGAAAAGCTCGGGGATGACTAGAGCTATAAGAATATGTCCTGCGTCACTTTTGGAGCTCATATTGTAATTTAATCCATAAAATTTTATGACACAAAGTGCTGGAACGATCAGGACATTTGGCAAATAGAATGGCTAAGCAAACAAGCCTTATGGTGTTTTCAACGACAGTTTTAGAATTCCTCTAGATTTCCGAATTTTTCTTGCTGCATGAAAAAAGATTTATTTTGTTATTGTGTGTGTGCCATTAACAGCTGGTTTATAGTATTATAAACGAAATGATCAACCATTTCTTCTCTGAATTATATGCAACAATAAAAAAAAATGTTTGGCACAACAGCTCCAAGAGGGGCCGGGGCCTGTTCTTTACACTCTCAACTATTCCTGTGTGAGCGATATTCTGCAGGAATGGAGGATTAGTCACTTCCTCGCAAGAGGCAGTACCCCGAAAAAGATCATTTTAGGTGGAGTCGTCAGGGATCGATCCCAGAACCTTCGGCGTGGCAGTCCGACACACTAACTACTACACAACACTAACCACTATATGCAACAATATCTTTCATGAATATATCGTTTGTCTTTAAAAAAATTTCATAATCGGGTGATAATGGAATGTAATTATTAGTGGGTGCTCCATTTTTAAAGAAATTCTAAAATATTATTTTGCTAATAAAACGACAAAACGACAATAAGGAAAACTAATTTTTAACTGCCATTTTTAGGAATGTCATTTTTGTAAGTGTGTGTGACAGTATATGCAAATCTCGATCTGAATATAGAGATACTCAAAAATTGATCTAGATCAAATCTTTATTGCTTTCTTGGCTTCATGGAAAACGAAAAGTGCTCGAGATCAAATCGAGAGTGATTTTTTGGTTGCCGGAATTCAATATTAGAAAAAGATATTCCCGCCCCAAATTAATACCCTCCCTAAATACCATGTGAAGAAAACATTTCAAAAGAAACAGAACATCAGCCAGAAAAAAATGATGAACTAAACCCCCAAAATCAACAATGAAAGAAGTCCTCAAAAATTATTTAACTAACTTGAAGTATTACAAAGAAATAAACACATAAATTAAAATTTTTTGTAGTTTTGACCAATTCGAGAACATGGATACTACTGAAAAAAGTTTTTTGTACTTTATGTATGGAGAGAGCACTGTTATATTTTAAGCAATAACCGCAACGGGGGGAAATGAGGGAGGTGGTCGGGGTCGGCCCTTGGCTGACCCCCACCCTCATTACCCACCTCTGCTTAAAACATTGATATGGTCTCTCGGGTGCCACGGGCCGCGGCCGACCCCCCATCCTCATTTCCGGCATCTGCGGATATTATTTCTGAAATAAAAACCTTAAGTAATATTGAAAGGTGCGGATTTTTTTAACGTCTGATAATGGCCATATTTCATAACTATTTGGGAACTTATTTCATCATTGATTTTGGGGAGATATTTCACAATTGAATTCTACCCCAATTTGGGAGGTTATTTCATCTTGATTTTATGGCTTATTTTATTGGGGCGTTATTTCGTAAGCCTCATTTTACACTACAATTTAAAAAGACAACCAAACTTCCGAGGGCTAGCATTAAGATTCTGAGACAATGTGAACACACCGCACCACACCACATATAAGATAGATGTGGTGCATTAATGCACAAAATGTTCAACTACCATTATAGAAGTGCACGTAACCTTCCTTTGCGAAATACATCAAATACATATATATATATGCTTAAAGTCGTTACAAAAGACCTTAAAGTTCATATATGTACTCTGCAGTGTAATGAATATTTTTGTTTGAATTATATGAAATATTATACACTACACTTTTAAAACAAAATAGGGCCCACAGGGCTTTTAATTTAAAACGAATGGTATTTTTTCCAGGGAATATGTTTGAGCTAAGAATGAAGAAATTGAGTTAACACGAGTCGAACACGTACGCTTGATAATGGAAGTACTCCCGAAACGCGTCTTGATTTAATTATGTAAAAATTAAAAATTATTATTGGATGAGCCCTTTATTTTGTTGTGAGTAGTATATTTTAAATAAAGATATATACCTACATATATTATATTCACGAATATACATTTGATAAGCTGTAATTTAAATTTTACAAAAGTTTAGAAAAGTGCCTGGAGTTTAAAGTATTACGTATAGATAATATAACTATTTATTTATTTATTTTTGATAAGTAAAGTTTTTATAAATGACGACTCCCATCTTATAATAATAGTAAGATAAAGTATGCAGTTTTGAAATGCCTTTTGAATGGTGATTTTGCTTTTCTTCAAAATTATTAAATGCAGTCATTTACATAGGATGAGCTATTATAGCCCTTCTATTCCGGTTATTATTTTTAAGATTTGTTGTGGTTATAGATTAGAGACTATTTGCATTTAAGTGTCTTAATTCAAAGAAAACGAAAACTTCGTCAGTGCTTTATGTATACAACATACTTCCTAGTCTTGTGCGCGACTCATACATTTAACAGGAGTTTTTAGCTTGTTAAGTCTCTGATTCAGTAATCATGAAATTTCAAAGTTTTTTGCGTATGCCATTTGCATCAGGATTTGCTGTATCATCGCGAACAGCGATCTTTCGCACGTTTGACGTTACTCATTTGGTTACAACCCGTATACAAGATGCCTCTTAAGGGCACACACACTTCCTAAATGCTAGGTATGGAATTGTGGCTGGAACAAACACACAGAACTATAAGATAGGGTTAAGACTGACTGTGAAATATAATAATAAAATTAAGAGGAACATTACGGAGGTTTAAAAATTTAAGCGACTTATCGTGTACCTTTTTAAATCAAAGTTGACAAAATAAAAAATATGTACTTTCATCATTTAAAAAAATATTTTCCAAAGAACTGCCCAGCACACTGATGAATGAATTTCTTGTGAGTATATTAAAAAAAAATAATTAGCTGCTCACGGTTTATACATATCGAGGCATAAAGTTCTATTTTTATTGACAGATAATTAATTAACATTTACAACCCTGTGAACATACCATAGATCCAACTTTTTTTTTTTAATATTTATAATTAAAGATTTCATAAACTACGTTTTTTTTTTTAGTTTTATGATCATAAAAAATTCATGTTATTTTTCGTTAAGTTAAACACTTATATGTTTTTTTCAGTTAAGTTTGAAATATTTATTTTAAGCAAAAATATTTTGAAATATCTATATTAATGAAAAGTTTTAGACACTTTACTTTGGTTTAATGTTATACTTTGTAATAGTTTATTTTAATTGCTAACAAATAATTTAAATACTTGCTTTATATTTTATTAGTTTGTAAAACATATATTCATATTTTCAAAGTTTTATAGATTTTTTTAAACTTTTATTGAAACAACCTGTACCAATAGCAAGGAAATTAATAAGAAACTCATAACAAGAACAAATTTATTTGTTGGTGAAAAGATTGTATTAAGTACCTAATACATACATCGTACATCTTTTTAATTTTCAATGTACATATATTTCATTACGTGTTAATTCATTATTATTTACATTGACAGCCAATGTTTTTTTTTTTTTTTTGTAAACAATTTTATATTCAAAATTGAAATATATAGGTATGTTGTAGGAAGGTTGATCTGATGTTTTTTTTTTTGCATTTTTATTTAATTATTATTTTAACATTCAAGAGAAATGGTACTTTGACATCTTTTATTTGTGTCTTTGTTTTTAAGTGTAAAATGAAAAACAATATGTAAGAGATAAATATTTTCTTAATATATTTTAGTGACTTTTTCATTAAGCGTCCAAGGTAGTTGTTAGTAAATTTTTATATGAATTAATTTTATACCTAAAAAATTATTCTCAGTATTTTTTCAAACAATAAATTTAATCATTTTGAAAAATAAAAGCAATAGGGTTTTTATGTAAGAATTATTAAATGTGTTTCGTTTTTTTGTATGCAATGTACTATATTTATATAATAAGTTTAATAGAAATAGACACTGCGAGTGTTTTTTTATTGATAGCTTGAGTGATTTCTTTTTAATTTTCCTTAATGACAATGAAAGATACAATTTAATGAGTAATAGGGAACCATTAAAAATGTGACGTTTATATTCTGAGTAAAAGCTTAAAAATAAACAATTTTCTATTAAAATTTATTTTTTTTTGTTATAAACAGAATTCTTCTTCGATTTTGTTTCCTAAGCTTTAATTTGTTAGTACACAAAAAAAAAAATTCAAATACAACGAGTTACCTTAGACTGAAGGTGGCTTAAAACATTTTATTTCTGTTGATTGATAAAATCGAATGTAGTTGCACCGCTAATCTTTCCAGATGCACTCCTATGAAAATGGACGTTTTGCCATTTACTGTCACGTTTATGCCACACGCGAGTCTCTTCAGACTGATGTGTATGTGCATGGCCTTGCCTAGATAGTAAAGAACAACAAAATAATTAAATAAATAGAGACATTTTAGTGCATTTATATAAAATAATAAGATGAAACCAATATGCAACATATCTAGCAATGATAAAAATAATTATTAATACTTAGTTAATAACTTATCTTTTTGGCTTTGCTCAGTTTTATACTTGCGATCATAGGTACTATAAGACAACTTATTTATTCGAAGTAAAAAAGGTTAACAGTCAAAAGTTGTTCTTTGTTCATAATAACAGTATTTTAAGGACGTCCTATACAGAGGTGTTTTTTTTTTTTTTTTTGAAACTAACGTTAACGAAAAACTATTTTTTCTCAAAAGTGGCTCCTACGATTTCTATACTGAATGGCATTTTATTATAACATTATATCTTTTGGGATGCGTTTTTTCGAAATGATCTCATAGCAGTAATTACCATAGAGCGTTTTTTCCAAATTAGATTTGTTGTGTTGAACTTTTAAATACGGACAAACCAAATGATATTGTTTCAAATATTAAAAACTCGTAGATATTTTAAGTTAAGAAAAAATTCAATGTTATTTTAAATTTGATGATATTTTAAAAACTGTGCAGTAATTAATTCAATTTTCTTTTCCTGATAAGAACTTCAAAGTTTTTGAATTCGATTTGTGAAAAAAACAGGCTGAACCATTTTAAAAATATATTTCTGAAGCTACAAAAGAATGAAAGAAATCAGATTGTTCACTTAATTTTTTTTTTAAATCTTTTTACTAGTGCTTTTTTGGTGGTTAATAAAATTGCATCTTTCCTTTTCGTATTGGTTTCTTGCAGAAATAAAATCGAGATTTTGGGGAAAGAACGATTACTGAGGCGCCAAGATTTAATAACGGTTTTATGTAGAGGGGTCAAATACAAGTATTTTTTTACTATAGGAGTGGGGGTCTACCTCACCCCGTTTAGGAGGTAGGGGCGATTTCTTGAATGGAAAAATAAATATTAAAAAAAAAAACCGGCAACACCTATAATACATTACTGTAATTGTAAAAGCTAGAAATCTGTTCTTTAATCCTACATTTAAATTAAATTATTCAAACTCGAAATTTTGATAAAAAACCGTAAAAAAATATCTTTAAACCAGTTTTGTTCAAAATTGTGAAATGGAAAATAAAATTTTCTTTCTGTGATCAATGCTCAAATAAATTCTTAATCGAACGCAAAAAACCAAAAGCTTCTACGTTTTCATGTGAAAATTACTGAAAATATTTTTTTATGAAATTTTAGCTTTTTATCATTTATTGTGATTTCATTAGAGGATTAATGTTGATCATAGGTTTATCATTGAAAGTAAAGTACAGCAATTCAGTTAGCGTTACCCAGAATGCACCACGAGGAGTAAGAATTGCATTTCACGTCCTAGTCAGTCAGTTTGTGAGTTAAAAAAATCAAGTCAATTTACAATTTACATGATGTATTAAAAGGGTATGTCAGTCTCGTCAATGAAGTTGTTAAAAATCTAGTACACGGCACCAGTATAAGTCTACTATATGTATGTCAATCTGTCAATGTTGACTTTTTATCTCTTTCTTTTTTCATTCTTTAAAAACCATACTGCTTGAACTTAAAACGTCTTATTAAAATCAAAGAAAATAAAAGTAATCATCTCTTATTATTAAATATAAAACATTTTTGGTCCTATCGAAACCGGATTTACTTTTCCGCAAAATGTAATTGAAATACAGTCCATAACAATGTCCAACGCAATACAGTTGACATCCATTTTGGAGAAACAGTATGAACTCTTCCACATTATCAAAGGAACGATTGAGAAACTAGGATCCACAGCTAGCAAACAAAGAATAGAATCTCGTAGAGCTGCGCTAAGTGAAAATTAGAATTCTTTTAAGAAAACCACCAATCTATCACATCACTTAAAGCAGCACTTAAGTCTGATGCACGACAAAAATATGAGGAAGAAGACTACTTTAAAACCAAAATGTATCGTAGCTGTGAACAAAATTATTTGGATTCCATGAAACATAAATGACAACTGTGCATGATAAATTAACCGAAAATTTGAAACAAGATGTTAATTTCCTTTCGGCTACATCTGCAAATCCTTCGTCGACTTCACAAAACCACCAATTACCGAAGTTGCCACTGCCAGTATTCAATGGCGAATTCTCTGAATGTCCCTCATTTAAAGATTCATTTATGGTAATAATTGGAGCTGACTTGTCGCTCGCGTTCGTCACAAAACTCCAATGTTTAAAAGTGTGTCTCGTAGGCAAGGCAGCTTCACGACTCCATGGCGTTTCAGTTACCGGACCGCATCAAACTTCCAAATCGCTTGGGACGACATGATCTCCTATTATGATAATAAGAGACTACATGTTGACTCAGTAGATCAATCTATTATATCTGCCAAGACCGTTGACGAGGAATCTTCTTCCAAACTGTAGAACTTGTACAACGAAATCAACAAATCTTTGGGATGCCTGGAAGGTCTAGGTTGGGATGTGAAATAATCGAATGATGTTCTTACCCACATTTTTTCCCGCAAGTTGGATAGCACATCGGTTAAAGAATGGGAGAAATCATTAGGATCGTCAACTGAACCACCAACCCGGGCAGCATTCAAAGCCTTTATTCTTACTCGTATACGCTCACTTCAGGCTTTTGAACGAGCGACTTCAGACCAATGTACTACCAAATACCAATCGTCCAACTACAAACAGCAATCAAAGGCAAACCGGCATCATGTTTCCACACAACACACAAAACAGGTTTGTTCCCTTTGTAATGGTGACCACTATATCTCATCTTGTTCAGTTTTTCTATCGAAAACACCAGTGAATCGTGTTGAGCTTTTAAAACAATTGCGGCTTTGCTTCAATTGCCTCGGTCCCCATCAAATAAATTCATGCTTTTCAAAATGGAGATGTCAACAATGTAGAAGCCGTCATCATACAACCATTCAATAACCATCAAACACATTCCCAGATCCAGTTATATCGTCTAATCAAAACTCACATACCAACAATCGTTTTTCAGCTTTATCTAATGTTACTTGCATCAATCAAAATCTAAAATCAACAACGCTTCTTGCAACTTCCTTGGTAAGAGTTATGTCTCTCCATAGGGAGTCATATTTTGTCCGTGCTTTTCTTGACCACGACTCGGAAATTTATCTTATATCTTAATGATGTTATTTTTATTTTTATTCACCAACTTTTAACGGGATTTTTAGACGCACCCGATCTTCTTTCATGTGTAGGTTTTAACTATCGCGGAGGGGCTCATCATCTTCGTAATTAAGAGCTATTATATTATCCCCAACACCGTACTAATTATGGCATGAATGAACCTCTTACCCGCATGTGCAAGCTTTTTAACTCAAATAAATAATAAAAGTATTGTTGATTTTAATATTAGTAAAACTTGCCTAAAAAAACATTAAAAACCAGTGCACCACGCTCATAGTTTATGTTTAGTATGTTCTCAATGTTTTTGTATATGTATTTGCTTATTTATCTTTTTATTTTTTGTGCTTGTGTTATGCTATTTATATATTTTGCTTACTAACAACTAACACCTGCACTAAATGATGTAGCCAGTGAGCACATAATATGTGTTGGCTAATCTCTGATTGTAAGTTAGATATAAGCTGTTTACTCTCGAGAACTGATAGTGCAAAAAAAAAAAAAAAAAAAACATATCGGAATACCTCATCCACCTTCTCCAACTTCCTCTATCTTATTCATCTTTATCTATTGTTGTCATCGGAGGTGATTCCTCTTCATCACATCAATCTAAAGGTTTGACGAAAATCAATCTTGAATCTTGCGTAAGTAACTTTAGCTGCACCTTCAACGTCTATGTGCTATCAAAACTAACCAACCTTTTACCATCACCTGTCATCAATTATACGGAGTGGCCACACTTGCAAAATATTAAAATATCCAAAGTACACGATCCTGGAAGTGTGGACCTCATTCTCGGAGTAGAAGTGTATGGGCAAGTACTTCAAAATGGACTTCTCAAAGGCCCCGATGGAGCACCCATTGCTCAGTGCACATCATTGGGTTGCATTATTTCAGGGCTCTCATCATCTTCTGCATCGATTTGTGCATCGAACGCTAGAGTAGCAAAATTATTTCACTGTCACGCAGATGATCATCTTCATGAACTAGTGAAAAAAAAATTAGCCGTCACGGGACGCCCGGCAGATGTGAAACATCCAAGTTTACATTATAATTCATAATTTTGAAAAACCATCAAACAAATATGGAGTGAAATAATTTTTAATAATTTAGTGTTTCGTTAATTAAATCAATATATTTGTCTTATCATTTTATTATAATATCAATTATTACAGATTATAAGAATTCATTTATAAGCACATAGGAACAAAATTTTCCTCAACCCACCCATCAGATACCGCCATACTCCCAACCCACCTACAACTAGCAACCAACCACCCACCATTTTTTATAAGTTTCTCATCACCGAATACCTACCACCAGTAACCACCCAATCCACCTGCAACCACCAACCCACCACCTTCCATTTTTGTCGATTCCCTCCCCAGAGTAAGTCCCCCTTTTACCCAGTCCATTTACCCAGCCCATTTACAACCACCAACCAAGCATCCACTATTTTTGACAATTTTTTCCTCACCCCGCCCCCCCACACCTAATCCCCCCAAGCAGTAACCACCCACCCCACCTACAACCAACCACCTACCATTTTTGTCAATATTTCCCCCCTACCAACCCCCACTCCACCACCAACACAACCTTCAACCACCAATTAACCACCAGCCATTTTTAACAATTTTTTTCTGATTGGTGAAAAGAATGAAAAACGTAATTCCCACCGACTCCACCTAGAACCAACAGCCAACCACCCACCATTTTTGTCAATTCCCTCCGACCCCAAACCAAAACCCCACCAGTAACCACCCACCCCACCTACAACCACACACCCCACCTACAACCACCCACCCACCATTTTCGTCATTTTTTTCTTCACCAACTTCCCCGCGCCCACCATATTTGACAATCTTTTCCTCATCCCCCCACACCAAATCACCCGCACCCGTAACTTCCCATTCCACCTACAACCGCCAACCAACCACCATCCAAATCCTCCTAACAGTAACGACCCACCCCACCCCAAAACAAATCCCACACCTGTCTCGTCATTTTTTTCTTCACCAACTTCCCCACATACCACCCCCACATCAACCACCCACCAGTACCACCCACCAGTACCACCCACCCAACCTACCACCACCCACATACCATTTTAGTCAATTTTTCCCTTTAACCAACTATCTACCATTTTTTAAAATTCTTTCTACAACCCTCACCAGCCATCCAGCCCACCTACATCCTACAACCACCAACCGACCATCCACAATTTTTCACCCCCCCCCCCCCCCTAACCCTACTCCACTATCACCCTACCCCCTCCACCACTACCGCCCCAGCATCACCAGCGACCACCCAACCTACAACCACCCAACACTTTCCACCCTCACATCAACCACCCACCAGTACCACCCACCCCACCTACCACCACCCACATACCATTTTAGTCAATTTTTCCCTTTAACCAACTATCTACCATTTTTTAAAATTCTTTCTACAACCCTCACCAACCATCCAGCCCACCTACATCCTACAACCACCAACCGACCATCCACAATTTTTCACCCCCCCCCCCCCCACCATAACCCTACTCCACTATCACCCTACCCCCTCCACCACCAGTGGCGATTCCTGGTCTCCAATATTAGGTTGGCTACACCAAGGATCCAAAAGTAAAGCAAAAAGAAGCAAATTTACGTTTAAAAACGAATTTTTAATTTTTTTCATTTGTATGAAAAACTTTTATACTTTTTTTTTCTCAAAAACAGCTCCATAGATTTTCATAAATTTATTCTAATCAATTCAAATTCATCCAAGATATAAAATGGCGTACTTTTTTCAGCTCAAATTACTTAAAATATTTATTTAAGAATTTTGAAAAATTTATTTTTATCAAAATCTCAATCCCCTTGAGCCTAGACCACTGTCACACATTAGAGCAAGTTGGGGCTACCCAGTCGTGCATTTTATTTCTAATTTGCTCAAAAAAGGCTTGAACGATTTTTATTTAACTTTGTTACATAGAAAAAAAAACTTCATTTTGTTAGTTTTCGGCTACAAATGATATTAACAGAAAACAGGTTCAAAGGTTTTATTAAAGTGGACAACCACATTAACGAAATAGTTCGCACTTCCTAAAGTATATATCTTTCATAGCACCCACAAGATCGCACCTATGTTTTAAGGAGTAACGGTTGCTTAATTGTAGCTAGCACATATCGAACCTTTGAGTTTTAGAAAAAAAATTTAAAAATGGTTTAAACAATTTGTATGTACTGTGTGGGCGGGATCACGACGAAGTTATACAGAGTGTCAGAATTAAGAAAGGACAACATCTATAAAAAAAAATATAGAAAGATAAAATCTACAAAAGATGGAGTCTAGAATCTAGAAAAAAAGTATTCTAGATTTTTTTTTTTAATTTAGAGGGATTCAAAATCTAGTATTAATATTAATAATTCTAGATTTTGTCCATTCTAGATTTTGGATTTTCGAGATTAAGTATTCAGATTTTCGGTTTTCTGGATTTTCGTAATTCTAAGTATTTTTTACTTGCAATTATAGGTACCTACTATAAGGCAAGTTATGCATTCGTAAGAAAAAAAAAAATTCTAACAATCAAACATGACATTACGATGATAGAGAAGTCGAAAAAAGTGGGTCCGACAATTCTGTCTGTCTGTATGTCTGTCTGTCTGTCCGTGTGTCTGTCTGTCTGTATAGTTACCTACAGCCTAAACGGCTGGGCCGATTTGCTTCAAACTTGGTACATAGTATTATTATGACGTCCTACAGAGGGGTTTGTGGAATTAGTATCCTAGCTCCAAAAATAACGGTACCTGCCATACGATTTTTTGTGAAAAATTAAATTTTCTCATAAACGGCTCCTACGATTTTGATAAAACTTTCTGAATGATGTTTTCTGTGCAAATTTTATGTTTTGGTTGGAATACATTTTTCAAGAAAAGTCTTATAACGGTACCTCCCATAGGACCGGTTTTTTGAAATCCAATTTTCTCGTAAGCCACTTGACGGATTTCGATGAAATTTTTAATGTAGAAGCCCTTTTATAAACGAAATAATATAAATTCTTAAATTTTCCAAAAAATGTTTTTTTTGAGTTTTTAAAAAAAGTTTCAAAATTTTGTTTCAACTTTTGTTTTTTCCAAAAACGGTTTAATCTATATTTTTTTAATATAATTTTTTTGTTAAATACTACAAAGTGCTAGAAGTTGGCATACTCAAAAAAAAATTTGGAATATATTTCCGAAAAGTTTTTCAAAAAAAACTGTTTTTTGAAAAAACTGGTCCAACGATTTTGAAAATTTTTTTTTTCAAAATTCAAAAACGTAAAAGAAACCTGATGGCTTACTTCATTTTCTCCAAAAAACGTTTTAGGTATTGATTTTATAGTGATTTATAAAATTTCATATGATTTTTTCAACGCTTTTTTCCTAAAATCTCAAGCACCCAAAACCATTTTAACACATAAGAGCAAGTTCGTACGACCCAGTCGTGCACTTTATTTTTCTAGATTTTGTTGCTCTAATCTTTTTTTCTAGATATCGTGTTAAGCCCTTTGTGTGTATTTGTTGGTAGAATTTTCTTGATTTCTAAACTGTTCTTATGTTTGGGCTTAATTCAAGTAACGGACTTCTGATGTATAGAAGCAAATTAATTCAATTACTCGTCTTCGTATAACGAAAATAACGGTAAAATCGACGTATCTTATAACACTGTCAATATGCTCGAAATGCGGGAAATAAACACTTCTTAAACAAATATTTTGAACTTAGTTGCATATTTTATACAACAAAGAGTAGTTTTTATTGCTCAAAAACCATCTATGGCACCCATAGATCAAGTAGGTATGTGCGACAAATTCGTGCATTTCATTTTAATGTAGACCCTACTTAGTACTTAATACTTTTTGCAAACCTATTTAGATTTTCCTGGCAATCTGCTTCCTTTTCTAGCTTTACATTTTCAACCCTGCGTGTGCGTTGCCAATGATGCGATTGCTGGCTAAGTTTTATTTTGTTTTCCTTTGACTCGCCATTCGCAGTATGGCTATTATTTTGAGCATCGATTTTATGCATTAAAGGTGGAATGAAGCAGCACACGAAGGGTAAGGGGAGTTTGGATACGATTTGAATTAGAATGTGAATGCGCTATTTCCAATGCCATTTTGAATGGGAGTAAAATGTCACGAGATTGCTGCTTTCTATTTGAATGAAAAATGTTTTGTTGTAATTAGGTAAACACATGGGTTTTAAGAAAACTCAATCAGGTTTGTATTTTGTACACAAAATATTATTTCATGATACTTTTAATATGAATTGTATTTATTTATTTTTGGGTTGGCGCAGCCAACCTAGCCAACTGAGAGGAATCGCCACTGTCCACCACTACCGCCCCAGCAGCACCAGCGACCACCCAACCTACAACCACCAACCACCCAACTCTTTCCACTTTGAAAAATTTTATCAACGGTCGTACCATTTTTTTGTTACAATTGCGATCGATTTTACTGCCTAGGTGCGCCAATAGATGTTTCACATTCAAAATAGGAAGTCTTTAACTCGCCTATTGATTCACTCACTCCAGAAGAACACGGATGTGAAGAATTCTTCAAGTCAACTCATTCACTTGATTTGGAAGGATGATTTATCCTACGTCTTCCTTTCGAATCAATTCCAACATCGTTTGGAGACTCGAGATCTACTGCCATAAAGTCGTTATAACGCATGAAAAAACGTTTTATACAAAATACTGAATATGCAACTAATTATTCAAATTTTATTGCAGAATATGAACATCTTGGGCACATGCGAAGATCACCTTTATAAACTCAACAGACGGATCAAATGTTTTATCTCCTTCATCATGGGGTCTCTCATAGTTGCAGTTCCACGACAAAGTTAAGATGGATCCATGAAGACCGATAAAGGCTTATCTCTTAAAGACTTTCTGCACGAAGGTCAAAACTGGAAGTTAATCTTACTGACGTTCTTACCCGTTGGAGGGTTAACAAGTTCGCCTATTCTGCTGATGTCACCAAAATGTTCAGGCAAATAAAAGTACACCCTGATGACTGGAAACATCAACGAATTTTGTGGGCTGAAGGTTCAAGTGTTCAAGTTTCAACTCACAACAGTTACATATGGAAAAAAAAGCTGCTCCATTTCTAGCTATAAGAGTCTTAAATCAACTAGCCGACGATGAAAGCCATAGATTTCTCGATGTCAAGGATGTTATCAAGAGAAATACTTACGTGGATGATGTGTTCTGTGAATCAGCTAGAATCGAATCAAGCAACTTATTAATTTCTTTGAAGCACTCGGATTTCAATAGCAAAAATGGTCTGCTAATCATGAAAATCTTATTTCGGAAGTACCTGAGGAGTTTTGAGCAGCACCATCCTCGTCACTTTACATCGAATAATGTCCAGTTCACAGAACTTTGGGGTTGAACTGGCAGCCTAAACTGGATCGCTTTAGCTTTATTCCGGTACAGCATGCTGCTCACACAAAACGGACAGTACTTTCCAGAAGAGCTCAGCTCTTTGATCTATTGGGTTGGCTTTCACCTGTTGTGGTCAGAGCTAAATTATTCATTCAGGAACTTTGGCGGGTGAATCTTGACTGGGATCAACCAATTTCAGAGCCACTTGAAAACCGATGGAACAGTAATATCAGCCAACTCAATGATCTATCAATAATATCAGTACCTCGATGGCTTGGAATCACTTCCGATTTGTTATCCATTGAACTGCATGGGTTTTGAGACGCATCTCAGGTTGCACTTGGAGCCGTGGTGTATGTTCGTGTCATCAAACAACACAAAACGGATATCACAATTTTATCATCCAAGACAAAATGGGGCTGCAACAAAACACTTAGCCAATTCATCAAAACGACCAAGGTCTGTTCGAGTCATGATTCCAAGGCTAGAATTGCCCGCAGTGTACTGCTGCTCACCAAATTCGCAAGGCATTTCTTAAACGTCCTTAATTTGAAATCAGTACCTATTCACCTTTGTACTGACTCAAGCACTGCTCTGTATTGGATCCAAAATGAATCGTCGAGATGGAGAAATTTCGTCCGAAACCGAGTCAACCAAGTTCAGGAATATTTGCCCAAAACAAACTGGCATCAGATCCCAGCTGAAGGTAACCCCGCGGACCTCACCTCTAGAGGAGCATCAGTTCGGCAGTTAGCAGAGAGTAGCTTATGGTGGCAAGGGCCTCAATGACTAAAACTATCGTCTGATAAGTGGCCTAATACATATTATACCTAGTCCAGATGTTAATGAAGATCATGAAGAACGTCAACAATTACTAGCTGCTGTTATAAGAAAGCCAGCTTCATATACATGGTATCTTATTCAGCGTTATTCATCTTTAACGAGACTGTTACGAATAACTGCATAGTGCAAGCGAGCATAAAATATCTCGGTAAAGAATAAACATACAAAAATTTGTGTACTTACAAAATTTTAGAAAATTGAACGTTATACTTACGGTGACCATTTTTTCAGATGCAAAAAAGAGGACAACCTTTAATTTACTTAAACAAGTTTAGGAACAAACCATATTTATTCAAAATATTTGTACATATACTTCAAATAACAATTAAGTTCAGTTTGAAAAACAAAAATTCTTATAACAGACAAACAAAATCCAAAAATAATAAATACTTAAGTATACTTTATTTTAGAGTTCAACTCAAAGGAACTGTTACCTAGTTTTTGTATTTTTTTTCACAGTGAATTTTTTTTAAAACGTCATCCCGACTTCTTAGAAAAGTCCACAATTATAGTCATAATTGCACTTTGTTATCAGCATTACCTCTAGTGTACCAACTTTTAATTGCGATTTTTCAGGTGTCCAAATGTTATTATTGTGTGAAAGTGAGCTCCTACTAAAAAAGGCGTTAAAAATACATAAAAACAACCCAATATTTTATTTTTTTCTTTAAACTGCATAATAAAAGTAACTCTACCAAAAATAAAAGACAACTGAGTAAGTCCTAGTATTTTAGACAGCTTTTCAAAAGATGCAAACATCTGCAAAAATTCTAACCTCAACAAATGTTTAAAAGAGGACTGCAAGACACTTCCCCTGAGCTACCTAAAAACGAGAAACGTCACCTTAGCGAAAACCCCAAAATTTCATCCATGGAAGCAATTACTGGGATAAGTATACAACAGCTTAAGGATCTGCTAGATGAAAAAAACAAGGAGCTCGTGAAAGAGCTTGCCACCAAAACTGACTTCCAACAACTTTGTTCAGAACTTGCAGGACTGAAGGAAAAGCAAGAAGAGGTCTGTGTTAGAGTCGCGCAACTTGAAAAGCGTAATAAACAACTGGAGAATGAACTCGATAAAATAATGATGAGAAGCACAGAAACTAATGTTGTTGTGCACCTACCTGTTGACGCCAACTCAGACATAAAAGAAAAGGCAAAATCGGTATGTGCTGGACTGCTAGACCAAGAACCCCCTTCTGAGAACATCGAATCAGCATACAGTGTTTCTGGTGGCAGCAGGAATACAAGTACAGCGATAGTGGTGGTCAAACTAAAGTCGAGAGAAGCTGCCTGGAAAGTTCTTCGCAACTCGAGGAAGCTAAGGGGTACGAAGCTCAGAATTCACAGCGATCTGCCAAAAAACATGCGCATAAGAAGATCCAAACTTGTGCAGGTGATGAAATTCGTTCGAGAGAAGAAGCCCCAGATAAAAACCAGCCTTAAAACGGACAAGCTTTTCATTTCTGGAAAAATATTCTCCTGGGACCTATCAATAAGGCTGATGTGTGGCGAAGACTTAGGCATTGAAACTTTGGCCGCTATCATCGAAGAAAGTCCTTTAAATCTCAAAATTTTTTTGAATGAACTTGGAAACTCGGAAAATGTAAACATTAAGCATAAAGTGACAAAAGAAATGTCAACCTCAATGGAAACTGAAGTTAGCTGCGCTTCAAACCACTGCGATCCTAAAACAACCGCTGCACACAACCCAGGGAAAAACCTAAGGGAGAGTTCACATGCGACTTCGAAAACTGCATGAATAGTTCCTGTCTGCCAGAGAGAAATAAATATAGCATTAGATTTTAAAATACTTAGTTACAACATTGCAGGCCTAAAAAATAAAGTTATTTTTGATAAATTTTTTAATTATATTAAGCAGTTCGATATATTTTTGTTATTCGAAACACATATTCTGGAAGGAGAAGAAAGTAGATTTATTAGCGTATTCCCTAACTATGAACTAAAATGGTTACACGCAGTTAAGCAACACACATACGGAAGAGGAAGTGGCGGTGAACTGTTTGGTTACCGCAAGTCACTGAAGTGCGTAGATGTAAAATTTGAAATTATTGAAGATAAACACATATTAAATATCACAATTAACAACAAACACCTTTACATAATCCCTATTTACATTAACGGTAACAATTGGAAACAAAATTACGATAAAACAATAGATGCCTTGTTTAAGCTCGATTCCTCTGACATTATGTTGGCTGGAGATTTTAACGGAAGAATTGGACTCTCACAAAACAACCTAGCAAGCGGCTCAATAACTCCATTATTAAAGGCAACACGTTGCTCCAAGGATCCCGTCTGCGATGGTAATGGTAATAAGATTCTTGATCTAGCTGACGCGTTCGATTGCCGAATTTTAAACGGAAGCTGTGAAGGTGACGCAAGAGGTGAATACACGTTTATCCGAGGGACAGCCTGCTCGGTTATAGATTATTGTCTTATTTCTGGTGATTGGAATTATCTAATATCTGACTTCAGGGTAGCAATAATGCCATTTTCAGATCACATGCCACTTCAAATCACGTGTAAAGTGGAGGTATCAGGTACAAATCTTGTTGAAGAAAATGTAAAATCACGTACCCTTTCGCCAAAACTAATATGGAAAGAGAGCATGGACACAGTATTCCAAAGAAATTTGAACAATGCACTAACGAACCTAAAAATTTCGAATGCGCCACTAAACATTGCCAATCTCACGGAAATAATAAAGCAAGCTGTACCAAACGAGTCAAGAAGAAGAAGCACCCAAAGTAAACAAATTATGTTTGATTCCGAATGTCTGAAAGCTAGAGAGAGGTCTTTTGCTGCTCTTGGTCTTCTGCGAAAGCACAACACAAATGTGTTCAAAGACATCTATGGCGAAGCAATTAAGGACTTCAAGCGCATTTGTCAGAAGAAAAAACTCTCTTATGAAGAACGGACCATTGAAGTTATCAACAGCTCAAGATCCTCAGCAGAGTTTTGAAAAGCTTTAAGATATGTCAACGGGAAAGCTAGCTCGGTTGGATCCAAATTGCAAGCACCAGAATTGAAGGAACACTTCAGCAGACTCCTTAACCCCATTCAAATTTCCACAACTTTCCTCTATGCGGAACCGCTAGTTAGCGATGCTGTTTTGGACGCACCGTTCTCTCTGTCTGAGGTGATTCAAGTCATCAAAGACTCAAAAATTCGAAAGGCACCAGGAGACGATCGGATTACTTTTGAATCTAATAAAAACTGCACCAACGAATTTTTTGTAGCTCTAACGGCGGAATTCAACAAAATTTACGAATCAGCAGATGTACCTGATAGTTTCAAAAAATCAATTATTTTCCCATTGCACAAAAAAGGCGACTTTGAGGACCCAAGGAATTACAGGGGAATATCCTTCTTAAACACATCAGCTAAGCTGTTTGGAACTGTTTTGTTCAAAAGGCTCATTCAGTGGGTCTCTGACAAGAAAATTCTTCGCGAATTCCAAGCTGGATTTAGAAAGGGATATTCCACTATCGATCAAATTTTTACGCTCATGAACATTGCTGAAATCTTCAAAAGCCAACAGAAGAAGTTGTATGCATTCTTTGTTGATATTAGAGCGGCTTTCGACTCCATACCCCGTGAGGCACTATTTTATAAGCTCCACTTAATAGGTATGTCTTATAAAGTCATCAACATTTTGAGGGCAATGTATGACAACAATTTTGCATACGTCTGGGATGGGGAATTTATTTCTGATGAATTTGAAACATCCATGGGAGTAAAACAAGGCTGTATACTGAGCGCACTTCTTTTTATGCTGTTCGTTAATGACATAACAGACTTTGTGAAGGGAGGAATTGAACTGAACCAAGTAAGGATCCCTGCTCTCATGTATGCAGATGACATCGTCTTCTTCTCCGAAACAATCAACGGGATGCAGTTGATGATAAACAGACTAGCTGAGTACTGCAAACTATGGAACCTAAGCGTTAATCTTGACAAATCATAGATAATGATATTTAGAGGTGGAGGCGGAAGGTATTCCCGAAATGAAAAGTGGAATATGCATGGTGAACATATTGAAATAGTAAGAATAGGAGTTCTGATAACCTCAAACCTCAATATGAAAAAACATCTTAATGCAAAACTGTCGGAAGCAAAACGCGCTATGTCTTCAGTGTGGAATCGATGTATTAGTAACAAGAACATTACTCACTGCTCAAAACAAAAAATATTTAGTGCAACGGCAAAATCTATTCTCTTGTACGGATGCCAAGTTTGGGGTTTTCACCCTTTTGAGGAAGTAGAACTGTTTCTTCGATACTTTTTGAAACGAATTTTTCGCTTACCTAGCTGCACGCCGAATTATATGTTGCACCTGGAAACTGGCACACCTCCTCTTTTTTTAGACGCTCTTAGGTTACATTTCGAGTACATAGTTAAAGTAACCGAAATGGAACATGATAGGCTACCTAAACTGGTACTCATGCATATAATTTCAAGAAAAGGTCACCTCTTTCAAAGTTGGGAGAGTTTAGCGAATGAATGTGGTTCCAATCTACGATTTACAACGGCAGATGAGGGTATAGCCTTAAGGTCTAAGTTTTACACGCTTTTGTCATCAATTGGACGAGATAGATACGAGAAGTACGTAAACGATGCTCGAAGCTCCCAACACAGAACATACTACCCACAACTTGAATATAATCTACAAGATGAAACCTATTTTTTGAATAGAAACTCAGCCGACAAAATTAGCCTGATATTTAAAATAAGAGGTGAGCTAATCGGACTTAATTTTATTCCGCATCGTCCTGAGCTGCCAATTTTTTGCGATCTGTGTAACCACAATGCGAGGGAAGACGTATTCCACTTTTTAGCTGTATGTCCCATTTTCAAAGAATACCGCCTCAGATACTTTGGAACGGCTGTGCTGGACGAAGAAAAAACGAGGAGCGTCTTGAATGGTAAAAACGGGTGGAATGCATTGTATTACTACACTACGAATGCGCTTCTGTATAGAAAATGCATCATGGAAGAAAGTTTCTAAAATAAAAATATAAATATTGTAACTAGTTTATTCTTCTAAATCATTTAAATTTTTGTGCTTATGTGTTTAAAATTTATATAGTAACAATTAGTATACCAATATTTTATGTAGGAAGCCTTAATGTCAATCTGGTAGACGGTCATTAAAGACCAAACCAAAAAAGACTTGAAAACTATAACTGATATTGTATTTACCTACCTTTTTATGAAATAAAAGTCAATTTAAACCTAAACCTTGAAAAGACTCTTTCCGTAGGGGCATTTGAAGCTGGAAGCGACATCGAAAACTCTACGAGTCTTATAGCGAGTTTCATTCAAATTTGGAAGATTTGTTCTCAAAATCGAGAATTGCACTTTTCAATGAAACTTGTTTTGGCAATTTGACTTTTTGTCATTTGGTTTTTGTCTTTTGTCATTGGAATTGCTGACTTTGGATTATTGCTACTTGATAATTAATTGGATAATTAAAGTACATATCAAGTCCTTCGTTCATTATTTGTTTATTTTTGTTTTATTTATCACAGACTGGCACAATTTCACGACAAACGACAAAAAATAACAAATTATTTCTCATTTGACGTTTGACAGAAAAGTATTCAGATCGATTCTCCCAACTCATCAGAGATGCATTCTTTCGTGTTGAGAATCGATCTAGAATTGCACTTTTTGAATGAATGAAACTCTTAAAAGTAAAAAAGATCGAATCTTTTGACAGAAAGAGCAATTCTTTTCGTGAATGAAACTCGCTATTAGTATATATATAAAAAGCCAAAAGAATGTAATAAAAACTTGACAATTGGATTTGGGTGACAGTTTGCGATTCATTCACAATAGCAAAAACCAGATGACAGATCTGAATTTTTCAAACCAGTGCTGTCTTCATTTTGTGTTTAAGTAATTTAGTTCTGAAGAAAGTACTATACTGTGTAGGAAAAAGTTTTGAAAGAAAAAAGAGGACATTAAGAGGACAATTGAGTAAAAAGAGGACAAATTACTGTCCTCTTTAAGAAGAACAAAAAAATAGGACACGATACCAAAAAAAAGGACTGTCCTCTAAAAAAGAGGACGGATGGTCACCGTAGTTATACTATAAAATGAAAATTATTTTGCTATAGAACATAAGGGAAAAAAGTTACCGAGGAAAAACAGCTGCAAGGTCGAACATTTTGCATTTACCCCTTCCCCCTCCCCCGCCTCTTTTTCTACAGGGCTCTCGAGGTCCAAAACTTCTTAAAATATTAATTAACTATCCCTGAACAACATCTGATCGTTTCATTAGCTTTCGACCTTTTTCCACCTTCCACCCACTTTTTCCAACTTGTCGACTGGACTTAATGTATGTACGTGGCATATAATATCGGCCCTACCTCCTAAACGGGACAAGGTAGACCCCTCTCCCATAGTGAACAATACTTGTATTTAACAACTCTACATAAAATCGTTATAAAATCTTGGCGCCTCAGTTATCTTACTCGTGCCGAGATTATTATCAAAAATGACATTACGATGATAGAGAAGCCCTAAAAATGTCTTTTTAAACACAATAAGCCGCTTAGTTCTAGATAAATTTTTTTCACATTAAATAAAAAACAAAATGTAAAGAACGAAAATCTGGTTTTAACGGTTCGATTAAACAGGCCATTGAAAATGACATATACAAAATGGTTAAGCCTTCGTAAAGTGTATATCTTATACTTACTTACTTACTTAAGGTGGTGCAGAGAGTCCATTGTAGACCACGGCCTCAACCAACAATCCTCCACTTGATCTTCCAAAACTGAGTCGGCCCTCCGGGTTGAAATTGAAGACTCGTCGGGCAAAAGAGTTTTCTTCCATGCGCTCCACATGGCCCAGCCATCTAAGCCGCTGTATTTTCAGCTTATTAACCAAATTAATGTCGCTGCATAGCCCGTACAGTTCGCCATTTAATCTTCTCCTCCATACTCCATTGATACATACAGAACCGAATATCACCCGACGAATCCTTCTCTCAAAGCACCCAAGCTTGTATTCATCCGATTGTGTCAGTGTCCACGCTTTTGCCCCATACAGCCTAACTGGGATGATAAGGGTCTTTTATAGCGTCTCCTCGGTCCTTTGAGAGAGGGCTTTGCTACTAAGATGCCTCAAGAATGATGTTGAAGAGGTTACATGACAGCGCGTAACCTTGTCGTAAGCCTTTCTCGACATTAAATGCATTGGTGGTGTTTTACCAACCTTGACGGAGCAAAGCGAGTTCTACATAGTCATCCTGCACAATCGAACGGGCTTAGCAGGGATGCCAAGAAGTGACATGGCTATGTATAGTTCATTCCTGTTCACGCTGTCATAGGCGACTTTAAAATCGATAAAGAGGTAGTGAGTATCGATCTGGAATTCTTGAGTCTTTTCTGAAATCTGTCGAAGTTTGGAAATTTGGTCGACAGTTGACTTACCGAGCCTGAAAGAGTTCAGACGTTCACACAGAATGGCCGCCAAGATTTTATAGGCGACATTTGGGAGACTTAAACCTCTGTAGTTGGTGCAGTTTAGAGTATCTCTTTTCTTGTGGATAGGGAACACAGTGCTAGGGTTCCATTCGTCAGGTATACTTTCATCCTACCAGATTGAGTTACAGTTGAGTTGGTATTTGCTCCTCACCAAGTCATCTCCCACTGCTTTGAAGAGTTCAGCCGTAAAACCATCCGCTCCTTGTTGGACTTTAGTTTTAATATTGCTACCCGAACTTCTTCTTGGTCGGGTGGAAAGAGGTTTTGTTTATCATCGTCCAAATCGAATGGATCATTCTGCCTGACAGCGATTAGTTGGTTGTCTTCGCCGTTTAACAATCTGCAGAAGTGTTCTTTCCAAATTCTCAGCACCGATTGCGTATCTAATACGACATTCTCACCCTCGTCTCTACACTTCTACTCTGGATTTGTAACCCTTGGACGAATGTCTTACCCTTTGGTAGAACTTTCAAACATTGCTTCTGCCGTAGCTCCCCTCAATAGATTCGTTGCCACGAAACCCTAAGACTTCTTGTCTTAGCCCTTAGCTTATCACAAATCTGCATCCAAATAACCATTGTGTTCTTGGCCTGTAGCACTTGCCGTAATAGATGTCACAGTTTTTCATCCTCCTTGTGCCTTCACCATACCATCGCACTTCTTGTATGGCTGTGATATCGGCTTTGACATCATTTAAGGCTTCCACTAATTGTTCGGCTGCACGTGGACTGTTTAGGGTCCGTACATTCCATGTGCAGATACAAAATTCGTTGTCCTTGTTTCGTTTGCTAGGGTCGTCATCAGTTGGGTCAGCCATATCCGAGACAGCTGGTTGTTTCGGAACGATTTAGTTTTTTACGTGGTAAGGAAGTTACCCCGACGCACGACCCCCAACCTGATGGAACAGGTCCTATGCTGCTCTCCTTGGACAAAAGGAGTTGGGGATATCCAGAGTCAGTAACCTCCTACGGGGATGCGAGAGCTACCGCCTGACTAATAGTAGTGCGGAAGGACCCAAAGACCTGAGCTCCGAATATGTCGAAACAGCTCAATGGGGTGCCTACCATGCTGACTGTTGGCGTCGCAGTTGGTTCACTTAATTGGAGTTCATCCGCCGCTCGCTGGCTTTCTGGGGGGTTTGTCCAGAATAACTGCTACCCAACAAGAGAAACAGAGGAGCCTTATGTCAGGGCAATTAAAGTGTTGTTATTTTTCCGTGTTCAACACTCGCCTTTATAAGTTTAGTAAGTAAAGTCCGGGTGAACAAGACCAGTACCCGATGGCTACCACTAGGAGGTAAAATAAGCACAATTGATGCGTATGAAACAGTTGCAACGCTGGACATGGTCAGCTTGACTAATTTGCTCAGAAGCTTTTCTTACGATTTTCGATGAGATTTGTGTAAAATATATTAAGGAACTCTATTGAAAAGCTCATAACCTTATTAGCCTTTTAAATTTAGTTTTAAAAAATGGCTGTTTCCCTCGTCGTGAACCATCCATTCCAAATTCAATTTCCAAATTTTTTTTTGAAGCATCTTTATTTCCACTTGTGATCGGTAAGAATGTCGAACTCCCATAATTTTAGAGTTCGCCTTTATTTGTCAAAAAAAGCTTCAAAAAAATTGGTCAATGAGAGGAAAAGGGGATGCGTGAAACGCGGGGAGGGAAAGATGGTCGTTGCGGATGACCAGTGACGCGCCTTCCACATTTCCGAATACCTTTCCCTCCCCGGATTGATCGCGCCCTCTTTACTAATCTTATCACATTTATACACATTAAAATTTTTGTCTCTTTCCCTCTTTTCTACAGACCTCAACAGCATGATGAAGATGATGCCAATTCCTTCAATCAACAAAACTAAAAGTATTTACATATATTTCTACTCTTCAATATCAATGCAGAGAATGTTTTTTGTTCATAATAATTTTAATTGAACAAATACTTTTTGTTAAAAGTGTAATTTTTTATTTTTCTTTTATACGTATAACAGAAAAATGAATAAATACATTTTTAACAAAAAGTTAAAGTTCAATTCAAATTTGTATTTGCAAAATAAATTCTCTGAGTTGGTTGCCATCGATCAGTGTAGCACTTGTGTTTTAAATCTGATTATAAAATACCAAATTTCCCATCTGAAAATTTTTTCAGTTTGGTTTTCCGTGTCGCTTTAACTGGCCCTTTACATCCGAAAGACAAATTTTCATTGCTGCACCACGGTTGCCACTTTGGTCATTTGTGACCAAATCTGATCATTATTTTTTCAGTTGGTCTATTGGTCTTTTTGTATTCCATTTGGTCACTTTTTAATGAAATGAAAAAAAAAATTTATTTATTTATTTATTTATTTATTTAATACGTTAAAGGACTAACGTTAACTCTTATTACATATAATATATCTTAAAAACTAGTACCTATATAATATACAACTTCCATTACAATAATGCATTAAAAAAGGAAAAAAAAAAAAAAAAACATTATATATCTAATTACATTATGGATTATTTTGAATAAAAAATATTTTTCTTAAGTTGAGTGATTTTACATTGTCATTGGTGGAATTAATTAAATTTGAATTTTGATTGTAAATATTTATTAAGAGATTTAAAGGACTATTAGCACCGTAGTTTGATCTACTATAAATGTTGGAAATTGGCAACTGCCTTCTCAAATTATACTGACTAGCTATGAAATTCAATCGACAAAGTATCAATGGGGCTGTTATGGATCCATTGATTATCCCGACAATAAAACAAAATTGTAGATATGCTCTGTGACTCGTTAGAGATGGAAGATTTATTAGTTGAATACGTTGAGCGTAAGGAGGCAAGATAATTCTATTCGACCATGGTAGGAATCTTAAACAAAATCTCATAAATCTTCTTTGAACGGACTCCAATCTATTTAAATGAACCGCATAATATGGCGCCCATACAACACAACCATACTCTAAGATGGATCTTACGAATGAGACATAAAGAGTTTTTAGAACATAGGGATCACGGAATTCTCGAGCAAATCTTTTAATAAAACCGAGTGTCATGTTAGCTTTTTTAATAATGTAGTCAAAATGGTCAATAAAAGTTAATTTTGAGTCCAACACTATCCCAAGGTCAGTAAAGCAAGACAGATTACTAAGAGGTGACAAATGAATCGCATAATTATAGACAATCACATTTTTCTTGCGTGTAAAACACATTGTTTTACACTTGTCAATATTTAAAACTAAACCATTAATATTGCACCATTCCCAGAAACTTTGAAGGTCTTTTTGTAAGAGATCACAGTCTTTTAGAGAGTTGATTGTACGAAAAATTTTTACATCATCAGCATATATAAGAGACATAGAATTTGATAGGACGGACGGAAGATCGTTAATAAATAGTACAAATAATAACGGGCCAAGATGGCTACCCTGAGGTACACCGGAGTTAACAGTAAAACATTTAGAACGTTCACTTTTAAAAACAACACTATATAGCCTATCTTTTAGATATGAAGATATCCATAAAACAAATCTATCGTTAAGACCCAAATATTGCAGTTTCCTTAAAAGAATATGGTGGCTTAGCTTGTCAAATGCTTTGCTGAAGTCAGTAAAAATACAGTCAACTTGTTGTTTTTTTTCAAACGCATCAATACAAAATGTAGTAAACTGTAACAAATTGGTTATAGTGGATCTCTTTTTAACAAAGCCATGTTGGTTGTCACATAAAACGGAGGAACAGTGAAAAGACAAGATATCACAAATAATAGATTCAAACATTTTGGGTATAGCAGATAGTTTAGCAATTGGTCTATAATTTAAAATCAAATTTTTTTTACCTTTCTTATGAGTAGGAATAAGGAATGCGTTTTTCCAAAGGGTCGGAAACTTACAGCTATTTATAGATTGATTAAAAAGTAAAAATAACGGATATGACATATATATTGCACATTTTTTTAACATAAAAGCAGGAAAACCATCAGGACCAGGACTTAAGCAATTATCTAATTTTTTAATATACTCTAAGATAGTTTCCTCAGTTATAGTAAAGTTAATCGAATTAAGATGTAAAAACTCATCAACAGCGGGAATATTATTTGTATCGCAAGTAGATACTTCAAAAGCACACTGAAAATATTCGGCAAACATATTTGCTATGACCTCTGGGTTGTGACTCTCAGAATTTTGATAACACATATTATTTGGGTAACCATCAGATTTTCTTTTACAATTGACATATTTCCAGAAGTTTCGGGGGTTAGATTTAAGATCATCTTCAGTTTTAGTGATAAAGTCCGAATAAAGAAAATTATAGTAATTAATAAACTCATCTCTTAGTTTAATGTAATCATTTTGAGCCTCGACGCTCCAGAATCGATTCAACTTCACCCAAGCCTTGTTTCTTTTATTTTTAAGAGTTTTAATATGTTGATCAAACCACGGTGGAGTGTTATTTAAAGGTCTTATTTTTCGTAACGGAATGGTTTCTAAGAAACAATCAAATAAAATTTTATAAAAACGAAAGACCATTTCATCAAAACTGACATTAAAAAATAAACTATTCCAGTTAATATCTTGCAATAAACGATAGAGTTCTGAGAAATTACATTTTTTAAAATTGAATTCATGCATATTCTTACAATGATAAGTTACATTAATAATATTTAGGTTTAATGAGATAGATAATGCAGGATGATGCCGATCTTCCTCAATGAGTTTTGCATCCGAAAGTATCACAGTTCCATCAGAATTATTAAGGTCAGAAAAGTATACAAGGTCTAAAATTTTACCAAACTGGTTTTTGACATTGCTTAATTGATTAAGACCAAATGAAATCATTCCATCGATAAAAAGAACTTCGTTATTGCTCAACGCATTAGCAGCATGATAAGATTCATGTTCCGATGATTTAGTCCATTCAAGATTTGGCAAATTAAAGTCACCAATAACAAAAAGTTCATCTGAAGGTTCAATTTTGTCATTTAAAGATTCCAAGCAATCGATAAGTTTATTGTAGACATCACTTGTAGAAGAAGGCGGGATATAACAAACAACTACATATAAATGACCAGACGGGGTTGATATTTTCACACATATTATTTCGAGGTTGGAGTCCAAAAAATCGTCGACGAGATTACAAAACAAATTATTACGAACGGCTAGTAATAATCCTCCTCCAACAGTAGCTATATTGGGGTCATTATGACGATCACGACGAAAAATTTGAAAATTGGAATCAAATAACTCTGTGTCAGCAAAAGATGAGTTCAGCCAAGTTTCTGTCAATATAAGGACATCATGCGGAATATTATTTACATTTTTATAGACCTTGTTGGTCTTTGTCCTTAGGCCGTTTACGTTCTGGTAGTAAATCAGAAGTTTTTGTAGCTGCTTTGGTTGAGGCTGCGCATTGTCAATCGTTTTTGAAAATGGTGAGAATTATAATTTGATTTTCTATTTTGATACTCATGCATGACAATTCCCTTAGGCCAGAATGAGCTTGAGTTTAGGAGGTAGAAGACTGAGTCTGGCAGTTTAATTTTGAACGATGAATATTTAGAATAATTGCGATGGAGTATTTTTTCAACGACTATAGAATCCAGTGTTCCAATTTTAGATTTAATATGACATTTCACATCAAGAGCGTTCGTAGATGGAGCAAGCTTCGAGATAAATAGAATTTTATGTCCTTCAACTATTTTTAAACCTGATTCAAAAGGTGATATGAAATTTCTTTCAGTTGTGGAGGCTGTATGAGGAAATGTGTTGACAGGAGAAGTAATCACATCTGTAGAATGCTGGTCAATCACTATCGAAGGAGGAGTTGTTGTTGAGGTAGTGTTTGAAGCAGCTAAGTAACACTGATTTGATGTAAAAAGTTCTTTAGAAGCATCAAGTTGTTCTTGGCGAGGAGTATTTGTAGTGGATTCATTGTATGTAGTCGCTATTAAATCCGTGGCAGGTTTCTTTGTCAGATGGCTGGTTTCAGATATATCAATATCAGTTTCGTCAATTTTTCGTTTCAGGGGTACTGTATCACATGTAGTAGGACTGTTTGTTATTAAATGATCTTTATTTTGAACAATGTCTTGTAGCGATTGTTGATTGCAAGTAATATCTTCAATTTTCTTGTTTAGTTGAAGTAATTGGTTATGGAGATTTACAAGATTTTGCTTATTTTGCAGTACATCACGAACAATATTTGTATATGCAAAAGGGTCACACTCTTCACAAAAGAAATAAAAAGATTTCCTTTCCTTAAATAGTTTTATGGTGCTAAATGGAGCATTAATGCAAGCTACGTGCAATAATTTGCGACAGTTTCCATGACAAATAATTGCATCTATGAGATAATCCGCAATATTATCACAAACAGCGCAAGAAGACATAATGATTCGATCTCTTTTTTTTTTTTTTTTTTGTAGATGACGGTATATGGAGATATTTAGTTTTTTAAAAGATAATGATTTTTACTTGCCAAAATTTTTTGGTTTTTAGTGTACCAGGCAAAGCGAGTTACTATTTAGCAAATTCACGAACCAAAGGGATATAGTAGTCGGTAATGTAGTTATAGGCAGCTGATAGATGATAGATGACAGCTGGTAGTCAAATGTCAAACACCATGACATGCAGCAAATACGAAGGTTTGTTGTTATTTATATTGGCCAATAAATCACAATTTTTGTTTGCGGCAAATATAGCAAATATGGCTTTCCCTTGTATTACGTCGGCAGGAGATGAATGTAGCTAGCAGCTAGTACAGCTCAGTCACACAAGCAGATATAGGTTGCGGCATGAAATGGTAACGGAAAATTGTTGGGATACAATGCAGTCTCAAATGCTTCATAGGCAGAACATATACAAAAGTTTCACTCACCAAGGAGAGAGGAAAACGAATGATCATCAACGGAATCGATCAAATTCATAGAGAGCAGCGAAATGTGTTCTCTTTTAATATATATTATAAATATATGGACTATTTATGATTTGAGGCTACATTAAACCGTGAATTTGTAATAAAATAACACTATTTAATACATTTAGGAACAGACAAATGCACTTAATAATGAACAAAAACAACTTGACAAGCAAAAACACAATAACTTGTGATAAAAGACGGGCTTTAAATAAATAAGAAAGATAAGTAATTGCAGAGCGAGAATAAAAGACGTGCACACACGACGAGCGAGAACGTTG